>ML777337.1:252936-284955 GCA_009831015.1 Picea engelmannii | reverse complement strand
ATGCGGCATGCGTTGTGTTCGCATGCATGCCTCGTGTATTAAGTGGTTATCTCCATCATAAGCAAAATTCTTAACATTGAGCTCGGGAAATTCTTTGACTTTCTCCATGATTTTTCCTGCATATACTCTTGTTGGTAACATACAGTGGATCTGGACTGTCACGTTCACTCCTGCTAATTGTCATGTTGTAGTGAAATAAGTCCAGAATATGTGCAAAGGATACTCTAAAATGGTTAGACAGTAGATTTACATGTCTACCAACTTGACCTTCTGCAGGTCGTTTCATTATATCAAAGAAGGTGACCGTGGGCATTCTTGTGCCATTAAAGGAGAAAGAGGGGTTTCAGGACGTAGCTTCTTTTCTTCGTGTGGCCTACTTGAAGAGGGCTCAGAACGGAGAAGGGTTTAAAGATCAATAAGTTCATTCGGTTCAGAACTCCAGAGCCTCCCGAATAAACTAGCGGAGAAACCCCGTCGAAGCAAGGGCATGGAGAAGAGCGTGTTGGATGATATAATGGGGGATCCTGACGATTTTGGAGACCTCGGCGACTTGGATGCGGGTTCAGAAAGTGACGGCGGGCGCTGGGAAGACACTCTTAAGACGGAGTGAGTTTTTTTTTGAAAGTTATTATTTGTTATGTATCACATTCGTAGTCAATTAAATTCTGCGCGGTTTTATTTTTTTATTTTTTTTATTTTTTAGGTTAGTCACATTCTTTCAATCTTCGTTGTTGCTCTTCCAATTTCTCGAATGTGAAATCAGACAATCAGAATCCCTATAGGAGAATATGAAACCCTAGAACTGCATCTTTATAAAATAAGGGATTAAATATTGGTTGTATATCAGCAATGGTACAAAATAGCCGATTATAGGGAGCCCTCTGCCTAATTTAAACCAGAAATCACCAGCGTCCGTCATTTCATTTATTTATACTCGAGGTTGCACGATAGTATTCTCCTGTAATCCTTAGTTTCTTTATAGTTCAATTTGGATGTGATCTCACATTCACCGAAGAAATCTTAACCTTGGGTTTTGTCTTCTGGAAATTATATTTAAGTCCTCACTGAGGAGGGTATGGGCAAGGTGATTTGGAGAGTTCCTCAAGTCAGCAGGACTGCTATGATCCAGGTGTAATGGCTCTGCTATAGTACCACTGCCTGGAACCTCCCAGATTCCATTACAATGCACAAAATTCGAAAATGAAGGCGAGTATCCTTCTCTCCTATGCACAAAGTCATGTGTTCGATAAACCCCAATCTGTGTTCGATAAATCCCAATCTGAACAGCTTTAAGGATCCGATGGGAGCTCAGACGATATAAACGACCGAGGAAAAGGGTTCAGTGACTCGATCAACCTTGATAGCATAAGGAATGCATAGGGGCTTATACGAGGCAACGCTCTGGACAACGCAACACAGGATAGAAGATCATTCATAGGGGAGCACGCTGGAATATCAATCTTGAAAAGCGTCTGGTCGGACAAAAGCTAAGAACTCACCAACTAATCAATCCAAGTGCATTCCACCCAGACGGACTTCCATAAGAAAACGTTACACACACGCATCCTGGATGGACCTTCGCCTTACAGAGAGACGTTGAACGTTGAGTAGGGATAAGTCCGCTGATAATGGTTATGCTCGACCCAGTTATTATATAGAAGGTTATTATATAGAAGGGGGAGGACGAAGCAAGTCCAACATCTATTGGGCTAGCTAGGCTAATGGTGATTCCCCTCCGAATACAAGCAATTTAATCTGGTTGGGAAGATATAATCCCTCCCATAATGGAATGAGTGCAATCGGTTATTCGTTAGCGGTCGAATTTTGTCTCTGCCTTCCCCTATTCTTGTTTGGGTGAGTCAATCTCAACCTCATCATTTGATTGAGCCATAGTGCACTGCGTAGTGCGCATACAGTTGTCTTCCGTGATTTCCTATTATTAGTATTGTTAAATGTTTCATCATAGGCATAGACTGGCCATTTTAAACCATTCATGTTGATATTTCTTTCTAAACAGGATCAAGTTGGAGACATGCATTTTAGTACTTGTCTTATGGATCATTTTTGGTCCTGTGGATATTAATATATATATATATATTTTTTGCTGTTTGCCGAAAGTGTGAAGTCTTACATTACAGAATTACAAAACAAAAACATCAAGTACTGTGCAAGAATTTGCTTTCATTTACTATCTAAGCCACTATTACTAAAATATGCCACTATTACTAATCTATCTACTTACTGTGTAATGTAGGACAGTGAAATAAAGGGAGCAATGCTCTTTTTTTTTTTTTAAATAGTATTTCATTTATATATATATATATATATATATATATATATATGTTTATATAATCCATTTATATATTTACATTTGTTTAAATACTCAAATAATAGTGTGTTTGGTACACCTGGTGGTAATTTGTTTTGCATTATTTTTTTTATTTTATTTTTTTTATTAATGTTTCTATGTTTTATGTGCAGGTTAAGCTAAGCGTGGCTGGAGTTTCTCAAAAGAATAAAAAACTACCCCTTATTTAGGCCCTCGGTTCCAGATTTGAACCAGGGCTCTGATACCAGATTTAAATACCAGATTTGTGTTAACATTTAAATTTCTACCAAATTACTTAATTTCTGTAATTTCTATGAGCTTTTCTGTAATTTCTATGAGCTTTACAAAGAAGTAAACTTTTCAAATTATTCAAATTATCTCAACACTTACGCTATCACTNTTTCTACCAAATTACTTAATTTCTGTAATTTCTATGAGCTTTTCTGTAATTTCTATGAGCTTTACAAAGAAGTAAACTTTTCAAATTATTCAAATTATCTCAACACTTACGCTATCACTTACGCAAGTAGTATTCGGCAGTAAGTAATAAATCTAGGTAACCAATCCATGAATTTGAATTTACATACCTCACTCTGATGCTATCTGCAACAGCTTGCTCCCTTCGCTTGAACCTGCTCCTTAGGACACCCCAAAACCAGCCACCCTACCGACTAGTACGCCTAGCCCTAGGACATCAATGGATGTCCTAGCCCTCTGAGCCCAAAACCTCCTCAGCCCCCCCGGTGCACTGTAAATTCCACTGTAAACTCACTCTGTCCCAAAACTCCAAGTTCTCCCCTCTCGTCGAATGCATGAATGAATCCCCTCCATCCCCTTCTCCACTTCCCTTATTCCTCCTTCACCGCCCTCGCACATTCACTCCCACCTAACTCTTTATTACCCTTATCCCTTTATTAATTGCCTTATCCCTTATTAATTGCCTTATCCCTTATTTAAATGTTTCCCTTTTACGTATTGGTTACGTTATCCCCCTATGGGATACGTAACCCCATTTAACATTATATTTTATTTTCCCCCCTTTGTTTAATACTTAATTAATCANTTAATTAATTAATAATCAAATTAATCATTAACCATTAATTAAAGAGTTAATCATACTTAAACTAATCATAGTCAAAAATAATTAATTAATAACATATAATTAATTAAGGTTATTTAATAATTAATTATAGTTTAGCTAATTTTTAGGATTATTTATTAAATTAATCATCTTAATAATTAAGGGTCATTACAGATTTGAGGTGCATGGGAGAGAGTCTCATGTGTGTAGACTAAAGAAGACATTGTATGGGTTGGAACAAGCTCCCAGAGCTTGGTATTCGAGGATAGATGCCTATTTGTAGTAGTTGGGTTTTGAGAAGAGTGAGGTGGATCCCAACCTATACTACATTATGGTTGGAGAGGATCCTCTCATTCTTTTGCTATATGTGGATGATATTTTCATTACAGGATCAAAGAGACTCATCAGTAGCTGCAAGGAGAGCCTTTATTCATAGTTTGATATGACTGATATCAGACTGATGCATTACTTTTTGGGATTGGAGGTTTGACAGGAGCTTGGACACATCTTCCTGGGACAGGGAAGTATGTGTGTGACATTCTGAGTAGATTTCAGATGGAGGATTGTAGTCCCATGACCACTCCCATTATTACCAACTGGAAGATGCTTCATGCTTCTGAGTCACAGTTGGTGGATTCCACTTTGTATCATCAATTGACCAGGTCATTGATGTATTTTGTCAATAGCAGGCTAGATATTTGTTTTTCTATCAACACTCTTAGTCAGTTCATGGTGGAGCATAGGAGAGTGCACTGGGTGGAAACAAAACATGTGCTCAAGTATCTTTGTGGTACGATAGATTATGTTCTAGACTATCAGAGAGGAGATGGAGTTCATTTGGTTGGCTATACATATTCATATTGGGCAGGATGTGTCAGTGACAGGAAGAGCACTTCAGGGTGTTGTTTCAGATTGGGCTCAACAGTTGTTTCATGGTTCAGTCGAAAGAAAAAGTCAGTGGCTTTGAGTTCTGCAAAGGATAAGTATATGGGAGCTAGTCAGACTAGTTGTGAGGCCCTTTGGCTTTGTAAGTTGCTGGTGGTATTGTTCGGTGTGCAGTGGAGGCCTACAATGATTTACTGTGATAATCAGAGTTGCATCAAACTATCAGAGAATCCAGTTTTTCATGACAGGTCTAAGAATATCGATATTTGTTATCACTTCATTCGTGAATATGTTCAGAGAGGAGTTGTGGAGCTACAATACATATCTACAGAGGAGAAAGTTGCAGACATACTCACCAAAGCATTGAGCAGAGGCAAGTTTGTATTTTTCAGGGACAAGCTTGGAGTGGTGAGTAACACTTTCCTTGGTAAGAGGGAGTGTTAAAATTTTACTTAAAAGGTACCTAGGCAAGTGTTTCTCATCCCTAGGTGCCTAAGGGGTGAGAAAGTGCCTAATGTGGACCCTAGTCATTTAATTTGTGAGATGCAAATTAAAAGGTGACTTTATGAATATAGTGAGGGGGTGAGTGAAGAGACACTCAATATCATCCACTCATCTAATCTAATCTCATCCATTGGATTAAGAAACTCCTCACCTACCTCGTGAGGTTGATTAGGGTTGGAGGGCGCACCCATTGTTGGGTTGTTCATTCATTGTTGACAGATAAAGAGAGAGAGCATTTTCGAGTAGCAAGAAGGAGGCCATTTCAGAGAGCTAGGGCATGCATTCCAAGGTAGAATACTAGAATAGAAATGGAGGCAAAAGGTTCATCATACACATGAGGCCGTACAATACAGATTTTGGGGTCCGTACAGTCTTTTGTGTGCACAGAAATCGAGGTAGCAGACAACATTTAATTATGTCCATACGATACGGATTTATCAGTCTGTACAAACATACTTTGGCACTAATTTAGAGGAGGGACAAATAGTTGTACTTAGGCCGTACAATATAGATTTTGTACAGGTTTGTACAGTCCTTTATTGGCACAGAAATCGAGGCAGGTTGTTGTGTAGTGTTTCTGGAAAGATTGGCATGGTTTTCAAGGCAGTCGTACAACCATTAATGCACCCATAAATTTGCTGAAGTTGTTGGCACAAATTTCAAGCCAGTCGTACAACCATTTGGAGGCACAGAGATCGACGAGCAGACCTATAATTTATTGTAGAAAATTTTGGAAAGCGTTTTGAGGAGTTTGGCTCATTTTCCTATGTGAATACTTGGCACGATTATCGAGATAATTTTGTCATTAAATTTCTGAAGATGAACATGTTGTAATATAATTTATCTGAAGCTCCTAAATAATAAAAATCTCCCTCTCACTAGTTTTCCCCTTGTGAGTTTTTCTAGGGTCGTTGTTAGACCGAAAATATCTGTGTCAATATTTTTCAGAGTTTATGTGTTGCTGATATTTTATTTATGCATTATAAAAGATGTTCAGAATCCTCAAGTTTCAATTCTGAAATTATTTTTTGTTGTATTTAATTGGCTATTATAATTTTGGGTTTGGGCATTAAACATTGGCTAAAAAATTAGCGAGATTAAAATTGGGTTGGGGTCTGAAATTTTACAGTCTAATTCTTCATCACCTTTAATCTTTTTTCTTAACTTTTCACTCAACTGATCATTGATTTCCATTTCATAATGCATGTTTGAAAATGTCCTCTTTGCAATTTGTAATTCTTGTTTCTGAGGATTCTGAATTACATTGGATTGGTCCATTGATTGAGTAGTAGTTTGATTTTTGACATCTGCCTCTAGAATATTATTAACGTCTTACCATGAATCTAGGTTAGTATTTATTTACAGTACAAGATTTTGGAGATTCTTGTACATGGGTCTTCTGGCTACAATCACACCATGTGGGTCATACACCCATTTGCTTCATTTTTCAAAATCGTGTCGTTGTAGAATTTGTTCTATAACAACTAGAGAATTTCTAAGAGTGAATAAGAAAGGCCAACCTCTAGTTGAGGCATATTCAAAGTGATGGCATGTTTATGCTGGGAAACATGAAATTCATCTGAAATGATCCTTTGTCTATTGTATTCCAAAGAAAATATTCTTGGAGTTAGGAAAATTGGAAGCTTGTATGGCTCTTGTTCAAAACCATATACTCTAATGATAGTCTAATTGTTGGAGTTACTTCACACACCCCTAGGATTTATTTTTCCTAGGGTTTTTCCTTGTTTATTATTCATTATTCAATCTCCTATATTTTAGGAATAATATTCCTATAGGGAGAATATTCTCTTCAGTTTTCACTTCAGTTTGATCATTTGAGTGGAGTCTAGATGCTACATTGGGATTATCACCATGCAACATTTGGATCATCACAAACTAATGTGAATTTTCCTTGGGATCATCAACAAACTAGCACATTACTCATGATTCCCTAATATCCTCCTCACTTAACTCTGTTTCAATCAGTTAACTAAAGACTGATAGACTAGTTAACTCAGACTAGGTGGAAATTCACTCCCGTAACTGCCCGAGAGACTAGACTAGGTGGAATTTTACTCCCGTAACTGTTGGTGTGTGTCTGGATCACTCTAGACCACCACTATGGAACATTAGCTACTCATGTATCCTATATATATTTTAAATTATTCACTCTTTGAGTGTGGAATACGGTTAATGAGAATTCTTCCATTCTTTCTCTCTTGCTTCTTCTTTCTCAATTTCTCTTTGAAAATGTGGGTGGTGTTTTCTAGATAGATCTATTCTGTACAGGTTCAACACATTTACATGGTATCAGATCCGACAAACTGCTAAGCAAAAGCTACACCAAATTATTTTTGCATGTACTGAAGATTGAAGAATGCAAAAAAGATGGATTATTCACCAACAATACTTCTCACACCTCATAATTATTTGGAATGGAAGCCAAAAATTATTCTTCAACTCATATGTAGAGGATTGTATCAAATAGCTATGGAAATGTAAGTAGATCTTGATTCCATCGATGAGAAAAATGACTTTCTCAATAGACAAGATATGGCCATAAGATGTATCTGCATGTCTATTTATCCTGAACTTTTCCATAAAGTATATGATGAATCAAAAGGCTCAAACCCAAATGAATTATGGACCATATTATAGGTTCTATTGAAAATAAAGAAGATTGTGAATATTTCATGCAGGAGGTTGAACAAATAGATCCAGAAGAGAAGCCATCAAAAGATCAAACATTTTATTTTGGAGAGTCTTCTACACAAGTATTTTCACAAATTTGTATTCCATTAATTGAAGATGATTTCTACTCCATTTCAGATTTGTTTTATGAATTTCATGTGGAATATATATGGCATGCATCTCAGGGGTCACATGCAGACACTTTTCCATGCACAATGCATGCATCTCAGGAGATATTTTCTGAGAAAAATTTGTAGAAATAAATTGGATATTTTAATTCCTCTCGGGAAAATATCCAATTTAAAATAAACAATCATCCGAAACAGAGTTTGGGAAGTGAAGTTATGATCATTTTAAAAGCAACAAAATTTCAGCGTTTTTCCGAAAACACCCGCACAGTTTTCAAAGTTTCATCCAAAATTTATTTGGATCTTGTTAATTACAAGAAGAGAAAGTGGATATGTGTGGACATATTAATTTTTCATCTACTTCATTAGATCCGTGCCAACATCTACATCTTTAACAAAATATTCAACAAGCACAAACTTGCACAGTTGCGAGGTCTTCTTGGAGTGAAGGACAAGGTTGCTTAGAAACTGCTTTTTGTTCCTTCTCATATTTTTTTATGAATTATAATTTGAGGGGGGGAGTTTCTCATGAGGTTTTTCCTCTTTCCTCATTCATTTCAGTGTATCTTTTGTATTTTGGTACCTAACATGGCCTCATTGCTGGGACACATTCTTTATTTTCACCATAGTGATGTTCAGGGGGGGTGTTGGAGTTACTTCACACACACCTAGGATTTCTTTTTCCTAAGGTTTTTCCTTGTTTATTAGTCATTATTCAGTCTCCTATATTTTAGGAATAATATTCCTCTAGGAAGAATATTCTCTTCATTTTTCACTTCAGTTTAATTAGTTGAGTGGAGTCTAGATCCTACATTGGAATTATCACCATGCAGCATTGGGATCATCACCAACTAATGCACATTGTCCTTGGGATCATCACCATACTAGTGAATTACTCATGATTCCCTAATATCCTTTTCACTTCACTTTGTTTTAGTCAATTAACTAAAGACTCATCCCTAATCTCCTCCTCATTTCATTTTGTTTCAATCAATTAACTAAAGACTCATAGACTAGTTAACTTAGACTAGGTGGTCATTCACTCCCTGTAACTTCCTGAGAGACTAGACTAGGTGATAGTTTACTCTTGTAACTGCTTGTGCATGTCCATATCACTCTAGACCATCACTATGGTGCATTAGTTACTCATGTATCCTATATCTATTGTAAATTATTCACTCTTTGAGTGTGGAATACGGTTAATGAGAATTCTTCCATTCTTTCTCTCTTGCTTCTTATTTCTCAATTTCTCTCTGCAAATGTCTGTGGTATTTTCTAGATAGATATATTATGTGTAGTTTCAATACATTTACAGTGATCCTCAGCCTACCAATATCCTAATATGGTATATTTTCTCAGCTGCAGTATATTTTTAAACTCAGGAAACATCCTAGGAGGTTGAGTGCCATGTAGAAGAATGTAGTATGCACTCATGAACTTGTTTACATAAAGGATGAAACCTTTATTATGGTCTTGTTTCCTGAGCTCCTTAGTACACTCAATTATTGGCTTCATTTTATATGAATCACATATATATTTTTTCCCCAAATATCTCAAAATAGGAAGCATTACTGAAAAATATAAGGTATACCAAGAAGGCTTGGTACCTAAAAGACTCATTGCTATGGAAATTTGACAATTGGAAGTTTATGACCTCCTGTAGGAACTGAAAATAATCAAATTTTGTGAAGGTGATTGACTCTGGTGGACATAAGATAGAAAGTAACCCTAAAATGGTCTCATCCACTACTTTATCACGTTCATATCCTAAAACCTAACAAATTATGGCAATAACATACTTGATTAGTTCAGGGAAGATGGTGGAATTGAAAGGAGGTGGACTAGTTGGTAATGGGGCATATGGGGATATTATATTACTCAACATATTATCTCTTTCATACTATGATAATTCTTGGTACTTAGAGTCAAGCTCATCATCATTCGACATTTCATATGCAACGTGGTATAAAATTTGGAGAATTTTGGAAATGGATTCTTTACATATTTGATAGAATATCCTAGAATCATCTCCATAAATTATTTGTTTCTTATCCACCTAGTAATTGACAATACACAAATTGACTAATTATGGAAAGTGATAAGTTTATGGAACAATTGATCTGGCCAAGTTTAATTCCCATAAATGCAAGTAGTATCAGCCATTGTTAGCGTCAACATAGGATCTCTGAATTAATTGGTGAAGGTAAGGGAAAGACAAGGCAGGGTCAAAAACATCCCCTTCCCTTAAATCCAAGTGGTCACCAGATACAATCATTTTCTTGGATGGTCAAATTTGGATAGGGTTTTATTGAGTCCATTTGATTACTTTTAAGGGAAAAATACTGAAAAATAGATGTAGGTTTGCAGAATCATGAATATACCCAAGTTCAACTCCTAGATATGTAAATAATTTTTCAAATCCATAAATATATCAGAGACTAAATTTCTTAAATTATAAGGGTCAAACTGTGATAGAAAAGTGTCAAAATTTTCACAGTAACAGTCGATTATGACATTTTCATTAGAGGCTGATGACTGACCAGATTGACTACCTTTCTCCATCTATCCTTATTTTAAACAATATGAACACATTTCAAATAAGGATATGATAACATTACTAGAACTTGTTTTTTGAAGGAGAATTTGATTGATTTTAATGGATTATACTATACTCGTAACAATGTTTACCATGTGATTTTAACTCATTTTCTTTGGGGGTAATTGTTTTAATTTTTTTTTTAAATACTTTGGATTACATTTACGTCGTGCCTTTTTTATTTGTCTTATATCACCACGGAACCTGTCATTGATTTGTGCATTTAAGGGGTGAGATAAATTGGTTTCATAATACCACCCTTGCAAACTGAATTGAATAAGGTTCTAAAATATTATCACCCATTAATACAATGGTTCAGAATTTAGGCCTCCGACCCCTTGTTATCCAATGTGGACTTTCACTAGTCGAAATAAGCCAATACTGTCGATCTTGGATCTATATCAATGGTATGATCGTGTGTGTTGAATTTTCATTTCAAATCCTATTTTTTATTTGTTGCACATATAGAAATATGGAAAAACGATGTAGTATACAAGGTATCAAACCTAAAAAAATGAGTGAATGACAAGGAAAACTTGATGTGAATGAAACTAAAATAGAGCCATTGGAAACCATTTAAAATGGAACAAACAACTACATGATCTACATTCTTTATCTACATCAACAAGGAGACTACATACTAAAGAAATTTTGGGTTCGATCCCTCATATGAACAAATAGGGTTAGTATATCCTTGTACTTGTCTACTATTTTGTGCTCTCTCCTTACTAGCAAGTGTTGATCCAATGCAAATTTCAGTGGGTTTTTCCTCTATTTAAAATTGATACTTGAATATGGGGTCGATCCAGTGAGAATTTTAGTGGGTTTCTCCTTTGCATACTCTCCTTACTGGAAGGTGGGGTCAAATAATGCATTCGTAAACCAATTTGGGAGTGAGTTTATTTGGTCAGGGTTTGGCACCATAGTGTTTTTAATGTTTTAATTGTATATTTTTTATTTGTTTTACATTTTGTATATTTTTTGTACATTTTTTCTTTTTTATTTTGTTTGTAATATAATTGAAACACGTATTTGTATATACTATGTGTTATATAGTTAAATATAATCCTCTTAACCCTTGAACCCCCTAAGCCCTCAATCCTTAACTCTTAATCCTTGACCCTAAACCACGTCCAAAGATCCAAAAAATATTTTCTATGTTAAACCTTGTAATGGCTACCATATGACACTTGCACCTCAAAAATTCCATTTAGGCCCTAGGCCCTAGGTATTGGTTTTGGAGCATGCACATGGTTCCTACGGTGGAACATGAGGGTGGACGGTTAGAAAGTTAGAAAGGTTAATGGGTGGAGGGTTAGACATTTGTGGAAGATTATCAATATTGACTCATAGTTAAAATCAATCAGCACATGCTCAATATAGATTAGGAGGTTATAGTCTGTTGGGTTATGAGAGAAATCAAGGTCAATGCCTTCTAACCAAACATAGAAAATGGCATAACGCTTAACAACACATACTTAACCCATATAAGAAAATACTTAATTAATCATATAAAATTTAAGATCACATACCTTGATCTACATTTCAACATTTCAATATCATTGATCTTATTCTTCGTCCGACTCCACATCTATATCATCTGGTTCAAAATCAACATTGAAAGGATTGGCCATAGAAACATCATCATCAATGTCATTTTTTATAATTTCATCATCAATATGAACATCGAGAACATTTTCATCTACATATACCTTAACTTCTTCATCTTCTTCATCTAACACACCTAACAGTAGTTTGTGCTCATGGATGGTATCTCAATATTTGTCCTAGTTAATATTATGCAAGCCCCATGGTGAGCAATTGGTACCTGGGGGCTTAGAGTTGAAAGTGATTTTAGGAATAGGGTAGTGGTTAGATAACTAGGTTGAAGGTGTAGGGGTTGTGGGGACCCTACGAAGTGGTACGACCATAAAGATCATATCTGGGATCAGGTGTGGCGGGGGGTTAAACTGGGTTAGGTATAGGTGGGATCCTAGGTTTACATGGGTCTACGACAGAAGTGGAGGTACGTTCCTATGGATGGAGGGGGAAAGGGAGAGAAGGGGAGGGAGGGAGAGAGCCAAAAATAACCATCTTTTTCATTTTTAACAACACTTTTAACACATGCCTCAGTTTTCCATATTTACTCTCTCCATTGATTGAGAGAGGGAGGGGAATATAGAGTGTGAGGGATACATGGGTAGATTCCATAGAAAGAGAGAGAGAGGGGAGAGAGACAAAAATATATTTTCTTTTCATTTTTAATGGCAATGTTAACATGCACCTCAGTTTTTCATATTGACGCTCTCAAGAGAGAAGGGTAGAAAGGTAGAGAGAGAGAGAGAGAGTGTGAGAGAGAGAGAGTGTGTGTGTGAGAGGGAGAGATATGGATAGAGAGAGGCACTCTCTCTCTCTACCCCCCTCTCTATCTTCCTCTCTCTCCCTCTCACACTCTTGCACACTCTCTCTCTAACCCCCTCTCTATTTTCCTCTCTCTCACGCACATTGTCACACACACTCTCTCTCTACCCCCCTCTATGTATTCCTCTCTCACCCTCTTACACTCTCACACACTCTAGCAAGTTTGGTACATGGTAAGGAAAGGAATGGCAAGGAAATACATAGCCTTGACCTATACATGGAAAAACCTATAACTAGAACTAGACATGGCAAGGCATGTAAAGACCTAGACCTATTAGAACATGACTTAGACCTAGACCTAAACCATGACCTCAACGACTGCAAAGTGGCACAAACTCCCTTCTCTCCTTAGGGGATGCTCAAACTCCCAGTCTAGGATCGTTCAAACACCTGATTCAAATTTCCTCTTCAACTCCCTGTTGGAACCCAATATAGTTTATCACATGCCCCTCTTTCTCAAAAGTGCGGGTCTTCTTAACCCCGTGAATCTCTTCTTGGACCTTCCAAGAAATTTGGTGGCAACACTCGTTCTCCGTGATAGGCCCTTTCTATCATGTGACCTTTGGATATGTCCTGGGGATAAATAAATAAAAGTGTTTTAGGCTTTGGGCTTCGTCTTGTCCCACGACAACCAACTCCTATGTTCATGAACTCCGAATCGACAAACTCAAACAACGCAAGGATCAATGGTCCCTATCCCTCCTTCATATCAACGACTACGATCTATTCAGATTCCGGCCTTTAGGATTCTCTCACTATCTTCCTTCGATATCTCCCGGAGTACTACTCCCTTGAATCGTGTAGATTGCTTCCATGTATCCCTTCTAGATCCAATGGTATAGATTCAAACCGCTCTCTGTGACTCCATGAAGATTTATGTTTTCTCTTGGCAAACCTCCCAGATCTAAAACTCCTAGATCTCCTAATATATTGCCACTTGTCTCCCCCCAACAATGGACAATTTCACGGTATTTGGGATTTCGGCAAGTCCTCGACCCTATTTCACACTTAGCACAATTTATGGCTGAGTTTTAGATTGTTCTTGGCCTTTTCCTACACTCCTTGCAGAGTTTTGCGCTAGTCCTTCTGATATTTTTCTCGGCTTGAAACCTTCGAGGTTCTCATTTATCCTGTGTCCTTCCAAGGACTTTCTAGTTCCCTCCTGGCAACTTAATTCCCTTCCTTATGAGCTTGTAAGATGAACTTACTTGTATCCTTGGTGCACTCCTTGTGCTCGTTTAAGCCTTCTGACAGATTCTCCATGAGCCCTTCCAGAAGTCTTAAGGAATCTCCTTTCCTTGGTCGATGCACTCTTGCAAAGGCTTCCTTCCTTAGATTGTTCAACAACCCTTGGGTTCTCATTGATTCCAACAATCCAGAATGTGTTGCTCTTGTGTTCTCTCGCTTTCTCAATGCCCTCCTGGAAGAGTCTTATAGAGTGTTCAGTAAATTTTCACTGCACTTCCTCCCACACAAACTTTCTTTCCAAGGTATTCATCAACCTTGAAATTCCCCTCTGAGTCTATGAATTATCCTGGTGTGCCCTCCTAGATGCTTCTCTTATGACTCAAATGATTTCATACATGCACTCCTTGTGTCGGCTCACAGAGTCTCAACCCTTTGTCGTGCACTCCTTTCACTTAGCCTATAGAAACATAACTAATCCAACACACTCATAGATAGAATATTATAATTCTATCCCTGCAAACAATTTCTAACATACATATACAACATAAACGCATACAAATGACATTCATAGTTAACCATCCATTACACAGAAACTGACAAACAGGAAAATCTATTCTTTTTCTATTAATGGTGGAATGTCCATTATAATATGTGAGACCAGACCATGACCGAGTCTTGACTCTCAAATATTCCATCTCCTATATGCTCTCTCCTTTCTCTACTGGAAACAATACAAGAGTTTATACATGACGGGCTCGATGAGATTCCCTCCAAGCTAAACCAGTGGTGTCTAATCACCATTCAAAACAATTGACTAATGAGTCAGAATACAATGATGGAAATTTGATCCAAATCAGATGTATATCTCTCCTACCCTCAACCACTTAATGGTGACCTCATCTAAACCTTGTGTGAAGCCACAACGTGGCTCTACCAGCCTGGCAACATGAATTACCTTGATCATGATTTAGATTTTCGAAGGAAAAATGAAAGGGCGATTCTTGTCCCTTCCTTGAATGCACACCAATCATGCTAATTAGTTGGCCCATACTGAGGTGGAGCGATGCTCCTGCATCATACTCCACAGCTACAAAAATTCATGAGCTCTTGCTCATGAGCTTCCCAGCTCTATCAAAATCCTCCTGGATCCCAAAATTTCTCCTAGATATGTCCTTCCTCTCCTATGCTTTGTTGTTGTTGTTGCTTCTACATATTCCCCACTACTCATGTAGGTTTTCCTCTGTCTAGCATCTCCTTGATGACCGCTTCTTCCGTTGACTTAAATGTCAGTCTCCTTATCTCCTCTACGACTTCTTCCAGCTGCTTCATCGACTGGTTCGGATTCATCGACTGTAACTCTTCATGCTTCTCCATGGGTGGATCCTCCTGACCTCGCATGCTGCTTTCATCCCCTGTGATGCTAAATAGACACTATGTTGTAGACTCCCATTCTGTAGTCTCTCCATTAAACTATTGTTCAACTACCTCCTCTGAAAGACTAAATCCTGTTAGTTCCTCGGCTAGTCCCATTCCATCTTCCTCCATCTGCAACTCGTGCTGGCATGTCTCTTCTGGTATGGTTGTCTCATGCTAGCCACCTCCTGGTTATGAACTGCTCAACCAATCCTCCAACATCTTCAACTCCATCTCCCATTGAGTGAGTAACTCAAATGGGTTCTCCTCTTCCATTGGGACAGACTTCAGTATCTGCTCCTTCTCCTCCATAGAAGTCTTAGCTTTTTATCATTTTGTTGCATCTGCAACACCCATGCTAGCCTCTCCTGGACTTCTTGGAAAGAATATCTAGATTCCCCCAATGATCAAAATGCTCCTATGATCCTCCTACTATGTCATGGAAGTTTTCAACTTGTCATCATCTTCAAATCACGCGGCTTGCAGTTATGCATGCATCTTGATACGAATGAGGCCTTTATTCCTCCTCTCCATCTATCAACACCCCCTACTGACGTGAAATATCAGCTGATCTCATCTCTCCTCCCTTGCCCACTTGGAAAATCGAGATGTCTCCTCTATCCTCCTGATATTTTATGAGATCAACTAACCCCTTCTCATTTCCCACTTGGAAACTTACAAGACCTCTCCTAGATATCTTTCCCTTGCCATTGAGGTTTTTGGCATACCTCAACCACCTTTTTAACACCTATTACTGCCTCTTGGCCAACAACTTCCGAACAAGCCACTTAGCTATCCTTTTCAAATGCCACTCATACCTACAGTGTACCTTTGCTTCCTACATCATATTAAATTTTATCTTCTCCATCTCTGCTCTAATTTCACTAAGCTCCTTGTCCATCTCCACTTTTCTTTTCGTCGGGAAATCTTCTCCTTGACCACGCTTATGACCTTCAGCGGCCATCTTGCTTCACCTACAACCTACCTGGTTTTTTACCATCTGTTGTGCACCTTGCAATAGTTTCCATAGAGTATCGCACTTTGTCTCCCTTCACCTGTTGTTTATAGGCGAATTCATGCTCAACACCTCCTTTTGTCCACTCTCTTCTACCTAAAAAAATATTCATGCTCTAACACCACTATGGCACAAAACCTCTTCTCTCCTTCTGGGTTGCTTGACCTCCTGATCTAGGATCACTCGAACACCTGATTCGAATTGACTCTTTGGCTCCTTGTTGGAACTCGATATACTTTATCATAGGTCCCTCTTTCTCCAAAGTGTGGGTCTTCTTAACCCTATGAATATCTTCTTGGCCCTTCGAAGAAAGTTGGTGGAAGAACTCATTTTCCATGCCAGGCCCTTTCTATCATGTGACCTCGGGCTGTGTCCTGGGGCTAAATCACAAAAATTTCTTCAGGCTTCGGGCCTTGGCTTGTCCCATGAAAACCAACTCCTATGTTCTCGAACTCTGAATCGACAAACTCAAATGGCGTGAGGATCAACATCCCTCGTCCCTCCTTCAGATCGACGACTGTGATCTATTCGGACTCTGGGATTTGGGATTCTCTCACTATCTTCCTTTGATATCTCTGGTAGTACTACTCCTCTGAATTGTGCGAATTTCTTCCATGCATCCCTTCCAAATCCAATGATCTTGATTCAAACCGCTCTTTGCGACTCTGCAAAGATTTTTGTTTTCTCTTGGCAAACCTCCCAGAGCTCCAACTCTCGGATATCCTGATCTCTTGCCACCTTTCTCCCCCCAAATGATGGAAAATTTCCTGGTCTTCAGGACTTTGGAAAGCCCTCAACCCTCTTGCACACTTAGCACAATTTATGCCCGAGATTTAGACTGTTCTCGGCCTTTTCTTACACTCTTTGCAGAGTTCTACGCTAGTCCTTCTGAGATTTTTCTTGTCTTGAAACCTTTGAGGTTCTTAGTTCTCCTATGTCCTTCCATTGACTTTCTAGTGCCCTCCTGGAAACTTAACGCCCTTCCTTCTAAGCTTGTAAGATGAAATTACTTGTATCCTTGGCACACTCCTTGCACTTGGTTAAGCCTTATAACGGCTTCTCCCCGAGCCCTTCCAAAAGTCTTAAGGCATATCCTTTCCTTGGTCGATGCACTCTTGAAAATCCTAATTCCTTAAAGTGTTCAACAACCCTGGGGTTCTCTCAACGCTTCCAACACTCCAGAATGTGTTTCTCCTATGTGCTCTCACACTTTGTCAATGCCCTCCTGGCAGAGTCTTACATAGTGTTCAGTAACTCTGTTTTGCGCTTCCTCCCACAAAGACTTTCTTTCCAAGGTATTCAACAACCTTGAAATTCCCCTCCGAGTCTGTGAATTATCCTAGTGTTCCCTCCTGGAAGATTCTCTTCTGACTCGAATGAGTTCAAACACACACTCCTTGTGTTGGCTCACAAAGTCTCAAACCTTCATCGCCCACTCCTTGCACTTAGCCTAGAGAACCAAAACTAATCCAACACACTCACAAATAGAAAATATTAATTCTATCCCTGCAGAAAATTTCTAACATATATCTACAACATAAAGGCATACAAATGACATCCATAGCTACCCATCAATTACACAGAATTTGACAAACATGAATATCTGTTCTTTTTCTATTAATTGTGGAATGTCCATTACAATATGTGAGACCGGACCATGACTGAGTCTCATCTCTCAACTCTTCTATCTCTTATATTCTCTCTCCTTTATCTACTAGAAATAATACAAGAGTTTATACAAGAGGGGCTCGATGAGCTTCCCTCCAAGCGAAGCTAGTGGTGTCTAATCACCATTCAAAATCCCTGACTAATGAGGCAGATTACAATGATGGAAATCTCATCTGAATCACATGCAGATCCCTCCTACCGTCAACCACTTAATGGCGACCTCATCTATAGCTTGTGCGAAGGCACAACTTGGCTCTACCAACCTTATAGCATTAATTGAATTGATCATGATTTAGATTTTCAAAGGAAAAGTGAGAGGGCAATGCACCAGTCGTGCTAATCAATTGGCGTGTGCTGAGGTGGAGCGATGCTCCTTCATCACAAAGGGGGTACCTAAATTGAATGGATAGCCATATATCATAACTAATTTGGTATCTAAATGGAATGGATAGCCATATATCGTAGCTGATTTTCTACCTGAATGGAATGGATAACCATATAAAAATTGTGAGTAATTTAACTTACTTCATTTGTATAAATAATTTTCACAAAATATTCTCATCAAACAAATAACACTACCTCAAATAAGGAGACCCTCCATGAATTGTTGCTTCTACTCTATATTTCATCATCTTTAACCTACACACAGATCTTGATTAATACACTCGGATAGAGAAGATTACTTTGTAGATTACATTAAACCAAAGCTTATACCTATTCTACTATGCTATGTTGGCCTCAAGGAAATTCATACCAACAAAGAAAAAATATCACAAAGTTACCATTAAACCATGACCTACACCTAGGCCGTGACCTATACCTAGATGTATACCTCTTCCTTTCTCTTCCTCTCCCACTTTTCCTCTCTCCCACAACAACGATATAGATAATTTCAAATTTAAAATATAGAAAATAATAATAATCATACTTTGTAATTTCAAATATAACCTTTTGATGAGTTATCTATCTATCTATCTATCTATCTATCTATCTATCTATCTATCTATCTATCTATCTATCTATATATATATATATATATATATATATATATATATATATATATATATATATATATATATATATATATATATATAACCATTGAGCCACATTTTCTATGGAGGAATTTCAAAGTGTTAAATATGACAATAAAAAACTTTACACACAATCACAAAATAAAATTTATTAATGATTAGAAATCATAATATTTTTCAAAGTACAACTTACTAATTACAAATCATAATGTTTTTCAAATTACTACATCCACATGGTCTTCACTCAATGAACATGTGACATAGAACCTGCGTTCATGGGATATTAAACAATACCCTTAATTTCACTAGATATTGATAAATACCTCCCAAAATCCTTTTGTTGAACCCCCTTCCCAATACATCTTTCCAATAAAAGGAACCCTTATTTTTACTAGATACCCCCTTTTATACCTTCCAATACCTATAAACCCCTTATGACCCCACATTCCCCCCAAGACTTATAATACATTGAGTTTACTTTTCACAATTAAAAAATACCCTTTATGAATGAATGTGATAAGATATTGGTCAACAAGGTGAAGCCCCACTGACTACATCCTTAATTATCATAATTATTAACTAATTAATAATGAATAACTTTCATTTGGGTTTAGTGGAGATATTCATAATTTGATTGATACAACCATCGATTTCAACAAATTATGTGATAATTCACACATGAATATGTAATAATAATAATAATAATAATAATAATAACAAAAATAAAAAATTCATATAAAATTGAGCCATGTTTTCTTTGGAGGAATTTCAAAGTGTTAAATATGACAATATAAAACTTTAGACACAATCACAAAATCAAATTTATTAATGATTGAAAATTGTGATTTTTTTTAAAGTACAACTTGTTGATTACAAATCATAATGTTTTTGAAAGTACTACATCCTAATTTAATATCATAATTATTAACTAATTAATAATGAATAACCGCCATCCAGGTTTAATGGCGATATTGATAATTTGATTGATAAACCATCGGTTTGAGCGAATTGTGTGATAATTCACACATGAAGATTATCAACTTGTACTTTGGAAATCCAATGAAGGATTAAAAGTATAGATTTTTTCGTGGAAAATATTTTGTTTATTGGTCATTACATTGATCATATGTATATGAAAGATAATCGGATATTGGATATGAATCATGGCGATTACACGTATCTAATGGCGAAAAAAGTCTCAAATTATTGGAGAAATGGGAATAATTTGAAGAGTGGGGATATTTTGCAATTGATGTTCCTGCAACAACGGTTAATTCAAAAAGTTGAATAGGTACATTTCTTGAAGTTCTTACCCATTCAATTAAGACTTCTCCTGAAGAAAGGGAGAAAACATTTAAAGAACATTCAACTTATGGTTTAGAACAAACTTAACATAGTTATGAATAATTTAATTGAGATTAAATATGAACTTCATGTTCTAAAATGTCCCAGATTCCAAGTTGAGGAAAATAATGGAGTTGGCAGTATTAGTCCATCTTCCTCTGGGAATAATGTCTATATTAACAAAGATAAGGAAATGGGTGATGCCTAAATAGACTTAGATCATTATATGTTAGTCGTATTAAGTATTGCATGTGAGGATGTGATTAAGAGATCATTTGCAATTTTGATAATTCTAGGCTTTTAGCCTAATACTTTGTGTATATCATTTTTAATATAAATGGCTTATGATTTTCCTTTAATGAATCATCTCTTATTTGAACAATGTGTGTTATGTTTATCTAAAGGATATTTACAAGAAACATTCATCTGAAAGATATGTTAGTAAGAGATTTTGTTTATAATTTCTTCATTTCAATGTACTTAATCCAATTTGGAATTTAATATTTCCAAATACTATGCTCATTTTTTGTAAGGAATTTTAACTTATGTTGATGACATAGAATTTGTAATAAGAACAAACACTTGTTCCTTAAATAAATAGAGAAAACAATTGTTATCCTTTATGCACATCAGGTAATTTTTTGTTTGAAAATTCCAATATAAGGTTATATATAGGTTTGAAATAACAAATTACACCTTCTTCAAGTTGAACCACTCAATTTGGCTCAAAATTGACACTAGGGCATGCATTTTACTCCGAGGTAGTTTAATTTGCATTCAAATTTACATGGAATCCCAAATCTTGCTACATGAAAGCAACCTCTCTTGTTCTTCAATTGAACTGTAAATGACATATGTAAATTTAAAATATATCTAACTCCATATTACAACTTTTAAAACAATTTTTGAGCTATAGGGAGGCTTCGGTGTGCATTTTGCTTCTTTTGCACAAAAACCCTTTTTAAACATGCAATAGAGTGTTTTATGACTCAAAATAAACAAAATTGACTTTGATTTCTCTTATAAACCACCATCCTCTAATTGATCAAAATTTTATGAATCTTTCTACATAGAAATCATACTTTTTGGAATGTACATCTTAGATCTTACAACTTCATATAGCCAACTTTAACAATTTGGCCCTTTGGTTTTACAAGGAAATTTTTATCCTTTATGCACATCATGTAGGTTTCTATTTGAAAATTCCAATAAAATGTTATAGACATGTGTAAATTCAAAAAATACACCTTATGCAAGTTGAACCACTAAATTTGATTCAAAATTGAGATTAGGGCATGCATTTTACTATGTGGAATTTTTCATTCAAATTTACATGAAATTCCAAATCTAGGTGCATGAAAGAAACCTCTTCCACTCTTGAATTGAAATTTAGATGCATATGTACATTTTACATTTATCTAAATCCATCTTAAAACTTATAAAACAATGTTTGGAGCTACAAGGAAGCTTGGGCATGCATTTTAATTTTGTCACATAGTATGATTTTGACATTGCAAATTAGAAGGAAAACTTTACCTCTTTTTCACAACCACCCTTTTTAAACTTTCAATTGCAAAAGAAACAACATGAACATGTATACTATGATAAACCACACCCCAAAAAACTCACACAACTCAAATCAAGGTATAATACAACTTGCATTGTGCATTTTTAGGGTTTTACTATGCACTCTTGCCTAATTTTTCACAAAAGAGTCTTTTATGACTAAAAATCCAAAGTTGACCTTGGTTTCTCTCATAACCCACCATCCGCCGATTCATCAAAATTTTGTGAATCTTTGTACATAGACATAATTGTGTAAATGAACTTATAATTGTTCAAACATGTTATAAATAATGCAATCATCAATTTACAACTTAGATCCTAAATTATATATCCCTAGCCAACTGTGGGAGTGCAGTTTCATCTAGCCAACTTTAACAATTTGGCCCTTTGTTTTTACAAGGAAACTTTTAGCCTTTATGCACAATAGGTAGGTTTATGTCTGAAAATTCCAATATAAGTTTATAGACATGTGTAAAATCACAAACTGTTGGAGTACTTCACACACACCTAGGATTTATTTTTTCTAAGTTTTTCCCTATGTTTATTATTCATTATATGTCTCCTAAAGTTTAGGGAGAATATTCCTCTAGGAGAATATTCTCTTTAGTTTTCACTTCAGTTTGATCAGTTGAGTGGAGTCTAGATGATACATTGGGATTATCACCATGCAACATTGGGATCATCACCATCTAATGTGAATTTTCCTTGGTATCATCACCAGACTAGAAAATTACTCATGATTCCCCGATATGCTCCTCACTTCACTCTATTTCAGTCAGTTAACTGAAGGCTGAGAGACTAGTTAACTCAGACTACGTGGCAGTTCACTCCTGTAACTACCTAAGAGACTAGACTAGGTGGCAATTTACTCTCGTAATTGTTGGTGTGTGTCCATATCACTCTATACCACCACTATGGTACATTGTATTCTCCTCTAATGCAAATTAGTTGAGTTATATAGATTATATCACATGTAAATTAACATTCATTCATTTGGTTAATGAGAATTCTTCCATTCTTTCTCTCCTACTTCTCTTTTCTCATATTTTCGCTACAATTGTGTATGTCAATTCCCAGCTAGATCTATTTTGTGTAGATTAAACAAATTTACATGGTATCAAAGCCGACAGACTGCTAGGGAAAATACACACCAAATTATTTTTGCAGGTACTGAAGATTGAAGACAACGGAAAAATGGAATTTCCAAAATAATTCATTCTTACACCTTGCAATTTATTTTCATGGAAGGAGAATATGATAATGAATCTTCAAAGTAGAGGATTGTACAGGCTAACCATGAACACACAGACATAACTAACATCAACCATAGAAAAATCCAAGTATCTAAATCGAATGGATGAAGCGTTCAGAACAATTTGCAGTCTCATTTCTCCTGAACTTCTCTTTCACATATCCTCTTGTAAAACCCCCAATGAATCTTGGAACACCATGGAAGGGATTTTTTTCAAATAGGATTAGATGAGGGGACACATGCTTGAGGTGGAATTTCTCACATTGGATCCAAAAAACTTCAACAATATCCAATATTCTTTACCAAATATAAGGATATGTTGTCACAACTCAAGGCTTGCGGGGTTGATAAATATAAGGAGGAGAAAAAAATGGTTCTCACCATTCTCTCCAAACTTGGTCCAGAATACTCAGTCTTCATATCCGCATTTCATTCAATTAGGTTTGCCTCTTGATTTACCTGGACAATTCCCTCTCTTGAGGCCTTTATCGAGTCTCTGACATAAGAGCAGAGCAAGCTCATCAATATGGGAAAAATCAAAGGCCCAAAGGCACATGCACTTACTTTTCCAGATGGCAGCGATCATCAATATCATAAATCTAAATACAAAGACAAAATAAAAGCACATGAAAATCCAAAGAAGGAAGGGTACTCAAAACGCTTCAACGATGCCTCTGGATCCAAAGGTGGAAAGGGAAGAAAAGGGGAGAAATGCACTTATTTCCATAAAGGATTCCATCCAGAATACACATGTATGTAGAAATATAAAGATATAATGACCCAAATACTTTATAAAAACAACCTTGGAGATCACATCCCCAAGGATGCCAAGAAGAAGAAGCTAAAAGATCAGAATCCCAATAAAGGCAATTTTATCCATTCTTTGATTGACATAAACTCCTCTCCCGATGCTTGGATTATAGATTCAGGTGCATCACACCACATGGATTCCACAAAATAAGTCTATTCTTCATTGGATGCATGCAAAGGTCCTCCTATTCTTATGGGGAACAACTCTCTAGTCGAAGTCACTAACAAAGGAAGAATTGAACTCACAAACGAAAGATTTGAGAATGTGCTACAGGTTCCCAAACTTTTTGTCAATCTTCTTTCTGTGTATCAGATGAAAAAATCTAGCACTAGAAAGAGATTCATATTCACACTTGATGCACTGGATATATATGACATGCAAACAAATTCCAAGGTTGCTACCAGTGAGGTAAATCATCAATCTAAACTCTACACATTTTTTGAATTTATTGAGCCAGATTTTGCATTATTGCTTACCCATGCTGATGAAAGAAGGATATGGCATGAAAGGTTCAGGTATTTAATTTCCAAATATATGAAACAACTTAGAAAGCAGGGAATGGTTGATGGTCTACCCGACATCCACTTCTCCAAAGGAATTTGTGAGGGGTGCGTTCTTGGAAAACACCCTCAAGAGAAATTTGACAAAAGAAAGACTCATAAGACTTTCTCTCCTTTAGATATGATCCATAGTGACCTCATGGGCCATTTTACACATCCATAAATAAATAAAGAAAGTAAGGTGCTCATTTTTGTTGATGATTGCTCAAGATTCACATGGATTTTCTTTCTGAGGTAAAAATCAAAGGTCTTTCAACACCTCAGAGATTTCAAAAACCTTGTTGAGATACAATTAGGAAAGAAAATCAAAGTCCTCCAAAAATATAAAGGGGGAGAGTATGTCAAACATGAGATACAAAATATTTTTCATGAGATAGGGATTTTGTTGCAGCACATGATTCCCTATACTCCACAGCAAAATGGAGTTGCTGAGCGGAAAAATAGATCTCTAAAAGAGATGGCATCTTGCATGCTACATGAAACGTCACTTCCACAAAGATTATGGGATGAAGTACTTAATTATGAAAACTACATCCAAAAAATATCTCCGCATAGATATGTCAAGGATAAGACCCCCTACGAGCCTTGGAGTGTCCTCAAATCGGAAGTGAGCCACTTTTGTATTTTCAGTTCATGTGCATGGGCCAGGATTCCCTCTGAGAAGACGAAGGCACTTGATCCATAGAGCATAGAGTGTATATTTATTGGATACCCCGACGGTGTTAAGGGATACAGGCTCATTGATATTTCCTCAGACCAACTCATCATTGATCATAGTCTCCAATTCAAGGAAAGTGTCTCACTTTTACCTCAATAACCGCATGCATACATTTTTATTCCTCCACCTATCAGAGATGATGTGCATACACATGTCGAATCTTATTCAGATGAGATTTCTAATTTAAAGGATTCAAATGATCTAGATACAGAGTTAGTACATTCATGTGCAAAGTCAATGCATCCATATGCATATGTAGAGCTAGAGAAGAGGCCCAAGTGGTCCAAGACTACTCTTCAGGATGTAGGGGATCTTGTTGGGGATCCAGCTGATACTAGGATGACTTAATATGATTTCGGGGAGCCTCCTCTTGCACTCACTGCCAATGAATGGATGCCACCCATGCATCTTTTCTTGGTTCAATATTCAGATCCATAGTCTTATGGTGAGGCTGCTAGATATACCTTTTGTAAATATACCATGAAGGAGGAGTACAACTCCCTCCTCTAAAACTAGACTTGGGATTTGGTTCCCCTTCCTTTGGGAAGGAAACTTGTCAGGTGTATATGGGTCTATAGGAACAATAACACAATGGATGGACATGTTAGCGGATACAAATCCAGGCTAGTTTCCAAAGGCTTTCAGTAGGTGCATGGAATTGACTATGATGAGACCTTCGCTCCAGTAGTGAAGATGGATTCCATACATTTGGAACTTGCAATTGCAGCATCCAAGGGATGGGAAGTCCATCATATGGACATGAAGATTTCATTTCTTCATGATGATCTATCTAAGGAAATCTATATGGAATCCCCAGGGATTTATGCAGGATTCATATTTGGTCTATCGATTGAAGAAGTCTCTTTATGGACTCAAGCAAGCTCTGAGGGAATGGTATGCCAAGATGGACTCCTACCTACTGTCATAAAAATTTGTATGCTTTAAGTCAGAAATAAATGTTTACATTCTTAGGACAACTGATTCACTTCTACTCCTATTTTTGTATGTTGATGATTTGTTGATTCCCGGTTGCTTAAATTTAGTGATTGTTGCAGCCAAGAAGATTCTACATGAAATGTTCTTGATGATGGACATGGGTCTGCTACATTTCTTCCTTGGACTCAATATCATTCAGGATGCATCAGGAATCAAACTATCTCGGGCCAATTATGCACGAAATCTCCTTGAGAGATTTCAAATGACAGACTATAAGTCTACCCCTACTCCTTTCCTATCAAGAGTCATACTTGAGGTTGGAAGGGACACTCCACTATTTGATAGAACATTGTACAGACAACTAGTGGGGAGCTTGTTGTATCTCACACATTCTAGACTAGACCTCTCTAATGAAAATGGATCAGTATCCAGGTTCATGCAAGAGCCACATCAGCTATATTGGAAATATGCAAAGTGTATCCTTTGATATGTACAGGGAGCCATCACCTTTTGGATTCACTATGCAACAAACTCTACATTCGACCTCATCAAGTTCACTAATTTTTACTGGGTTGGTGATAACATTGATCACAAGTCCACATCTGGTTACTCACTCAGTCTTGGTTCCAGTCCTATCTGTTGGTTGAGAAAGAAGCAGGATTCTATTTCTCTATCTTCAGCCAAGGCAGAGTACAGATGGGTAGTTAACATAACCATTTAGGCTATGTGGCTACAACATTTTCTCACTGAGTTGGGTATTCAGTTTCATCAGTTGATTGTCATCTGGTGTGACAACTAGAGAAATCTGAAGTTCTGTAGAGATCCAATTCATAAGGAATGGACAAAGCACATCAAGATCCACATGCACTACATCCAGGACTTAGTACATGAGGATATCATCAACCTATAGTTCTATCCTTCAACAGAATATAATATAGACATCTTCACCAAGAAATTCACTAAGAATAAGTTCCATTATCTGCATAGTCATCTTGGAGTGAAGGACACAGTTTCCTAGCAATTGTTGGTTCCTCTATTTTTACATACATTTTAAATTAAGTGGGGGGGGTGTTCCATGAGGATTTCCCTCTTTCCTCATTTATTTCAGTGTATATTTTGTATTTGGGTACCTAACATGGCCTCGTTGTCGGGACCCATTCTTTATTTTCATCATAGTGATGTTCAAGGGGGGTGTTGGAGTACTTCATACACACCTAGGATTTATTTTTCCTAAGGTTTTCCCTATGTTTATTATTCATTATCCAATATCCTAAAGTTTATGGAGAATATTCCTCTAGGAGAATTTGCTCTTCAGTTTTCACTTCAATTTGATCAATTGAGTGAAGTATAGATGCCACATTGGAATTATCACCATGAAACATTGGGAGCATCACCAAATAATGCGCATTTTCCTTGGTATCATCATTAGAATAATGCATTACTCATGATTCCCTGATCTCCTCCTCATTTCACTTTGTTTCAGCCAGTTAACTGAAGACTGAGAGACTACTTAACTCAGACTAGGTGGCATTTCACTCATGTAACTGTCTGAGAGACTATATTAGGTGGATGTTTACTCCCATAACTACTAGTGTGTGTCGATATCACTCTATACCACCACTATGGTGCATTGTATTCTCTTCCAGTGCGCATTATTTGAGTTATATAGAGTATATCATGTGTAAATTATCATTAATTCATTTGGTTAATGAGAATTATTTCATTCTTTCTCTTCTTCTTCTCTTTTCTCATATTTTCTTTGCAACTATTTATGTCAATTCCCAGCTAGATCTATTCTATATAGGTTCAATACATTTACATAAACTACACCTTTTGTAAGTTGAACCACTCCATTTGGGTCAAAATTGAGACTAGGGAATGCATTGTACTCTAAGGCAATTTTTCCTTCAAATTTACATGAGATACCAAATCTAGGTGCATTAAAGCCACATTCAAGCAACCTCTCATTTTATTGAATTGAACTTTAGATGCATAAGTAAATTTACCATTTAACTAAATCCATATTACAACTTATAAAACAATGTTTGGAGCTACAAGAAAGATTGGGTGTACATTTTAATTTTGTCACTTAGTATAGTTTAGACCTTGCAAATTACAAGGTAAAATTTACCTCTTTTTCACAACAACCCTTTTTAAACTTGAAATTTCAAAATAAACAACATGAGAGGGTCTATTATAACAAACCACACCCCCAACAACTTGCACAACTCAAATCTAAGGAATAATACAACCTTGGGTTACCTTTTACAAACATGTTGTGCATTTCAAGGGTTTTGTTAGGCATGTCTTGCCTATTTTTGCATAGAAGAGTACTTTATGATTCAAAATGAAAAATTGAACTTGGTTTCTCTCATAACCCACCATACTCTAATTCATCAAAATTCTGTGAATCCTTGTGCATAGAAATCATCCTTTTTGGAGTTTAAATGCACTACTAATAGTACAAACATATTATAGATAGTTCAATCATCAATTTACAAATTAAATATTAAATTATGGAGCCTTAGCTAACTTTGGGTGTGTAGTTTCATATAGACAACTTTAACAATTTTTCCCTTCAGTTTTATAAGGAAATTTTTATCCTTTATGCACATCAGGTAGGTTTATGTTTGCAAAATGCCAATATAAGTTTATATACATGTGTAAAATCACAAACTACACCTTCTTCAAGTTGAACCACTCAATTTGGGTGAAAATTAAGACTCGGGCATGCATTTTACTCTAAGGTAGTATTGCCTTAAAATTTACATGAAATACCAAATCTAGGTGCATGAAAGCAACCTATCCCATTCTTCAATTGAAATTTTGATGACATAGGTAATATTACAATATTTATAACTCCATATTACAACCTACAAAAAAATATTTGGAGCTATAGAGAGGCTTGCATTTTAATGTTGTCACTTTTAATATATGCAAATAGATATAGGGTTTGGTTTAAATCTATCACCATTAATCTTGAAGCTCAACCCACAACTATCGAGCTTCAAGGGGATTTTATCGACCCTTGTGACCAAAACCCAATGACAAAGTTCATTATTTAAGTGTTTGTTTTGTTGAGTTACCTAGTGATTTTGATTAAATAGAAGTGAAATATATTCTACTACAACCAATATTTTAGATTCAGTGATAAGGTTCAAATTTCATGGGAAATAGATATCAGAAACATCAAGTAAATGAGGTCAATTTTTTTTAATTTTCATTAAACATGGATCTTCAAAATTTCCATACTGAAGTGGGAATTGGATTAAGTTTGTAGCAATTATGTTTGTTTTTCCCTACCCAATATTAAGGTGGTTGGTCCTTAATGGAACAACAAAAATTTTAAGCAATCTGTTTACCTTTAGAAACAACAATTATATGCAACTCTAGTCTTAAACTGTAATATGCAAGCATTCTTGCATAAATACCCTATTGGGTATCTTCATATTTCTCTTTTGGAATCTTTAATCTATTATATAGAACTATAAAGCATTTCAGAGCTGTATATGTAACAATACATATTAGATCAAGCATGTAACCCAAAACCAAAATGTATATTTCACCCTTCACCAAATTCCAATATAAATACATATTAGATCAAGCATGTAACCCAAAACCAAAATGTATATTTCACCCTTCACCAAATTCCAATATAATGCTATAAACATGTGTAATATCACAAACTACACCTTTTGTAAGTTGAATGACTCCATTTGGGTCAAAATTGATACAAGGTGTGTATTTTACTCTAAGGCAATTTTTTCTTCAAATTTACATCAAATCTAAAATATTGTGCATGAAAGAAACATCTAATGTTCTTCAAGTGTACTTTAATAGATGGCATAGGTAAATTTACCATATATATAAATCCATCGTAAAACATATAAAAAAATATATCGTGCTACAAAAAATCTTGGGAGTGCATTTTAATTTGGTCACTTAGTACAGTTTCGACATTCCAAATTGCAAGGAAAAATTTAAATATAGTTTGGTCACTTGTAATATAATTTTTTTCATTTACCACCAATTCAATAAAGTTCTATGGTTAAAAATTTCCAATAGTTTCAAATTGGAAATTCATTGGGATAAATTAAATCTGTTGGAATGTATGGAATTCTGGAAGGACGATAAATTTGTTTCCTCACATAAAGCACTACCTGGGTATTTGTTATGGGGTATATAGTTAACCAGAAACATGTCGATTTTTGAAGACAAGAATGCATAATTAGGAAGACTTGCACATCACATCATAGTCTGTAATGGGGAAGGAAGGAAGTAACCAAAGAACACTTTTCCAATAATTCTTCCAGAACCTATTATAAATCGCACTAAGTCTTGGGTATTTTTTGATGGAGCGTGCCAAGGTACTCTAGGGACTTGTGGAGCTGGGGCCATTGTTTATATAGATAATACAAATAACATTTTACTAAAGTATGGGGTAGTTTTGGGAACAAACAATAGAGAAGAAATCTATGCCCTCTAGATGCTACTTAAGGTTTCAATGGACATGCATGTTAAGAGGCTACACGTATTTGGTGACTCCAAACTTCTGATGGACTGGGAAAACAATAAAAGAAACATTTATAACTTGGAGCTATGACCTATTTTCAATAGGATTATGGAAAGTAAATTATTTTTTGAAAAGGTGTCCTTTTCTCATGTCTACTGAGATTTCAACCACAAAGATGATCAATTATCTAAGGAAGCACTCATTTTGGATGAAGGATTTTTTCTTATTCATGAGATTAAGGAACATACTCCTATAGATTTGATATTCTTACAAATATTTTGATGAATTGACTTTTAGTAGTGTTTTTATTTTTGTTTATGTAAACTTAGAGAGAGTTTGTCTCTGTAACACACCCACTATCAATATTTTTAAAAATTTTGGGGTTAAACTCCCACCATGGGGAATCTCCAGAAACCCTCATTAGCGAAGTGCCAATCCCTAGTTCCATATTGGGATTCGGGGTTTCTAATGTCAAAATTCACTCACCCCCGTAACTCGCGATCCTCCGAATTCCGATGCGCTCCTTACGCATTAGCTCCCTAGGCCAAGCCTGGGATTCACTGCCTTTACGACCGTGGTCTTACCTTCTTTCGGGGCTACTCCTATCGGAGTTTTGGGATTTCCGATGTGGTAATTCACGAGTCCTCAGAACTCGCGACTCTCCGATCCCCGATATGCCCCTAATGCATTAGCCCTCTAGGCCATATAATAGCCCATGTGACCATTTACCATAGGACCACCGCCGTATAACCTCCCATCGGGATTTCGACATTTGTGATGACACAAAACACATGTCCACGGGAATTGTGAATTCCCGATTCACTCTGGGTGCTTGACACGCGTCCTTCCTACAGCTCCGTCCTCCTCCGCTAATGGGCTTGACAGCTGGCTCCCACTCATCGGGGTTTCGCGGTTCGCGATTCCGTATGGCAATAGTTCCTTGCATTCAAAAACCCTGATATGCCGAACCCCGACTATGTTAGATCCACTGACACGCGTCCCTCAAATGATGGACGGTCCTGATTGTATCGGGGAATCGCGTATCGCGATTTCCTTGTGCACAAATCTCTTGTCTCCGGGAACCCCGATTCCCGATCTCCTACTCTTCGGGATCCCTTGCCACGTGTCCCTTCTGTTTGGACGGTTCAGATCCTATCGGGAGATCACGGATCACGATCTCCTGTTACACAATTTCCTTACCATCGAAAACTCCGATGAACAAAACACCGACGGCGCACGATCCTTTGCCACCTGTCCTCGCAGACGGACGGTCTGGATTGATTCTCGGGGTTTCGGGACTTATGATGTCCTGGTTCTCATGGCCTCGAGAACTCCGATTTCCCGATCCACGACTCTACGGGATCCTCTG
>ML777337.1:238159-251475 GCA_009831015.1 Picea engelmannii | reverse complement strand
GTGAGCCATTAATTTTCAGGGCCAGCGAGCCGCTTTTGGTTCTCCGGGCCAGTGGAGTCCAAATACGGTATTTAATTCTCAGTGGAAGTTAACGCCACCTTTTCAGGTGCCTTCCACCACCATCGTGGTCTCTTTTTCTGCACGTCCCCTCTCAGCAGTTCTGTAATATAAATTCATAATGTTATTTACATTTATCGACCTTCTTCATAAGGTCCCTTCACATCATACGTTCACATTTTCATCATGCTTTAGCATGGTAATTCCTATATTAGGATCAATTACAAATTTAGGATAAACAGGGTGTTACAGTCTCATGGTTTTGTCTTAGCATCAATATGATGTTGTGGAACTATTTGTTTAAAGAGTGAAGTGTATAAGGATGATTGTTAGAGTAAAATAAATAAGAATAGGTTATATTATTATTTGATAGAGGTGATATATAAAGGAAATGGATGCTAATGTTAAAATTTGAAGGGACCTCGTTAATGTGTATTTCATTTCCACTAGAAATATCAATACAATTATTTTTGTCTCGGAAAAAAACAAACCTGAAATATAATTTCTTGTAGGTACATTCAAACATTATTATAAAGATGCATTAAATATCACTTAAATATTGCATATAAACACTAAATATCACAACAAGAACCACACATAAGACAAGTATGAGTCAAAACATTACCGATGTTCCATTAATTCCTCATAATAAAAGGATCTTTACATGACAAACATCACAATTACAATATCCATTACAAAACTGGGAAAACTGTAATATAGATTATACAATTTTTTTCTCTCCAAAGATTCCTTCTAAGGTCTCTCTAACAAACCTCTCCTTTCCTATCTCTCTACTTGCAATATTATATATTATGTTCCCCATGGAGACCACCTTGACCCATAAGTTGCTTACATAATTTGATCATAACTAACTTTACATGTATTCACGGGTCCTCAAGTCAGTTGTTACAACTCTGAGGTGATGATTAATACTTGAGGAACACTTTGCCTTTTTGTAGCTAGTCCTTCAATGCAATCGATACTTAGAAGGGTGTTTTATCTAGTCACCAACTTCACACTTTGGGGTGATACTGAAGAATCTTACGATGTGAATGGGTTACAAACTTGGTAGTGCACTAAAGATTCTAATGGAAGATATAGAGTGAAATATGGATATGGAGGGTGCACTACTATATGAGAAGAGAGAAATGGAAGGGATGGTTAATGGTTGATGATATATTGGGGACCAACTTGAGGTAGAGGATTGTGGTGGGGATGGAAAATATTGATACAATCAAGATATGTTTACCATGAGTTATGGTATTGTTGTGAAGAAACTACCACATTATCCTATACTTGGGTCAAACACCTTCAATGCCCATTTATCCTAACCAATATGGACATGTTCCTTATGGAAAAATATTTTTTCTTGCATCCCCTTGTACTATGGAATTCCCTTGGAAGTGTTAGAATCATCAATTCCTCCCCTCAATATGTTCTCGTTTTCCTTTGGTCATCCCATTTCTATTGGAGACTCCCCCTTTCTTTGTCTTGGGGCTTCCTAGACTATCAATGTTGATGCAACGTGATTCTTCTTGATTAGTGGCACCATATGCATACAGGTGTAGTACTATGAACTTTGAGCCAGCCACCTGAATCCTTCCAAATTTCCCCCCATGGTGGTGTAGTATAAACGTTCCATGTTTAATTGAATTTTTTCATTGGAATCCAGTGATCTAAATTTGGGAGAAATTGCAATTTTATTTTGTTTAACTTGCATTTTTGAATGCATAAGTCGATTAAACGTCTGGAAAAACCCCTGGGGCACTCAGGTTATACAAACTTAACCACTTGATAGATGTTCTTATCCTTTTCTAGCTACAAAAAATTTAAAGTATACTATATGGATGTCAAGTCATCATTTATCAATGGAAACTTAGAAGAGGAAGTCTATATTGAGAAACCAAAAGGATTGCAATTAACTAACACAGGATAATATGTCTGTAAACTAAGGAAAGCACTCTATGGGCTAAAACAAGCACCCAAAGCATAGTATGCATGGCTAGATTCTTATTTACAAGTACAATGCCTCAAAAGAGGATCAACAAACAACAATCTTTATTGTAAAATTGTTGGTAATAACATGATTATTGTGGAAGTATATGTTGATGATATTATATTTGGCAGTGATGATGAAAAAAAGAGTAATGACTTTGCTAGGAGGATGCAACAAGAATTTGAAATGTCCTTTCTTGGTGAACTAAATTTCTTTCTTGGATTACAAATTGTACAATCCAAAAGGGGATTTTTTATCCATCAGTCCAAGTATGTTAAATATATGCTTAAGAAATTCAAGCTAGAGGATTGCAAACCTGTTAGTACAGCTATGGAAGTTAGATGCAAACTAAGAAAGGAATATGAATCCAAAGTTGTAGACCCAAAACACTACAAATCAATGATTGGGAGTTTACTCTATGTAACAGATTCCGGGCCTGATGTCAAACAAGTTGTTGGGATGGTGGCTAGATTCCAAACAACACCAAAAGAGAGCCATGTTCAAGCTATGAAAAGAATATTTAGGTATTTGAAAGGAACCATAGATCTTGGTTTGTGGTACCCTAGCAAGGATTCATTCACTTTAAAATCATATTCAATTGTAGATTGGTAAGGTTGTGTAGATGAGAGAAAAAGTACAAGTGCAAGAGCATTCTTCTTGGGAGAATCATTGGTATCTTGGATAAGCAAGAAAAAGTCCTCAATTTCTTTGTCTACCACTAAAGCTGATTATATTGTAGTAGAAAAATGTTGCACACAAGTGGAATGGATGAAACAAACCTTACAAGACATCAAAATAGTATTTGTTGGACTCACTACTATCTACTGTGATAATACAAGTGCTATAAGTGTCTCCAAGAACCCTGTCCAACACTCCAAATCAAAACACATTCCAATAAAATACCACTATTTAAGAGATCAAGCTGAAAATAAGAAAATTAAATTGGATTATGTCCCAACACAAGAACAGGTTGTAGATATTTTCACCAAACCCTTAAGCAGAGATGTATTTGAATATCTCAGGCAAAGATTAGGAGTAGTCTCTCTTTGAATCTAATCTCTCAAGAAAATAGTGCATCAATTGGCATCAATTCAGGGGGAGACAACGATCAAAGTTAGGAGGAGTCATTCAATTATGACAAGAAAAGTATGATTGCAGGAAAAGTTACCCGAGTTTAGATTTTGGTTAGTAATATATAGAAAAATAGAGCTTTACCATAGGGGGAGCAACCCTTTTCCATTGATGTCAAAAGGGGACACTAAATTCATAGATAAAAGCATCATCACAGGGGGAATTTGTGTATTAAGTTAGTGTTAAATTTGGCAACATCAATAGTCATTCTCCAATGAGAGGCCATATGGGCCACCGTGAGGCTAGCCAAGGATATTTAGAGAATCAACCAGTCTTGTGAGGTATTGACAAAATCTGGGGGGAACGTACAACCTATGTGAGTCGAACCAAAAGTCAGGATGAACGAGATGCTATGTGAGTCTAATGAAAAAGTCAAGGGGATTGTACAACCTCTCTGAGCATAGACAGTCTAGTGCAAGAGTTGGGGGGAACATGCAACCTCTGTGAGAATAGACATACTAGTGTAAAAGTCAGGGGGAACATACAACCTCTGTGATCCTATTCAAACCTTGTGAGCCTTGAGAAAAATTAAAGGCATATAGCAAAATTTAGGTTGAATATTAAATTCCTATGACCTAGAAACAAACGATATTCCTAATATTGCAAATGATATAAATGTATTGATCTAGTGCGTTTCCATGTGTAACATTATCCACCATGAAGAGAATTTTGAATTGCCTTGTAAAGAGTCAATTTGCAACTGAAGTCTTACATCTAGTTCTATTTTAGAACTAAAGTGTAATATTGAGTTCCAACTGAAGTCTTAAGTCTAGTTCTATTTTAGAACTAAAGTGTAATGTTGAGTTGCAACTAAAGTACAAGTCTAGTTCTATTTTTAAACTAAAGTGTAATGTTGAGTTGTAACCAGTCTCAAGTCTAGTTCTAAGTTCGAACTAAAGCATACCAATCTTAAGTCTAGTTCTATTTTTGAACTAAAGTGTAATGTTGAGTTGTAACCAGTCTCAAGTCTAGTTCTAATTTCAAACTAAAGAATACCAGTCTCAAGTCTAGTTATATTTTCGAACTAAAGTGTAATGTTGAGTTGTAACCAGTCTCAAGTCTAGTTATAAGTTTGAACTAAAGTATGAAGTTGAGTTATGATTAACTCATGCAAACATGTTACTATTTCGAGTCTCTCCTCTTCTTCTCTTCAACCTATATAAGCAGAGGTCGAACCCTCTCTTCAATAGAGTTTTTGATATGTAGGTTAAGGGTGAAGCAATAGAGGCACATATCAGTGATAAAGAGACAACATACCAAAGAAGCATATCAATGTTGTATATCAACAATAGAAGCAACACATTAGAGGTGTATTTCAGCAAGGTCTTTTAGGTCTTTATTAGGTCAAAGTCAATTTGGCAAGTTCTTTAAGAGTATAACATTCATGGTGGATATTTGTAAGTGATATTACATTATTAATGCAATAAATAAATATTGTTTGTTAGGGTTTTTCTCCCTATACAAGGTTTCCCCAGGGTATATGTGTTGTTGATGTGCATGCTTACTCATATACATAGTTATTTCTATTCGATTATGATTTGGTATTTTTGAAGTGTATTAAGATGGAATCAAAGTGTTGAAGAAAATAAAATAATTAATCTGTATAAGAAATCAAGCTCAAAATTTAACATGGTATCATATCTTAGGGTGTGTTAAGCTTGTTGAAGTGCAGCAACAGGTACACATAGATCTAAGCTATCTTGATTAAGTTTCCAGTGTGAATTCCATGGCATCCTCCATTTCAGTCATGGTCGATGATAGGCTTGAAGGAGCTACGAACTTCAATGTGTGGATGCTCTGGATAGCAAATATCCTACAAGAGCATGATCTTGAGTAGTATGTGACCATAGTGGTGGAGGAACCCATGAATAATGTAGGAAGAGTGGCCTTTAGGAACAGTCAAGAAAAGGCCAAGAGAATCATCTTTGACTCAGTCAAAGACAATATAATGTCTGCAATGACTTCGTTAACTACTGCTAAGGACTGTATGGATACCTTGGTGAATCTATATGAGAAACAAGCTCCATGTCAGAAGAGGAAACTTAAGAACAAGCTTAAGTATTTGAAGATGGAGAAAGGTGAATCAGTGGCATCTTTATGTTCCAGGATAGCCTAGATTAGAGATCATCTTTTGGTTACAGAGGTGATAGTGGACGATGATGATTTAGTGCAGGCCATTTTTTACGGTCTTCCTTATTCATGGGATACCTTCTTATCCAGTTTAAGTGGGAGAGAGATTCAACCCACATTTGATAGGTTATGGCATGATTTCCTCTAGGAGGAGATTTTCACAGCTACCAGGAGCAAACCAAAGAAAGAAGAGCACTCAAATTTAGTATCAATATTCAAGGGAAAGAAGAAAGGCACTTTCCAGAAAGGCTCTCAGTGGAAGACAAACACCAAAGGTACATTCAAAGGAAAGAATATTGATACATATAAGATTAAATTCTTTTTTTGTAATAAGTTGTGTCATTTTGCTAAAGATTGTTGGTTTATAAATAAATATACAAGGAAAGGGAAACATCATGCCTCAATTGATGAGGATGATGAATCCAAAAGAAATCAGAAAAGTCCTTCTAATGAGAAAGAAAATAGAAAATAATATTACTTGGTTTCTGCCTTATCCAAATAAGTTTCCATGAGGCCAAAAACTTGGTTAGTAGATAGTGGTGCATCAAAGCACATGAAAAGGTACAAGGAGATCCTCTCATATTTCGAGACAAAATATTTTGTAGAGCAGGTCGAGCTTGGGAATGAAAAATGTTACAAGATAGAGGGAGTAGGCTCTATCTCCTTCAGATTGGAATCTGGGGCTAGACTTCATGTTGATGAAGTATTATATGTTCCAGGGCTCAAGAAGAGTATACTATCAGTTGAAACCCTTGAGGACAAGGGATATTGGGTTATATTCAAGGACAAGAAGGCACTACTATGGGCTAAAGGTAGCCACTTAAGTACAACATAACCCATTGGAACTCACAGTGGAGGAATGTACGTCATGTCAGGACAATCAGTTCAGGCATTGGCTCATGATGCGATTAGCTCCAATGAGTTGTGGCACAAAAGAATTGGGCATCTTCATTACAAAAATCTTCCATATCTACATAACATGTTATGTGTCATGCCCTCTATTTCTCTTAGTAAAAATGAAATTTGTAAGGGATGCATGCTAGGTAAAAATATAAAGAAAGTATTTCCTAGTAGTGACAATAGAGCTCAGGGCATCTTAGATTTGGTTCATTTTGATGTATGTGGTCCCATGTCATATCCCTCACTCAGTGTTTGTTTATATTATGCCATTTTTATTGATGATTACTCAAGAAAATGTTGGATATATTTCTTTAAAGCTAAAAGTAACACATTTGATAAGTTCAAAGAGTATAAAGCCTTCATTAAAAGGAAGTCAGGGAAACACATCATAATCCTTAGAACAGACAATGGAGGAGAGTTTGAATCTCTTCAGTTTGAGTATTTTTGCAAGTCAGTAGGAATCAAGAGACAATTGACCGTGCCATATAACCCTCAGCAAAATGGAGTTGCTGAGAGGAAAAACAGGACAATTTGTGAGGCAACAAAATCAATGATGTTTGACTAGGATATGCCAAATTCTTTATGGGTAGAAGCTACCTCCACTGCTATGTATATTCAAAACAAGTGTCCACATGCTATCTTGAAGGACAAGACTCCCGAAGAGGTATTCTCAGGGATCAAACCTGAAGTAGGGCATCTAAGGATATTTGGGTGTCATGTGTATATTCATGTCCCTAAGGAAAAGAGAACAAAGATAGAAACCTAAAGAAAGAAAGGGGTTTTTGTGGGGTACAGTGAGAACTCCAAGGCTTACATGATTTATGTACCAGGTCAAAGGAAAATAGAGGTAAGAAGATATGTGACTTTCGATGAGGAAGTCGCATTTAATAAATCCAGAGAGCTTCAGCAGGAATCAGAAGCAGTTCAGCCAACTTCACCCTCTTTTGAAAATGAAGAGTTAGATGATTAGAGGGAAGAACCTCATGAAGGGACAAGTAATGAGCCCCTAGAACCTGTTGAAGTGTTAGAAAGAACTCTTGAATAACCTCCATCCAAAAGGAAGCCAAGGTGGCTTAAATAAATAATGCAGGAAGCATAAATGATAGTTTCTCCCAAAGGAACTTTCGGGGAAAGGAAGAGGCCTCATAGGTTTGGAGGCTATGTTGCACCGATGAGCAGCATTAGTGATGCCAAACCTTCTTCATTTGAAGAAGTAGATAAATTAAAAGTATGGAAGGATTCCATGCTTGAGGAATACAGGTCTATTATAAAGAACAATTTTTGGGACATTGGGTCGAGGCCAAAATATAAATCAATGGTTTCTTCCAAATGGATCTATAAGATCAAAACTGTAGTTGATGGAAGTGTGGAAAAGTTTATAGAAAGATTTGTAGCCATAGGCTTCACTCAGAAAGAAGGAATCGACTACGAGGATACTTTTTCCCCTGTAGCCAGGTATACCTCCATTCAAACTATTATTTCTTTAGCATCCATTATTGGTTGGAAGCTACATTAAATGGATGTAAAAACAACATTCTTGAATGGTAAGATTGAACAAGAGGTCTTTGTGGAACAACCAGATGGTTTTTTATTGCATAACAAAAACACTCATGAATGAAAGCTAAGTAAGGCCTTGTATGGTCTTAAGCAGGCTCCCGGGGTTTGGTATGACAAGATTGATGGATTTCTTAAAAGCTCGGGATTTCAGAAAAGTGATGCTGATGCAAATCTATACTTCAAGGTAAGAGGTAAACAACTTGTCATACTAATCATGTATTTTGATGATGTCTTTCTAAAATGATATGAAGGGATAATAGACTGGTGTAAGAGGGAGCTAACCTCATAATTCGAGATGAAATACTTAAGCTTGATGCATTACTTCCTAGGATTGGAAGTGTGGAAAAGACAAGGTGAGATATTTCTGGCACAAGGAAAATACAAAGTGGATGTACTAAAGAGGTTTGGTATGATGGATTTCAAATCCTTGTCTACTCTGATGGTTACCAACCTGAGGAAGTTTCATGATTATGATATAGGTTCAGATTTGGTGGATCCCACCATGTATAGGCAGCTGATTGGATCAATGATGTACATGATCCACACTAGGCCAGATATATGCTATGGAGTGATTGCAATGAGTCATTTCATGACTGAACCAAGATAAAGACACTAGGTGGAAGCAAATCACATCTTGAGATATCTCAGAGGGACCATTACTTATGGTCTGAGATATACATCTAGTGGTGGTTTATTTATGCATGGGTATGCAGATGTTGACTGGGCAAGAAACCCAGTGGATCGAAAGAGTACTTCCAGATACTATTTCAGTTTAGGATCCGCTATGATCTCTTGGTCAATCCAGAAGTAGGGATCCATTATACAGATTAAAACAGAGGTTGAGTACATTGCAACAAGGGATGCTAGAAAGGAAGTAGTATGGCTCAGAAAATTGGTTTTTGGGTTGTTTGGAGACAAGCGTGAGACAACGCTGGTTCACTGTGATAATCAAAGTTGCATAAAATTGACAGAGAACCTAGTATTTCATGACAGGTCAAAACATATTGACATGAGGTACCACTACATCTAAGACTTGATCCAGAGAAAACCTATAAAGTTTGACTACATAGCCACGAGCGAGTAGGTAGTTGATATCCTAACCAAGCCTCTGACCTCGAGACAGTTTGTGCAACTGAGAGGCAAGATTAGTGTGCCTGAGAATGACTTCCTTGCTGAGAGGGAGTTTTAAATTTGGCAGCATCGAGAGTCATTCTCCAATGAAAGGCCATATGGGCCACCCTGAGGCTAGCCAGGGATATTTGGAGAATCAACCAGTCTTGTGAGGTATTGACAAAATCTAGGGGGAACATATAACCTCTATGAGTCAAACCAAAATTCATGACAAATGAGATGATACGTGAGTCTACTGAAAAAGTCAGGGGGAACGTACAACCTTTGTGAGAATATAAAGTCTAGTGCAAAAGTCATGGTGTCTATACAACCTCTATGAGCATAGAAAGACTAGTGAAAAAGTCAGGGGGAACATACAACCTTTGTGAGCCTAGTCAAACCTTGTGAGGCATGAGAAAAAGTCAAGGAATCTAGCAAAAGTTAGGTTGAATATAAAATTCCTATGAGATAGAAAAAAAAAATATTCCTAATATTGCAATTGATATAAATGTATTGATCTAGTGCGTTGGAACATGTAACATTATCCACCATGATGATAATTTCGAATTTCCTTGTAAAGAGTCAAGTTGCAACTGAAGTATTAAGTCTAGTTCTATTTTAGAACTAAAGTGTAATGTCAAGTTGCAATTGAAGTCTTAAGTCTAGTTCTATTTTAGAACTAAAGTGTAATGTTGAATTGCAACTAAAGTCTTAAGTCTAGTTCTATTTTTGAACTAAAGTGTAATGTTGAGTTGTAACCAGTATCAAGTCTAGTTCTAAGTTCCAACTAAATCATACTAGTCTTAAGTCTAGTTCTATTTTTGAACTAAAGTGTAATGCTGAGTTGTAACCAATCTCAAGTCTAGTTCTATGTTCGAACTAAAGCATACCAGCCTCAAGTCTAGTTCCATTTTCGAACTAAAGTGTAATGTTGAGTTGTAACCAATCTCAATTCTAGTTCTAAGTTTGAACTAAAGTATGAAGTTGATTTATGATTAAATCATGAAAATAGGTTATTATTTTGAGTCTCTCCTATTCTCCTCTTCATCCTATATAAGCAGAGGTCTAACCCTCTCTTCAATACAATTTTTGATATCCAGGTTAAGGGTGAATAAATAGAGGCACATATCAGTGATAAAGAGACAACATACCAAAGAAACATATCAGTGTTGTATATCAACAATAGAAGCAACATATCAGAGGTGTATTTAAGCAAGGTATTTTAGGTATTTGTCAGGTTAGAGTCATTTTGGAAAGATCTTTAAGAGCAGAACATTTATGGTGGATATTTCTAAGTGATCTTACATTATTAATGCAATAAAAGAATATTGTTTGTTGGGGTTTTTCTCCCTGTACAGGGTTTCCCCAAGGTATATGTGTTGTTGATGTGCATTCTTACTCATATACATAGTTATTGCTATTCAATTATGATTTGGTATTGTTGAAGTGTATTAATCTGGAATCAAAGTGTTGAAGAAAATAAAAAAATTAATCTGCATAAGAAATCAAGATCAAAATTTAACAGTTAGAGTGTTTCCCTCAATGACAAAGGGGGAGATTGTTTGGCATATGGTCATTGATGTATTTTCATTGATGTCAACACCCGATGTCTTTACGTTATAATGATGAGTTGGTATGAACAAAGAGATGAAAATTCATTTACAGAAGGACTATCAAATTAAGAGCTCGGGAGGGTTAGTGACTGAAGATCAGAAGCTCAGAAGGGAAAGCACAGTGCAGAAACATGATTGGGATCGAAATCTCCATAGGATAAACCAGGACCGTTGGATACTCAAGCGCTAGATCAAGGGCAGGGATTGATTTCATAGCGCAAAGGGATAATTAAACTACACTCTATTTCCAATCCCACAATTAGTATATATTGTCAGATCTAATCGACTCAAATATAGACGAATATGGTTGATCCACCAAACAATCAGATTAAGTTGTGACCATTGGATACACAAGTGCCACATCAACTGTAGGGATTGATTATGGAGCATGAAGGGACAATTAAGCTATATGTTATTTCCAATCCTGCAATTATTCTATATTGTTAGATCTCATCGATTCAAAGATAAAAAACTATGGTTAAATCATGAACAATCACACAACTTCAATTGTGGAGTTTCGACGACGAATTAAACCACACGCAATTTATGGTTCTGCAATCCACATTGACCGTTGGATCAAGTTAAGTGGAAGGATAGGATAAGAAAAGACGCATACCATCTGATACAAAGTCCTGAAGTAAATGAGGAGCATCGGAGTTATTCATAGCGTGCCAAGGTAGTAGTGGTCAACTTCGACGTTGACCACTTCAGGAGAAAAGGGTTGAGAACAAGTAAGATCACTTGAAGGCCAAAATATCGAAGTAAATGTGGTTGTCCGATATGAAGAATACTTTGGGAGATATCAAGACCATCATATCATGTTTAATCGAAGGACAGATTAATCCACAAATGTCCCAAAATAGATGTAAGTCATCTGATCTGAGGAAACCCTTCGAAAGATATACTGACTGTCATATCGAGGAAAGTAGAAGGATAGGATAAGCAAGGCCAAAAGCCCAAAATCCCGAATAGCCAAATTCCCAACAGTCGTTGGATCGTGTTAGGCCTTTTCGAGTTAAAGAATGATCATTGGATGAAGCCAAGTTACTCGAGGTTTACACTTCGAGGAGTCTCACTTCGGGAGAAATGGGAAGTGGAGAAATCGAATTACCCGAAGTCTTGAAGGTCGAAGTCCTAAAGTGGATATGATTCGTTTGATCTATGGAACACTTCGGAAAGTATCTTATCCATTAGATCAAGGAGAATAACATGTTCCATATGAAGAGATCTACGTCAACAATGACACATGGCATAATCATATGATGACAAGTGTCAAGTTCCCATAGGTACTTTAAGAATACGTAAGCCATGAATCCAGGTTAGATGTGGCATCCACTCAGTAAGTTCCACGTCAATAGGTGACGTCAGCAAGTTACATCACTCCGGGATTTTTTACTTCAGGAGTTTCACCACTAGCAAATGACCAAAGTCCTGAAGCCCCAAAGGCCGAAGTCTAGAAGTGGACATGAGTTGTTCGATCTGAAGAAACATTTGGGAGCATTCTCAACCATTGAATATTATGGACATGAATATTTTATTCGAGAGATTTGTAAAGAGGCTGGAAGTCGCGAAGGATGAATTTCTGAAGTACTGACAGTCGTCCATCTCATCGGGAGATTAAAACATGACCGTTGATTTTGATAAGTGATCAAGCACTCGCTTGGCCTAGTGTCTGGTCACCACCTGAGGTCGTATGGAATAAAGAAACAAAGGGAGAAATAAGACGTAGTGATTAAATTAATAATCATGTGGTCCTGCGTGTATCGTCATATGTAAATGGTTTGAAGGAAGTGCCTCAGCAGAACTTAGTTTATGTAGTATTTGTAGATATTTGGAATCGATTTAAAAAGGAAATCGATCCATACCTATGATCGATTTAAAAACAAGTTATATGGTTGTTAAAATGATGTGTGGTTATGAAAATTCATGTTAATGATTGTGTTACATAAAAACAAGGGTTATGTAATATTAAATGAATAGACATGTTGTTTATGAAGATTTGTGTTGAAAAGTTTAAAGGCTTATAAATATGCTGAGATGTGAATTAGAAAAGTGTGACTGTCAATGTTTTATTGAAGATCAAGAACATAAGTAGACAGAGCAGTAGTTATGGAATCCAGTGTTTGAAATAGAAGACCTTTATTGGACTACATCAGATACATTGAATATTAAATGACAGAAGTAGAGAGAGAGAATAAGTGAAGACATAATACTGAAGTTTTCCAGATTCATAAATTAAGGGTGGTTGGGTGGTGCAAGGGCAGGTTGGAGCTTGCAGGGGAATAGGTGTTTCCTTGTCAGTTGTAGCTAACTAAATAGGGGGTTGTAACCTCCTACCAGTTGGTGTTGGTGAACAAGGGTGTGGGTGCCTCCTGATCAGTGGGTGTTATAACCCTAAAATGCACTACACAGGTTTACCTGGCATCAGGCCAACTCATGCCTCTTCCTAGCCAAAGCCATGCTGAACAAATCCTCAAAAAACCACTTAAATCAAGGAACCCGCGCCCTAACCTTTCACTGGGCACGGGTAACCTCTTGCTGCCCTTCTACTGCACGCGGGTGACCACGGGCTAACCCACTACAGCCCGCGGTTACCTAACAAAGCAGAAAATCAGGGAAGTTTCCGCCGGGAAGAAGAGCTTTTTGTCAGTTAACTGGAACTCCCAGCCATGCATGGCTGAGAGTTCGCCAAAAACCCTAGATCCTTCTAGCCTATAAAAGGAGGGGTAGGGGTACTATTCAAGGAGGAAAAAATCATAGCAAAGAAACTCTGCCAAATTGCCAAGTCCATTATTGTCCCAACCCTTTAGCTTTGCCTCAAG
>ML777337.1:124458-222915 GCA_009831015.1 Picea engelmannii | reverse complement strand
TACTCTTTATAGTTATTTGACATGGATCTACAGTGTATTTGATTGGTAGCCATGGTTCTGATTTATCCCGAGCATGGGTATGCCCGCCTCGGTGAGACATTTGATATTTTTTGCAGACGGCACTTCCCGATTCCTGATTCCTGAGCGAAAACTCATTCAGCATCTCAATACAGATTGGTAAAGAATTGGTAATGTATTTCGGCCATCAGATGCTCTTCTGACCTCACACATTAGGGGGCATCTGTTATAACCCTAAAATGCACTACACAGGTTTACCTGGCATCAGGCCAACTCATGCCTCTTCCTAGCCAAACCCATGCTGAACAAATCCTCAAAAAACCACTTAAATCAAGGAACCTGCGCCCTAACCTTTCACTGGGCACGGGTAACCGCTTGCTGCCCTTCTACTGCACGCGGGTGACCGCGGGCTAACCCACTACAGCCCGCGGTTACCTAACAAAGCAGAAAATCAGGGAAGTTTCTGCCGGGACGAAGAGATTTTTGTCAGTTAACTGGAACTCCCAGCCATGCATGGCCGAGAGTTCGCCAAAAACCCTAGCTCCTTCTAGCCTATAAAAGGAGGGGTAGGGGTACTATTCAAGGAGGAAAAAATCATAGCAAAGAAACTCTGCCAAATTGCGAAGTCCATTATTGTCCCAACCCTTTAGCTTTGCCTCAAGCTTTAGGAGAAATTCATGCTATAGCAGTTGGAGGAAAAAAGAAGAGGAGGAGCCCAGGATCAGGATCGAGGAACAGTGGCCGGTCTCAGAATTCATTGTAAGTGATTCATTTTGAGACTAATGAAAAAGATGCTTTTCCCGTCTCAAGTACATGAATCTCATCTATGTTATTTGATTTATGTTTTATTTCTAACCCTCTAGTAGATCAGTAGCATGCATGTGTAGTCTTGCCTTGATTGCAGGAAGCTTTGTGGAAGGGGGAGTAGCAGCGAGGAAATAAAGGCTCAACGGAGGATCTACTTCAATCATCGGTAAAAAGGTGAGTCGATTCTTCCCATGTTGCATGAGAAAAGGGGTTGAGATTTTGGGTAGAAGGTTAAAAGTTAAATCTTAAGGGTCATGATCTGCGTACAAGCTCAAAACCCTAGCTTGTTAGTCCGTAGGGTAGAATACCCCACAACAGTGGGTGCTGATCTAAAAGGAAGAACATCTTCCTTCTATGTAACTTCTAAAACATAATTTTGCAGTTAATATAAAAGTGATTTCAGTTTTTCCCAATTGGGTTCCACGATAAATATTGTGTTAAAATATTGATTACATTAACAAAATAAAAATGATCAAATTATTTTGTCATTGATTCAACCCCTTCCCCTCTTTGTGGAAATATTTGGTCCTTCAAACCATTCATTTTTACCACATAAGTTCCAAATCTTGACTACAAGCTAGTAACAAAATCAACCAATAAAAGAGAACTAGACCAAGACAAATTGTATAGTAATTAAATGGAATTTAGTAGACATGTTCATACTTATTTCCTAGGGAACAATTTGTGTTCCCAAATGAAATAAGGTCTAAGGGTTAGGGATCCAATCTGAGTATTTAAAAAAGAGACAAAGTAATATTAAAAATTTGTAACTTCAAAGTACAAAATTCAAGATATGCAGATAAAGAATTGGATTTGAGGCAAGTAACACATAGAAAAAAGACTAATAATTCATGCAATGAACAACAAGCATACAAATATTTTATAATCATCGCACCTACAAAAAATGGTCGAAAACACTCACCTTTTTCGATCTTCCGACAAACATTGACTATGTCAAAGTTGACCAAGTTAGTGACCATTAAACCATTTTCAAACAGGTAGTTGGAATTCTCTACGTCCTTCGATGGATAAACGAACTATCGTCAAAATATCAGTGGATATAGAAGTCTTTTAAAAGTACAACATTGATCAGAGCACCCAGAAAAAATTATTAAAATTTTAATATTATGTCATAATTTGCAACGATATGATTGAATTTATCCTTATCGTCAGAAGGTTTTGTCAAATTTTGACCCCATATGTAGTAGTGTTGGTACTTTACTAAACTTGATCTTTGTTCTGGATACCACCATATATGTATGAAAGAGGAAGACATTCAAAATACTACATTCGTAACTCATGAGGGTCATTATGAGTTTTTTTTCAGGCCCTTTGGCCTATGTAATGCTCCCTCCACTTTCCAAAATCTCATGAATGATGTCTTCCTCCCTTTCCTCCATCATTTTGTCTTATTTTTATTTCATGATATTCTCATCTATAGTAAAAATTGGCAAGCCCATGTGGATCAAGTTCTCCATCTGCTTTCTCAGCACAAACGTTTCCTCAAACAATATAAATGTGTCTTTGGAGCCTCGAAAGTTGAGTACCTAGGTCATATTTTCAACAAGGATGGAATATGGGTGGATCCTAAGAAAATTGAAGCTATGAAGGATTGTCCTAGCCTTAAAAATATCAAAATATTGTGTGGTTTTCTGGGTTTAACGGGCTATTATCACATGTTGGTTTAGAATTATGGAAAATTGTAGCACCTCTCACTAGTCTCCTTAAAAATAATGCTTTCACTTGGACTTCAATCATTGATCAATCCTTGCATGCCTTGAAAGATTCTATCTGCATGACTCTTGTCATGTCACTTGCACACTTCACCAATACTTTTCTCTTGGAATGTGATGATTTAGGGAAAGGAATTGGGGAAATCCTCATGTAAAATGGAAGGCCTTTGGATTTTACTAGAAAAAAAATCTCAAAGTGACATTTGGGCCAATCAATATATTAAAAGGAAATTATGGTTATTTTTCATGTTATGGATCTCTAGTGTCTTTATCTATTGTGGAAATGCTTCCAAATTAAAACATGTCGTCAAAGCCTCAAGTATTTTTTGGAACAATGAATTTCATCCATGGAGAAAAAAAAATGGGTGACCAAGCTATTTGGATATGATTATGAGATAATTGACAAGAAGGGAAAACAAAATTTGGTTGTTGATGCTCTTTCTAGGAAGTATTAAGAAGAAGGGTCCCTCTTTTTCCTCTCCTTCATTGTACTAGAATGGATCTAATATTTTCACCAAGAATGCTTGCAAGACATCAAAATTTCTTGCATGATCCACCAATTGCAACATCATTATCAAGCCTCTCTAGGGTACTCTTGGAACAATGAAGAACTTCTCTATAAATTTCGTATGTATTTAACCAAACAGTCATAGATTAAATCCACAATGATTTTTGAGATTCATGCTTCACCTAGAGCTGGGCATTCAGGGTTTACTAAAACCTATGAATGGGTCAAATGTTCTTTTTTCTGGGATGGTATGAAGCAAAACATCCACACCTTTGTGTTTGAATGTGATACATGTCAACGCAATAAGGGTGAAATAGTCAAATCTCGAGGCATGCTCCAACCACTTCCAATTCCCCCTTCTATTTGGAGGGATGTTTCTATGGATTTCATTATTGACCTCTCTAAATCGAGAAATAAGTATTTCATCATTGTGGTATTTGATCACCTTTCCAAATATGCTCATATATGTTCCCTTCAACACCCATTCTCCACATCCACAGTGGCTCAATTTTTTATGGATAATATACTCAAACTTCATGGAATGCCTCATTATCTTGTCTTTGAAAGAGATTCAAATTTCACCAACAATTTTTGGAAAGAATTGTTCAGGATCTAGGGAACCCAATTGCATGTCAGAACTACCTATGATACCCAGACTTATGGCCAAACTAAAGTTGTAAACAATTGTTTGGAAACATATTTGAGGTGTTTTTAATCTAACCAAAAAAATCAGTGGGATCAGTGGTTACCTCTCATTGAATGGTGGTACAACATATCTTACCATATTGCTACTCGCACTACTCCATTTGAAAAAGTCTATGGGAAAAATTATTTGTTGGCTCTCTCATACATGTCAGGTGTCTCTAAGGTTCAGGAGGTTGAAAACACTCTCATAGTCTGAGAAGCCATTCTTCGTACCCTCAAATAAAATTTGGTCATGGCTCAAAATCACATGAAGAAACGCGTAGATCAAGGTTGCTCTGAACATCAATTTGTTGAAAGGGACCATGTGTTTCTTTGTCTACAATCTTATATGCAGAATTCACTCAAAGATGAAAATTTTCATAAACTTTCTCCAAAATTTTATGGTCCTTATAAACTTCTCAAGCAAGTGGGGCCAGTGGCCTACTAGTTATCTCTACTGAATAATTCTAATCTCCATCCTATTTTCCATGTCTCATGCTTAAAGAAAGTGATTGGAACCAAGTGCCAATATCGAACTAGTATCCCTAAGTTGGATAAAGAAGGTTCCATTTGGTTTCAACGAATGGTAGTCTTAGACCAGCAAGGTTGTCGTCTCCATCAACAAACATCAAGGAAGTGTTAGTTAAGTGGAAAGCTATAGCTCTAGAAGATGCCACATGGGAGTCGACCACCATTCTGCAACAATTTCCTCATCTTAGGACACTTTTTTCTTCAAGGGGGAGGGAATTTTAGGGACCTAACCTCCATAACTCCCCACGTATATAGAATAATATATTTTCCATGTTATAAATGTCGAGATTAGTTAACAAGTGTTATTTATTAAATGAGAACGAATCAATGTAGCAAGACCTAGTATAAGCTTCCACTTTTATAAATATCTTCCTCTAGAATGTTCTTTAGAATATAGAATTAGTATAAATAAGAGTAGGAGGAATGAGAAATCCTTGTCTTGAGAATTATTGTAATAGAGTGTTGCTCTGCTAGAGCTTGTCCCCTCAAAGAGGCAAGTGAAAATTGATTTCTATCAATAAAGGCACCATATTTAGTGTTTTGGTTCTCTACATTTTGTTGTTTCACTGATATTTATTGTATTATTTATATTTTCTTCTTATTATAGTAGATCTGGTATCTAACATAAATCCAATAAAATTCAGATTAACGATTTGGAGAGGAACATTATTTCCCTAGGAGAATATCCTAAAAATATTACTATTGTAGGAGACCTAATAAAATAGAAGGATGATGATATTAAGGTCCTTAAGAAAAAGATAAATGTTCCTGATGTACAACATGTTTAGATGTCAGAGATGTAGGCTAGTCATGAGGAAAAGGAGCATATTTACCAACAATTATTGGAAAGTATAAATATCATAGAACACTTTGTTAGCGTCGGAAGTCACTCCTGGATTGCTTGCAGGAGCAGAGCCCGACACCCATCAGTTTAATGTCACGATTTGTTTATAAAGGGGTGATCAAATGGAGATAAAGACTCAAGGAGATATCACTCTAACTCAGGGACTGGGTCTGGTACATAAGCAACAAAAGAGGTCTTGATCTAACTTCAGCCAGTGGGTTTATTAAAAGGTGAATAGGTGGAAGACTTGGTAAGAAAGGTGAACAAACGGCTTTGGGAAATAGGCTTACAGCAGTTTGCAGAGGAAAGACTCTGAATGCAAGATCCTCTTGGTTCAGGGTCTCAAGGAATTGAAAGGGGACTCGACTGGATCCTCCAATTCCAAGTCACTTAGCGCTAGGAAAACCACAAGAACTAATTAGAAACGACATAACTGCTACAGTGATCCAACCTACATCATCCTATAACAGCTACAACTCGACTGGATCCTCCAATTTCGAGTTGTTCTAACACAGTATAACAAAGATGTAAAAGAAACTGTCATTCATCAGGCAAGAAGTCTCAAGAGTTCATACATAACCAGAGTATCAGTGCTTCATTAAATATTTACAACCGGGATCTCTGCTCAACCATCGATAGTTACAAAAATGGAGAAAATGCCTTCATATACTCAAACAACAACAACAACATAATCGAGACGTTGCATTGAAAGCTTTGCGTCTGGATGGCTTCTGACAGTCAACACCTGCAGTCCCTGAATGATCATGCAACTTATGGCAGACGCGATCGAAATCCTAACAGTTCCAGCGGCGAGTCGACATGCCTTTAATTCGTTGTTGGGTTTTCCCATTATGGCGGAGTTGATGTCTAACCACCACCAACTACCTCAATAACTGCTTTATGGGGATTGAGGACGACTCGACCAACTCAGCGCTTTTGGGACGTGGAAGGCCTCCTGCGCTGCCACCTGGATTAGCTTGAACGGCCTGATGAATAGACATGGAGGCCATCGTGAAGGCTGGGGGGGACATAATGGGATTGGTGGTGCCGAGACTACGAGGGTGGAAATGAGAGGTGATGAGGTGTGAGGGAGGTTACAGAAGAAGACACATGGTGGAAGGAAATAAACGAAGGGGGCAGGGGATTTAGATATGATGGGCACATTTTAGTAGGAGGTTGGCGTGGGACACATGGAAGGTGATGAATGGATAACGAGATGGGAACGGGACCACACAGACCAGAAGTGGGGAGATGGACAGATGACGGGGGATGAGGAAGGGGCTAGAGAGAGAGCGATCCTCATCACACGGTCAGGTGGAGGAAATATAGCAAGATGATACGATAAGGAAGGGAGCCCCACGTTGATTTAAAACCGCGCAGCTGAGAAGGATGGGATCGCCTGAGCGTCGTTGATCCAGGCACTATGATCTTAGCCGTAAGAGAGATGCACCCCTGATTCCGGACCCCCCCCCTCCGCTTAAAGGTAGAATGGCGGGGGGGTCCAGAATCGCCTCACACGCCATTGATCCAGGCACTTTGATCTTAACCGTTGAAGAGGTGTGCCCTGGATTCCAGACCCCCCCCCTCCGCTTAAAGGTAGAAAGGTGAGGGGGGGCCATAATTTCATGTACGTCATTGATATGGGCGCACGGATGCCTGCCGTCCAGATCCGTTTGCTGCTTACCACATGCACATTTTGCGTCCGGGACTTAAGACAAGAGGGTTTTTACCTGTTCTTTCGCATTTTACCCCATTACCAGAAATATCACTAACACACTTATAAGATGAAATTGAAACCTTGAAAGTCCAGCAAAATCAGGGATTGCATGAAGCAAAGTCATCTATAGTGAAATCTACTCCATTAGACCTAGCAGAGGTATTATCAAAATTCGTAGTTGATTTGAGTGTGAAGGAGATCAAGTTGGACATAGTGACAAACCAACTCAAACAAAGAGATGCTAAGGAAGTTGTTGGGTGCAGTCCTAGTCAGGAGGAAAGGTTATTTTTGGAAGAGAAGCATGAAAGGAGGGAAAAATAGATAGAAGGAAAAGCATCACATGCAAGCGGAGAAAGCAAGGCGTGCATGCAAAGGAGACCTAACGATGCTAGGGTTAGGTTTTTTGTAATGTATTGCAATGGCTGGTGAGCCAAGGATATAAATAATTAGTACTTAGGAGACATAGAGGCGAGACAGAGAGAGGGGAGAGGAGATCGACAAAGAAGAAGAGAGAATTGTAAGAATTGTACGGGTTGTTAAGCTGGTGAGTTGGGAAAGTAGTGGGAGACTCGATCCTGAGGGTTATATCGTAGGCTGAGGAGCCTGGTGCAATATAGTCAACCTCACAGGGATTGAGGATATTTTTTAGGGGAGTGAGATCCAAGAATGTAAACATGTGTGGCATGATATATTACTGAACCATAATAAGAAGCTTGAGAGACAGATCTTTGTGGACATATCCCAGGAGGGGGTGAACCATGGTAACACTTGTGTTATGTGAATGAATGTGTATGTCTTTATTTACTTTTAAATGTTGAATGTTAGATGAATGAATGAACTAGTAAATTCGGTATTCCACATGCATGGATAAAATGATTGTTATAGTTAGATGTTAGACTGAACGAATAAATATTACAGAGTATAACTGCATATCTCCACTCAATACTTGGTTGCAAACACCTGAGTATTGAATCCACCCATAGAGCTATCAAATGTGAACCAGGGTCAATCTATGATAAGAAGGTAGAACCAGAATATCCCATAAATAACCATAAGTAAAATAAGTTTAATAAGAAGTCAACAAATGGTTTCATTTCCAGTTGGTTGGAAGAAAATGGGATTGAGTATATGATATTTGTGGAGGATGCGTCAAAAGAATGTCAAACGGGATAACAAGACCTTGAAGAGAATGAGAATCTAAAAGGGGATGTTGAGACTGTGGAATCCAGCGAAGGCAGAGATAGAAATCTGGTTGAAGAAAAAGTAGTTGGAGTTTGAGTAGAAAGATAAAAAAAAACCCGAAGTTGACACTGCACAAATATCTGGACAAGTACATATTCATCGACTTGCATGAAGTATTTTTCTGTGATTTCCTGCACATATTGCAAGAGTGGATAAAAATATTGAAAGACAACCATCCTACAAATAGGATCAGACAAATACAGTGGAACCCTAAAGAGATCACGTAGTTACAACGAATTGATAATAAGTTTATGCGAGCAGTAGATTTCTGGTTAGACAACATTGTTGTTGGATTTATCACATATTTTGCACTAGATACAACGAATTCTTACATTTCAGTTGAACAATATTTCTTGAAGGGACCTCGAGGTAGGTACATTGGATCGTTATAGGCTTCCATTAATATATTACTATATAACAAAGGTGTAATGACAATGGATTCAGACAACTAAACTTCCCTACATGCATGGGGGAAGGGGGGAAGCACTGATAGGAGAAGGATAAATGGAAGGAGAAGTGGATAAAGGAAAGAAGGAGGAGTATTTTAACCCAATTATGACGGACGAAGACCAGATCAAGAGGATCATGGAAACAACTGGGAAGATGTGTAGTGGAGTACCCTACCAATATAAGGTGAACACCAAGAAGAGATTTGTAGCCACGAGGGAAGACTTGGAAAGTGATGAAGAGGAGGTAGAGGATCTTTAGGCTATGGAGCAGATTGAGGAAATCCTGCGCATAATATATGAGGAATATGAGAGGTCCAAGAGAGGAAATAGAAGGAATCACTCCTTGCCCATATTAGTGTCAATGTGGAACCCATAAACCCATGTGCGACCAATACATCAAGAAGAAAACCATCATTTAGACAACTGAATTTTGAGAGAAGAAAGACAACATGAAGTACATATACACAAGGAACAACAACTGAGGGATCCAGTTCTGGAAGCATAAGTCAAGTATCTACACTGCGCAGAGGTATTAGTTCAACATTCGGGATGGCGGGACATGATCCCACCTTCAGGTTACCATAATTTAAAGGTGAGGTGTCAGAGGACCCGAAGAATCACCTATTTATCTATGAAACGATATGGGAAGAAAAACATATCATACATGAAGACACTAAACTTGCACAGTTAGCTATCACGCTAAGATATCACGCACTGGATTGATACATGAGTTTAGTTGTGAACAGTGCACCAGGGACAACTAGAATGATTGGAGATATCAATAAGTTGATGATAAATGAGTTCCAGAATCCTAGTTCAGAGGATCAATACATGAACGCAATGATAGATATTAGATAGAAACTAGGAGAATGTGTATGGGAGATTGACCAGATATTCAAACGATTGAAGGGAAAGCTAAAATACATCATGAAAGATATGCAACATAGGCACCTATTCTTCAATTCACTACTACCACACTTGAAATATCTTTTGTGACAACGAAAGTTTCAGACACAAGAAGAGGCTCTACAAGAATCCATACAACTAGAAGAGAACCAATATTAGAAGATAGATCCATCCATAGAGGAGTTGAAGGAGGATTTGAAGAAATTAACATTCCATCTAAACCAGAACAAAAGTAAGGACAAAAGAGAATTCATTTGGTGTACCACATGTCTTACAGAATGAATGCCCATCATTCCTGTAGTACATGGCAGCATAAATGCCAAACCTATTACCAATAGGAGGACTATGGTGTGAAATCTATAAGAAATAGGGACATGATCCATATCACTACCCAATGATGCAGAAGTGCCAGACAATACCTAAGAGCTCATATTGCAACTTTTGAAAATCAATAGGCCATGATGACAAAGATTTTAGGACCATGGACTTGATGAGGGAAATAACATCAGATGCTTACAATGTGTAGGTAGAAATGATGATCGGGCAAGCTACACCACAATTTAACCAATTATCATCCCCGTATAACACTGCGCAACAATAGTATAACACTGTACAACAACAATATAACACTGCACAACAACAATATAACATTGCACAGCCGTAGTACAACACCACGCAACCACACTATAATATAATGCAGTATAACCAAACAACTTAATACAATGCACCACTAAGGGATCAAGCTGGCTACAAAGGTGGAGGAAGACCAATAAGAGGCTTTGGAAGAGGTAGAGGACCAGTGGTATGCCACAATTGTTAAAAACCAGGACACTATGCAAGAGAATGTCCACTTCCACCAACGACCTGTATGTATTTTTGTGCATCAGTCCATGACATGGAAGAATGTCTAACACTATTATGGAAGATCCAAGAGAAGAGGAATGAAAACAACTTGAATGTTCAGTGGATTTCAGCAGAAGCGAGGGATGAAGGAAGAAACATCAACATAGTTACACGGGGAGGAGGCAAAATAGGAAATGACACAGTAAGACAAGAGCCAACACAACACCAATGGGTTAAGAAGAATACCAAACCAAAGAAGCAGTTTGATGCGCAGGACGAAAAGGAGATATTCAAGCAAGCTAGACAAGAATTTGCGAAGCCAGACATTGCATCAACATCGAATGTGCACTATAATAAGGAAGTACCAGCATACAAGATGCCTCCATCATTGGATCACACCAAAGAAACACATCCACTGGAACAAGTAAGTACGATTAAGGGTTTCTTACAATCATGTGTGAAACTACTAAATGATCCATTATTTGTTAAAGTATTACAAAATATGATAGAAATATGTAGCATAGAAGCAGAAGGGAAGCTAGAATAGAAAACAGTCAATCATCTACATACAAAGAGAAGAACAAGCAAGGAATTCAGATTGAATTCCAACATTGGAGATTTCAACATGGTAGATATCATACTAGATTTAGGATCCGAAGTCAATTTATTACCCAAGAAGACATGACAATGTATGGGAGAGCCCACATTAGGATATTCACCGGTTCAACTAAAACTAGTGAATCAACACAGAGTTCTACCGATTCAGAGACTAAAAGGGGTAACATTATATCTGGATGGAGTGTGCACTAAAGTTGACTTCAAAGTAATAGAGATAGTGGACGAAACAACACCTTACCCAACATTTCTTGGCTTGGATTGGGCGTTTGAAAATCAGTCCATCATCAACTTAAAGACAAGGAAGATGACATTCGATTCAGGAGAATACAGAGTCATTGTGCCATTGGACCCATCTGAAGGAGAAAGGTTTGTAGAACCTACTTACTTAGACCTGGAGGAAATTAACTAGTTGTACAGAACAACCATGTGAGAAGAAGATTATGTGAACCCGACTACAGATGGGGTACTCAGTTGGAGAATCATTACCTCATGTGCATTAGACTCAGATACGAGCTTAGAAAACTGGCATAATAGGTTACACGAAGTCTCCGCAAGAAGATGCGCAAGAATAGACTGCATAGTAAGACGTGTAGGTACAGAGATAAGGGAACCTACCAACTTCCATGGGGTGAATGAATTAGAAACATTCTTAACACGATATGAAGATGAAGTGTTATAAAATCAAAGGCTCTTATCCCTAGATATAACACTCAAGGAAACACCTGCAATATGGTGGGGGGCGCACAAAGAAATAGTCAAGGACTGGTACCAATGTAAGTGGTTACTACGCATCAGTTTTGGTGCAGAATAGGGAAGAAACCAATTGAAGAAATATGATGGAAAAGGGGCACCAGAAAAACACTTGGAGAAGTGCAGAATGGTATGGAGGATGACACCACCAGAGGAATGGCCTCATCATTTTGTTCACACATTAGAAGGGATCCCAACAAACTGGTATACATACCAGGAATTGCATAGAGGAACTACAAAATGGATAGTATTACAACAAAACTTTACAGTTACTTTCTCATTTGAGCATCAGAACCCAAAAATAGATGAAAAACTTAAACAAATCAGAGGGGTAATAGTCATTAAAGAACCGAAAGTGTAACTCATGATAGAAGAAAAACAACAAAATAGACAGACAGTAAAATAACTATTGTCATGCTACCATGCGAAAGAAGAAGCACTAGATGAAGATGACCCACACGATATTCAGATTGAGGAAGTTGAAGGTGAAAGAGAAGTGGAAGGTCCACCTCTAGAATCAGAAGTAATTGTTGCACTAATCGTGGTGAATAAATTCAACATTGGGACAGTTGAGAATCCCAAAATGGCCAGCATTGGAGAATACTGGGATGAGAAAACAATGGAAATCATAACAGAGTTACTGCGTGAGTACAATGACATGTTCCCAACAACATTCATAGAAATGAAACGCATATAAGGAGAGCTAATAAAAACGAAGATACCTCTCAGAATGGAGGCAAGATCGATCAGACAATGACCATATCGACTAAATCTAATATGATGTTGGAGGCTGGAATCATAGAACCCAAAGAGAAGTCTAAATGGGTAAGCTCGATGGTAGTTTAGGAGAAGAAATAGGGGGGAATAAGGATATGTGTCAACTTGAGGAAGTTGAATGATGTGTGCTTACATGACCTGTTCTCTACTCCTTTCATAAATGAGGTATTGGAGAACATAGGAGGACATGAAGCTTATTCATTCACCGATGGATTCTTAGTCTACCATCAGATCAAGAAAGATAAAAGGCCACTTTTTCCACATAATGGGGATCCTACCTATACACGGTCATGTCTTTTGGACTGAATAATGCACCAAAAATATTTTCTAGAGTAGTCATAACTGCATTCAAAGAATTCATCCACTAGTTTCTAGAGGTATATCTGGATGATTGGGAAGTCTATAGTCTATTGAAAGACCATGTAAAGGTATTTTGGTTGATGTTAGAAAGATGTAGGCAATGTCAGATATCGTTAAACATCAAGAAGTACATCTTCAAAACACCTTTTGGGATACTATTGGGCCATATAGTATGCAAACAAGGCTTGTGATGCAAGAGCATCGCCAACGTCAAGCGAGTATGGGGCAGGTGCCAATGCATTTTAGCACATGATAAAATTGTTTGAATGTTTTTGAAGTGGATACGCCAAACATAAATGAAATAGTTAAGGAAGGGCGTACTTCCATATTGTAAACATACCTTGAGCATCCCTCTCTCGTCTGTAGTAGGTGAAGGAATTTATGTTAATGAATGTAAGTAGGTAGACTTGAATCCTTAGATTAGACAGTTTTAGGAGCCGGAGGGAAAACGGATATAGACACCCTCACTTGTATCATTGTAACATTAGCAAGATTAGCAGCATTATGAGTATAGAGCAGAGAGAAGAGAGCAGAGAGCTATAGTTGAAAACACCCATGTACAGAGATTTGAATTAATAGAAAGAGCTTCGATTCACATTCATGGTGTCATAATTGTTCTCTGTGTATGCATTGTGAATGTTATGCTCATGGATGTTTACTTTTTGTTATACATTTTCTTTATATGTTGTGTATATGATTTCATGCTTTGTGTTTGAAGTCTGAGAGAGAATAGAGAATGAGTTTCAATTGTTTCTCTATCTGAGCAAGAGTTTTCCTGCAAGGAGTGCAGTGAAATTGTCTGCAAGGTGTGCATTGACATAGGTCAGAGTTCGTCTCTGCAAGCTCAGGAGAGATAGCTTTTGTTATCATTCTCAAAGAAGTGCAAGTTGAGCACAAGAGTTGTGCGAGGTGTGCGCAGGCGAGTAAAGTCTCAGAGTTAGCGAACCTGAAAAATTGTTGAAGGACTACTGCTGCAGAGAGTGCACAGAGTCGGAGAATTCAATACTAGGAAGTATTGAAGAGTTGTTGCAAGGAGTGCGTGCAGGAGTCTTCTTGAAGACTCAAGTTTTCGAAGAGAAAGCTCAAGAATTTTAGTGCCTTGAAGTATTGGAAGGAGGCGTAACCACTTTGGTTTGCTGGCAGACAAGTTTTCATGAAGATACCATGTTCATTTCAACAAAATTGTCAAGGAGGAATTTGACGGTCAGAATCCTCCGTGGAGGATTCGTGAAGTCCCAGAAGTCGTCAGATCTTATAGAGGAGAAGGGGAGTTACGACAGCATTCATCAAGTGCAAGATCGAGAAAATCGGACCATAGGATCCGAACCAACGGGGGTCGTTGGATCACCCACTAAAATCGCATCTCGAGGTTTCGGGAGGTGAAGGGTCAAAAGCTTTGTAACGAGACTCATGAAATCGTAAAAGGCGAAGTCCCAAGATAGCGAAGGAGTCTGAGCCGTTTTCTAGAAGAAGAACATGTGGAGATCACCCATATCGGGGACTCGGACATCAAAAGTCAGAAAGGGAGGTCATTCAACTTCACGAGTGGCGAAGCTACGAAGTGATCAGGACCGTCCATCTGGGAGTGGACAGGTGGCGTGTTCGCCAAAATGGAAGTCAGACTTTGTTGACCATTTCGGGGTTTCATGAGTTGGAGAGTCGAAAGTTCAACATTAGGACTCGTGAATTCATGAAGTAATCTAAGTCGTCCATCGGAGGAGGATAGGTGGCAAAGATCAGAGGATCTCGCTAACTCCGAGGTTCCCTGGGTGAGAACCCAAAATTTGGGTGCTCGAAGTTGTGAGAAGCGAAGCGACGAAGTGTCGAGGTTGAAACTAAGAGACACATGAAAGAAGCGCAAGGTGGGCCCGAGAAGTGGACCAGCAGACACAAATCACACATCTGTAGGAGTCAACACTCTGTTGACCTCTCTCCTCTCGGGGGTTCAGGAAGGAAAGGTGCCAAGGTTGAACCTTCGAACTCGCGAAGGCACGAGAGGCGAAAGGCGCTAGTGCTTAGCCTAGCTAGCAGTCGTACAAGGAGGGTGCTGATAGGAGAAAGGGATAAACCTATCTTGTGATCTCGGTTATCGTAGATTTGTAGAGGAAGAGTCAGGAGCCACGACTCGCGAACTCGCAAAATTGCGAGCTGCGAAAAAAGGACATGTGGGTCGATTCTGAAAGGAGATTCCAGCGGAGAATTCGAAAGAGCCAATCCAGCTCGAAGGGCATATAGAATGATCCTGTGAGCAGATCTTGATCCGAGGGCCGACAGGTATGCATCAATTGGTATCAAAGCACATAAAGGTTTCTTTGCTTTCTGTAGCAGGGAAAAGGAAGATTCACCATGCCGCTGAGAAGAAGAGATAGACAAACACCCGATCAACCAAAGGATAGGGAAATGTTGAGAAGAAGGGGTAGGCAGATACCTGATCCAACCATGGAGAGAGAGATGCGTGACCTACATGCCATACTTAAGGACATGGAGACAACATAGAGGCACACAGCCGGTGCTGGGGATCTTAGTGATTCCGAAAGTGAAAATGAGGTCGAACATGAAGGAGAAGAGGTCACAGCAGAAGATGCAGCAAACAAACGCCTGATTAGGGTTGTTGCAAGAATGGGTGCTAAGGTAAGAATGGACACTCCAATATATTAAGGAAATTTGGATGTCGAAGAGCTTCTAGACTAGATTAGAGCTCTGGACACATATTTTGACTATGAATATGTCGAGGAGGACAAAAAGGTCAAACACGCTGTCACAAGATTGAAAGGACATGCAGCATTGTGGTGGGATGAGCTACAATCTTACAGACGCAGCAAAGGCAAGAAGAAAATTAAGAGTTGGGATAGGATGATCATGAAGATGAAGGCAAAATTCATTTCCAGGGATTACCAGATTACTTTGTTTCGAAGAATGCAAAATTTGAGACAGAAGTTGATGACAGTGAAGGAGTACACTGAAGAATTCTACAGGTTGAACATCAGGACAGGTCATCATGAAAGTGATGATGAAAAAGTTGTCAGGTACATGAATGGTCTGAGATATGACATTCAGGATGAGATGAGCATGATGACCATCCGAATGGTGGAATATGCTTATCAAATGGCTCTAAAGGTGGAAGAGAAGCTGAGTTGAAAATAAGGTCAAAAAGGCCGAGGCAGAAGTCAGCCCAGAGGCAAATCAATTGCCCAGGATAGAAATCAGAAACCAAAAGAGGATTGGAGGAAACCTTAGACTCAAACTGAGAGAGGTGGAAGTTCATAGAGAGGGAAACATATCGAACAGAAAGGTCAGTATGTTGATGCAAACATTTTTACTTGTACCAGAGGTAGAGGAAGAGGAAGAGGTGGAGTAGTGAAATGCTTCACATGTGGAAAGAATGGACACAAGTCTTATGAGTGTCCAGATACAAAGAAAGAAGGTGGTGAAACTCACATCGCCGAAGCATAGAGGCAGAATGTTGAGGCAGAAGATGTTGAAGGTGAAAGATCGTTGATGATGCGAAAGGTGCTCTTAACGCCAGAGAAGGAGGTGGAGAATCCAGTGCAAAGGAATAGTCTTTTTCGAACTGCTTGCAAGACCAAGGACAGGGTATGTAAGGTCATTGTGGACATTGGTAGAATGGATAATATCATTTCTACAGAGATGGTAGAAAAGATGGAGCTGGAGACGATTGAACATCCAAGCCCATACAGAGTTTCATGGCTACAAAAAGGGCATTAGGTAAATGTCACTAAACAATGTTTAGTTGAATTTAAGATAGGAGGGTATAAAGATGAAATACTCTGTGATGTTATTCCCATGGATGTTTGTCATCTATTGCTGGGTAGACCATGGCATATGATAGAAATGTGATTCATGATGGGAGGAAGAACACATACACCCTAGAGAAAAATGGGAGAACTCACATGTTACTTCCAATCAAGGATAAAAAGGTGAAACCTGAAGTAAGCAACACAGTACTTCTCATGAGTGGGAAGGAACTTCTTACAGAGGTTAAGAAGAAGGAGGAGCCACAATTCATTGTGGTCAGGAAGCCAAAGATTGTTTTAACCAGTACAAGGGTAGATTTATTACCGAAAGAGGTTCAGAAACTGCTAGAAGAGTTTGCTGACATAGTAGTGGACGAACTACCTCGTTCATTGCCACTGATCAGAAGTGTGAGTCATCATATTGATCTCAGACCTGGAGCTAGTTTACCAAACAAGGAAGCGTACAGATTGATGCTACAGGAGAATGAAGAAATCAAAAGATAGGTCCAGGATTTAATGGACAAGGGGTTGGTTAGAGAAAGCTTGAGTCTATGTGTTGTTCCGACAGTGCTCAGTCCGAAGAAAGATGGAGGCTAGAGGATGTGTACTGACTCGAGGGAAATAAACAAGATAACCATCAGGTATAGATTTCCATTGCCAAGGATGGATGATTTGATGGATTGCTTAAGTGGGACCAAATTTTTTTCAAAGATTGATTTGAAAAGCAGATATCATCAAATTTGTATGAGAGAAGGTGATGAATGGAAGACAACCTTCAAGACTAACAAAGGGTTGTATGAATGGCTTGTTATGCCATTTGGCTTAACAAACACCCCAAGTACTTTCATGAGGTTGATGAACGAAGTCCCGAAGGATTTCATCGGAAAAATTTTCATTGTGTATCTTGATGAGATACTGATTTTCAGTAAAGAAAAGGCAAAGCATCTGAAACATTTGGCTACAGTGATGAAGAGATTACAGTAAGAGAAGCTGCTGATAAACATGAAGAAATCCTCACTCATGAAGATAGTGCTCATTTATTTGGGTTTTTTTATTTCTGCAGATAAGTTGAGGATGGATCCAGATAAGGTAGATGTGATTAAGAATTGGCCATCACAGAAGAATATCTTTGAGGTTAGAAGTTTTCATGGATTGGCTAGTTTCTACTGGAAGTTCATCAGGAATTTCAGTGGATTTAGTGCACCGATGATGGACATAGTGAAGAAGAGACACAAGTCTTTTCACTGGACAGAAGAGGCTGAGAAAATCTTCAATTTGTTGAAGGATAAAATCACGGAACAACCAATTTTTGTGTTGCCTGATTTTGCAAAGACATTTCAGGTAAAATGTGATGCAAGTGGATTTGCAATAGGGGCAGTCTTGAGCCAAGAAGACAGGCCGATAACATATTTCATAGAAAAGATGAATGAAGCGAAAGTGAAATACTCTACGTATGACAAGGAGTTCTATGCTATTATCCAGGCATTGAAGAAATGGAGGCATTACTTGATCCCTAAGGAGTTTGTCTTATACAGTGACAATCATGCTTTGAAATTTGTGACTCAACAAGAAAATTTGAATCAAAGACATGTTAAATGGGTTGAATACATGTAGAACTTTACTTTTGTGATTAAACATATTTCTGGAACTGCTAACAAAGTTGTTGATGCTTTGACCAGGAAATCCTTGCTGTTGCAGGAATTCAGAGTCAAAACACTGGGTTTTAATGATCTTAGGGACACGTACAGAGATGATCCAGATTTTAAGAAGGCGTATGCAACAGTTGAGAATCCAATTCTCAAGGACAGAGGTCAATGGATAGAATACATGATCCAGGATGGATTGTTATTCAGGGGCAATCAGTTATGTATTCAAAAATGCTCCATGAGGGAGAATTTGCTGAAGGAGAAACATAGTGGAGGATTGGCTGGACATTTCATTCATGACAAGACATTCACAAAGTTGAATGATTCATATTTTTGGCTAGGAATGAGACCAGACGTCAAAATATTCATGGATAAATGCAGAATTTGTCAACATTCAAAAGGAAAGAGACAGAATGCAGGGTTTTACCAACCGTTACCCATACTTGACAGGCCATGGGATGCAGTCAGCATGGACTTCATATTGGGGTTGCCAAGAACACAAAGAGGGTTTGACTCAATCTTTGTGGTGATGGATAGATTTTACAAAATGTCACATTTCATTCCATGTCAGAAAACTAGTGACGCAACTCACATTGCGAACCTGTTTTTCAAAGAAGTCATTTGACTTCATGGCTTACCAAGGAGCATAGTTTCGGATCGAGACACTAAGTTCATGGGACACTTCTGGAGATCCTTATGGAAGAAGCTGGGAACAAACTTGTCGTTTAGTTTAGCTCATCATCCTCGGACGGATGGATAGACAGAATTTGTGAACAAAAGTTTGGGAGACTTGCTGAGGAGCTTTGTGACAAAACACCATAGTCAGTGGGACAATATTTTTCCACATGCCAAATTTGGTTACAATGATTCAATCAATAGAAGCACAGGGTAGAGTCTATTACAAATTGTTTATGGGATGCAACCAAGAGGAGTATTTGAACTGAGGGATTCAGAATAGGATGCAACAAGGAGTGCTAGTTTAGAGGACTTTGCTGAAACAATGAAGGAACTTCACAGCCAGGTGAAGGAGCGATTACAGAACTCAAGCCAAGAGTATAAGAACAGAGCAGATCAACACAGGAGACAACTTGAATTTGAGGTTGGTGATTTGATTCTGGCACATCTGAGAAAGGAAAGGTTCTCGAAGGGGACATATAACAAACTGAAGATGAAGAATATTGGACCATGTAAGGTCTTGAAGAAATTTGGGGCAAATGCTTATGAGATTGAATTACCCAATGGGATCGGAATTTCTACGATATTCAATGTCTCATATTTGTACCCATACAAAGATGAAGTAGGAACAAGTGATGAACAACCATAGGTTCGGTGGACTAAAAAGATGCTAGTTGCAGAGAAACCACAGATGGAAGCCATACTGGACAAAAGAGTCAGCAAGAAGACCAGAAGAAAGGAATATTTTGAATACTTGGTCAAATGGAAGGGACATCCAATTGAAGATGCCAGCTGGGAGAATGAAGCAGAGATTCAAAAGCATGGGAATACTGTGCGAGAGCTCATGGACAGGAGCCCAAGAAAATTTTCAAGAGACGAAGTATGATGCAGGAGCATCGCCAACGTCAAGCGAGCGTGGGGCAGGCACCAACGCATTTTGGCACATGATAAAATTGTTTGAATGTTTTTGAAGTGGATATGCCAAACATAAATGAAATAGTTAAGGAAGGGCGTACTTCCATATTGTAAACACACCTTGAGCATCTCGCTCTCATCTGTAGTAGGTGAAGGCATTTATGTTAATGAATGTAAGTAGGTAGACTTGAATCCTTAGATTAGACAGTTTTAGGATCCGGAGGGAAAACGGATATAGACACCCTCACTTGTATCATTGTAACATTAGCAAGATTAGAAGAATTATGAGTATAGAGCAGAGAGAAGAGAGCACAGAGCTATAGTTGAAAACACCCATGTATATAGATTTGAATTAATAGAAAGAGCTTCGATTCAAATTCATGGTGTCGTAATTGTTCTCTGTGTATGCATTGTCAATGTTATGCTCATGGATGTTTACTTTATGTTATACATTTGCTTTATATGTTGTGTATATGATTTCATGATTTGTGTTTGAAGTCTGAGAGAGAATAGAGAATGGGTTTCAATTGTTTCTCTATCTGAGCAAGAGTTTTCCTGCAAGGAGTGCAGTGAAATTGTCTGCAAGGTGTGCATTGACATAGGTCAGAGTTCGTCTCTGCAAGATCAGGAGAGATAGCATTTGTTCTCATTCTCAAAGAAGTGCAATTTGAGCACAGGAGTCGTGCGAGGTGTGCGCAGGTGAGTAAAGTCTCAGAGTTAGCAAACCTGAGAAATTGTTGAAGGACTACTGCTGCAGAGAGTGCACAGATTCGAAGAAATAAATATTGGGAAGTATTGAAGAGCTGTCACAAGGAGTGCGTGAAGGATTCTTCTTGAAGACTCAAGTTGTAGAAGAGAAAGTTCATGAATTTTAGTGCCTTGAAGTATTGGAAGGAGGCGCAGCCACTTTGGTTTGCTAGCAGACAATTTTTCGTGAAGATACTGTGTTCATTTCGCCAAAATTGTCAAGGAGGAGTTTGACGGTCAAAATCCTTCACGAAGGATTCGCGAAGTCTCGGAAGCCGTCAGATCTCACAGATGAGAAAGGGAGTTATGACAGCATTCATCCAATGTAATATCAGGAAAATCAGACCATAGGATCCGAACCAACGGGGGCCGTTGGATCACCCACAAAAATTACATCTCAGGTTTTCAGGAGGTGAAGGGTCGAAACCTTTGTAACGAGACGCACAAAATCGTGAAAGGCAAAGTCTCGAGATAGTGAAGGAGTCTGAGCCATTCACCGAAATAAGAAAACATGTCGAGAGATCACCCGTATCGGGGACTCGGACATCGGAAGTTATAAAGGGAGGTCATTCAACTTCGCGAGTGGAGAAGCTGCGAAGTGATCAGGACCGTCCATCTAGGAGTGGACAGGTGGTGTGTTCGCGAACACGGAAGTCAGAATTTGTTGACCATTTCAGGGTTTCATGAGTTGGAGAGTCGGAAGTTCAACATCAAGACTTGTGAAGTCTCAAAGTAATCTAAGCCATCCATCGGAGGAGGATAGGTGGCAGAGATCAGAGGATCTCGCAAACTTGGAGGTTCGTTGGGTAAGAGCCCAAAATTTGGGTGCTCGAAGTTGCGAGAAGTGAAGCCGCAAAGTGCCGAGGTTGCACCTAAGAGACACATGGCAGAAGCGCAAGGTGGGCCCGGGAAGTGGATCGACGAACACACATCACACATCTGGAGGAGTCAACACTCTGTTGACCTCTCGTGTCTCGTGGGTTCGGGAAGGAAAGGTGCCAAGGTTGAACCTTCAAACTCACGGAGGCGCGAGAGGCAAAAGGTGCTAGTGCTTAGCCTAGCCGGTGGTCATGAAAGGAGGGCACTGACAGGAGAAAGGGATAAACCTATCTCACGATCTTGGTTATCATGAATTTGTAGAGGAAGAGTCGGGAGCCACGACTCGTGAACTCCCAAAATTGCAAGCCGCGAAAAAAGGACCTGTGGATCGATTCTGAAAGGAGATTCCAGTGGAGAATCTGAAAGAGCCGATCTGGCTTGAAGGGCATATAGAATGATCCTGTGAGTGGATCTTGGTCCAAGGGCCAACAGGTCTGCGTCAACTTGCTAGTATATTCTGCCAAGATTGTAGTAATTGTTAATCTACCACCACCAAAATCATTTCGTCAGTTAAGAGAAACATTGGGACACACGGGATACTACAGGAAGTTTATAAAGGGGTATACATAGATAAGTGCACCAATGGATAAATTTATAAAAAAAGACAGCAAGTTTCAGTGGAATGAGGACTGTCAGCGTGGATTAGACACCCTGAAAGAGAAGATGGTAACAACATCAATAATGGTATTCCCTGATTGGGAAAATACATTACACGTGCACGTAGATGCATCATCCATAACACTTGGAGTTATTCTGGGGAAGCCAGGAGTAGGAGAATTGAACCATCTGATAGCATTTTCTAGAAGAAAACTGTCAGAATTGGAGCAGAACTACAATACCACAGACAGGTAAGGTTTAGCTATGGTCTACGCACTTAAGAATTTTAGACATTATTTACTAAGAAAACATTTCAAAATTTTCATGGACCATTCATCTCTCAAATACCTCGTCAACAAGTCAATGTTGGGGGGGAGAATTTGTCGATGGTTATTATTGTTTCAAGAATTTGACTTCGAAGTGATAGTCAAGCCAGGAAATTTGAACACAAGACCTGATCACCTTTCAGGGATCACTAATGGAGAGGAATATATGAATCTAGAGGACAACTTTCCTGACGCACAACTATTTTCAGTCCAAATAGTCGATGAATATTTCACAAACATCATTCAATACTTGAGTACAGGGACTGCACCACAAGAATTCAACACCACGCAAAAGAAAAATATGGTATTCAAGGTTGCAAACTATCAATTGATTGTAGGACACTTATACAAAATGGGTGCAGATAGCATCTTGAGAAGATGTGTGCTAGAACATGAAAGACCTAGGATTTTAGCAGAATCCCATGAGGGAATAGAAAGAGGAAATTATGCAGGAAAAGATACCGTGCATAAGGTATTGCGCGCAAGACTATGGTGGCCAAATGTTCAGAGAGATTCAAGGGACTACTACTAGAGATGTGATCTATTCCAGAGGTTTGGTGAACTGAATAGAAGGGATGATATGCCCCTGAGACTGCAAGTAACCTTGCAAGTATTTGACAAATGGGAAATAGATTTTGTGGGACCAATTAACCCACCAACAAAGAGATCAGGAGCGAGGTACATTATTACTGCCAGAGAATACTTGAAAAGATGGGAAGAAGTAGCACCAGTAAAATATTTCAGTGAAGATACAACATCACACTTCTCATTTGAGCACGTGATCACTAGATTTGGATGCCCAGGGATTTTGATGAGTGACCAAGGAACTCACTTCATTAAAAACACTATTAAGGCTATGACTGAAGATTTTAAAGGTTATCATCAAAAGAGTACACCATATCATCCTCAAGCAAATGGAACACTAGAATCCTTTAATAAGATCCTTGAAAATGCACTAACAAAGAACTGCAACGTTTGTAGGGATGATTGGGACTTGAATATACCAATAGTATTGTGGGCATACAGGACCACATGTAAAAAATTGACAGGGAAAACACCATTTAGATTGGTGTATGGACAAGAAGTAATGGTTCCATTAGAATTTATGGTACCTAGTCTACACTTCACAAAAATTACAAACATGATAGAGTGAGGTGAAATACAAGAAAGGTTAAGTCAGTTGATGATCATGGAAGAAGATAGGATTCTAGCAGGGTTTCACCAAGAAGTACAAAAAGCAAGGGACAAAGCTTGGCATGATAGACATATCAATAGAATTTTTTTTATGGAGGGAGACTTATTCTTAGTGTACGACAGTAAATCTCTTCAGCACCCTAAAAAACTTAGAATGCATTGGTTGGGACCATACAAAGTAAATATTGTCACAGATGGGAGAGTTGTATAGTTGCAAGATTTAGTAGGAATAGAACTTAGAGGGATGATCAATGGGAGTCGAATGAAGATGTATAGGGACAGTCGACCTCCTAGCACTTGAAAAAAAAAAAAAGGTACAACAACAGAGGGGTGATTGCGTCGGACATCAAAAGATAGCAACAAAGGAGTAGCACACTGAAAAGAGAATGTGCACGTGCACTCAGGAATGTTAGTGCGACGAAGAAAGGACCAATGGTCACTAAAATGCAGAAACAATAGAAATGGTAGGTACAAAAGAAAGGCACCAACTGATGGTGGCTATCAAAATTGAATGATAAGAATGATTGATGGGACACTGCATTAATCGTTCCAACTGGCGATGTCAAGAGAATTCAATGGAAATTATACGAGACACACCAATTCATTTAAAACACAACTTGGGTAACGTCTCCGAGAAACTTCACATGATTCCTATATAAATCTAGCACATGGGGATCAAAAAGGTTATTGTGAAATTAGGGAAATCATGGAGAAATAGAGTATACAGAGCAAAGAGAGAATTATTAGAAGTTACAGAGCCAACTAAGCTCAACAGAGAACCTCTTTACCACCATGGCACCACCCAATCTAGCAACACCGAGTCAGGCCTACAGAGTACCTTGAAGCAACGTCAGAGCACCACCGTAGCCACAGGGAAGCGAACAACAATTACCTCAGCCTCCATAATTTGTCAACTTGGATGAAATATCATCACCCAATATGGAACTAGGAAGCCCCACACTAGTGGTGGAGGAAACCCAACAGACTGCACTAGTGGGCATGGACATTGATAGGCTAGAAGTGAGACAGGGCCAGTAGGTTGAGGATGCAGGAAATTATTTGAACTCTGAAAACCCTAAAGAATCCTCGAGAGTTAATGTGACGGTCCCAAACCAGACATAAATGGTCGCACTAGAAAGATCGCACACTGTCGTGTCGGAGAAACCATAGGAAGGCATAGTAGAATATGTCACTGGATGAGCAGAGGAGTATGCAGAAGTGAAAAAAATGGAGGTTGCAACCTCGAGTCAGCCACCATAGAGGAAGGGAAAAAAACTAGTAGCAAGATCGCCGCGTAAACAGGCTTCCACAACCATAGTCTTGTTGCGCATTTTGGATGGGGTATGTGTAGCGGGTAACATGTTAGGCCACGTGGAAAAATTATGTCACTATGATCATGATGTAACCAATAAATACAAGTTTCCATAGTTTTCCAATAAATTTTGCCTGGATACTGTGGATATAGGACACTTCGGTGAACCAATTAACCAACCAAAATAGTGGGGAGTCGAACTAGCCAAAACCGATATTCTAGGCATGTTGGAGATCCCGCATCTTGGAAGGGATCAGGACATAACCTACTGCATCAAGTAGTTGATGGAAATTACCCACAGAGGATACCTATGGGTGGAAGAGCTTGTCTCGATATATGTAGAGTTCATTACATATATTACAGGGGTGTCGTCTCGGGGGGAGACACTCGCGCAGTACCTCGATGACAAAACGAAGGAGAAGGCACTAGTCGAGGAAATGAATAATACATATGGTACAGAAATAGGGTCATGTGGAATCATAATTAAGCGCATTAGTGATGCAGCCACAAGGATGGCCATAAAAATCGCATGCAAGTTACTCAGGAAGTGTCGCAAGGAGGAAGTCCCTGTCGGGGTCATCGTAGCAGTAGATTTTATAGGATAAATCAGTAAATGTGGAAATAAACTAATATCCCTAAATCCACCTAGATATAGAAAAAAACAAGACAGAACATGATGCTTTCCCTAGGCTCTAATCGTCGAATTTTCTACCGAACAAAAGACGAGAGCCATACCTTTAAGTGTTGCTTCCTTATGTCTTTGTCGTTCTTGTTTTTCTCTAGTGCTCTTGTGATACTGATCCTGCAGTGAGACACAAACCAACCAAAGTGAGAAGAGAGAGTGTATTCAATGACAACCTATGCACGTGATCAAGGAATTATGCAATAAAATAAGATAATTCTATGGGAAAGAAGCATGCCACTGTATTATATTAATAATAGGAAGAGATATTACAACTGGATGCCTTGATGTCGTAAGGTTCCTTCCAACGATTCATTGATTCCCACACACTTCTTGCTCCAAGGATTTTGAGACCATGTATCTGATAGCTACTCACAATCTATCTTGACAAAGAAAAGCTCGAAGCCAATCTAACCAAGCTAAAAAGCTCAATAAATTTCCAACCCAATCAAGCTAATCTCAAGCTCAATCCAACTAACTTTCTCTGTGAGATCTCCTCTCCTTTTATAAGATGAAGAGGATAAGGTGAGGAGGTTAGGATGATCCCACTAAATCATGAAAGCGAGTAATATCCAAACCATTTGTAGGCCACCTCACCATAGAAGCTTCTCCTTCTAGAAGCATCGATAAGACACTCGTTTTTCTCACGTACAAAGGATGGTGCACCCTAGCTATAGTGCAACCTAAAGAAATTTTGCACTCTAGATATAAAGAAAGGTGCAAAAATCAGGCATTTTCGCACCCTATGTATAGTGCATCTTGCAAAAATCCTCCAAAATAGGGTTTTTACAAAGTAAAATACAACTACTTCTCTCAGGGAAAGTTCTTCTCCCTTCTTTCTTAAGGAATTCAGGCCACTGACCCCTCTGAAGGAAACAGATAGGTTTACATCATTAACGATCATGAGGGTGATGAAAATAATGTGTAATAGATATCCCCCAAAGTATGAAGTTAGAACAGAGTGATAACTGAAATAGTTTGTCAAGTGTGTGTAGGGAACAAGGAACTGTCAGTCGGAAACCTGCCAACAAACAAGGAAATAGAGTACAATAATATATCATCACTGAGGTAGGCATTCCCATACTCAGAATACTAATGACTCAAAGCATAAATGCCGACATGAAAATATCCATGTCAAGTAAGACAGGTCATGGCCACCAAACATACACTGTGGATCCATGCCATTATGAATCAAATCTGAACATAGCCACCAAAAATACACTGTGGATATATGTGTTAAAAACTCAAATTTGAACATAGCCAATGAGACATACAATGTGGATTTATGCAACAGTACAAATTGAATATACTCCAACGCAACCTGAATATGTGAGAAAACATTCAGGGTCTTCATCTCCACCACTCTATAGTACGAATCTAACCATGTGAATGCATGTACTGACATCGAACATGGTAGAAACCACTTGATTACTAGTCATTAATGTATACCATTAAAAAGTGTGATGGAAATCACCATTAATTTCAATGACTCCCAAGGTACACTAGTACAATCCAACGGGTGTGAATCAATGAGATGAAGTCGAACACTCGACGGAATCTCTCGATTAGGGGTCAATAATGAAAACCCACTGTCGAAAGTGAGGAAACCTTCCATTGAGGCATGCAAGTTCCAAGGTACCAATTAGTTTCTAAGTCTAATTCCTGGATAATGAGTTGAAGTCGATAGGAAAAGACTTGTCACAGGAGGGCCTTAATGTATCCCCCATCAATGACACGAAATGGGTAACAAGATTTGAAGTAGATCAGAGTAACACATGATTTAGGACTGACTCAGGGATGGTCGATGCAATAGAAGGCTTAAGGACTGCAGAAATGGTCGACACAATATCAGGATTTTTAGGTTGAACTTATTTTTTGAACATATTGATGACACGACAATTGTCTTGGAAAAAATTACTTAACAACACGAATCACAGACCAATTTGTAATCTTATAAAGGAGTATGATCCAGAGACAAGCGTATTTTCCAACCTAGACGCACAACGAGTGAAAGGGTGTCATGTTCAAAAGCGACTCTTCCATAGAATACATATTTAGACACATTTCTTTCCCAATTTTTCCCCCACCATTTCTGGCGAGTACCTCTTTATTTTTACACAAGATTGAGGAGGATAACATATGCTTGAAATTTAAGCTCATCCTTCAGATGAGTCCCTTGGAGTATGTTTAATGAACCCTAGGAAGGAGTGGTTTGGTCCCATATGGGCCTTTCTATGCTTGTTTTACGAGTCCAAAGAAAGAAAACTCAGGGGTTTTTCATGTTTAGAGAGTCTGAAAAAACACTTAAAGAGAAATCTCTCAGTTCCTTTTTCGTAAAGTAGTCTGATGAGACTGAAAAAGAGATAAACTATCGCTCAATAGACATTTTCTTCAAATACTTTAATGAGCATGAAAAGAACAAGGTCGCTCAACAATCTTTTCATGTTTAGAGAGTCTGAAAAGAGATTAAAGGGAACTCTAGGGGGTCCCTTTTTCATATAACCTTTATGAGTTACAAGTCTGAAAAAGTGATAAAAGTTTACTCGGTTACATTCTCATTGATTTACGAGCATGAGAAAGAAAAAATACTAAGCTCAGTAATTTATTCTCATGTATTTACAAGCACGAGGAAGAACAAATACTAAGCTCGGGATTGTTTTAATTTTTATGCAAGCTTTAAAAAAAAACAAATCTATGCTTGGGATAGATTTTATTTTTACACAAGCTTAAAACTACCCAAAACTATGCTTGGACCTGATTTCATTTTTACACAAGCTTGAACCAGAGGAAACTATGCTTAAGGTAGGTGGTTTCATTTTTAAACAAGCTTGAACCATAAAAAACTATGCTTGGACTTCCCAACACATTATCCATGGATGATTGGTACTTAGCCCCCAACTTAAGAAACTAGCGGCTCAACTTCAGCATGAAGTCTAGAGGCTGGAAGCATTTCCCCCCAAGCTTCGGTTCATCCAACTACAAAGGCGGATGAAATGAAGTTTCAAATACTAGACGAAGGACTTAACTCAACAGAGAGGGGGGACAATCTATTTCATTTTTTAACGAGCTTGACATAGGAAAAGAACTATGCTCGTGAATTTAGGTTCAATCCCTAGACCTTCATTTCATTTTTTAACGAGCTTGACACAGAAAAAATAACCATGCTCATAACCTCTATTTCATTTTTTAATGAGGTTTCCACAGAGACAAAAAAACTATCCTTGTAGCTGGGTTTATTTTTTAATGAGATTGAAAGAAAAAAAATATGCTCAAAGCTGGTTTCATTTTTTAACGAGCTTGAAATCAGAAAATCATGCTTGAGGATCTTCTTGATCACAGCTTCCAAGAGGACAACTCTCTAGAAGGACACCATGTCAAGGGACAAAAATCAGTCATGGATTCCAAGAGATCTTCATTTGACGGAAGAAAAACACTCTGGAAAGAACACATGTCGAGGGTCGCGAGAGGGGTAAGGAGGTGAGGCTCTAATAGCCCTACCGAAGAGGTCACCATGTCAACTACCAGATCCAAGTCATTGTCATTGACAGTGGAAGGCATTGGAGACAACGTGACATAATTTACATGTGGCAGGAGTGATACCATATGCATATAAGAACAAATAAGGGAGGTAATCCAATCGGGATGAATGAATGAAAGTTGATCAATAGTCACAATTCTTCCATCGTGAGGGAAAGATATCACATGAAAGAGAGTGGAAACAATAACTTTCATGGCATAGACATAATCCTGCCCAAGGAGTAAAGAGAAATCCAAGGGGTCTTGGACTACCATGACATCAATAAAGACAACTTTCCCTCCCAAAGTTACAGGAAACTGAGGAAGGGTCCCTAAAGGTTGATTTGTTATTCTGTTAAAAGCTAACAGATTCTGCGTAATTGGTGCAAGTTGAGGACAACCCAAAGCTTTCCAAGCAAGAGAGGAAAAAATACTAACGGACGCACCTTCATCTATCAGCATTTGAGGAATGTCCCAATCACAAACCTGTACTGTAATCTAGAAAGGAATGTGAGAGGGAAGACGAGGTCCGGTTAGCACACCCCAATCAAAAAATATGGCCTCATTACTTGGAGGAGGTTCCACAGGAGGAGGAATACCCCCCGGCATGGTAGAGTCTGTATCAACGAGAAAAACATGGGAAGTATCGGGTTTACTCTCGATTGGGAGAGTAGGATCGACTGATAATGAAGTCAAATCAACCACTTGGGTTTCATTCTCCAAGTGGAGAATCGGGTCAACAACTGGAGACGAATCGACCACTTTGGTTTCCCTCTCTAACGAGAGATTGGAATTGACCAAGGAGGAAATCGGATCAACCACTTGGTTTGCACTCTCTAGTGGGAGAGTGATATTGATCAAGGATGGGATAGGATCAACCACTTGGTCAACTGGTTCAACTAAGGACGTGACCAGATTGACTACTTGATCAACTGGACTGACCGACGAGGGAATCAGATTGATCATTCCATCAACTATAGGTGGGTTGAGAGAAAGCTTGCAATAAGCATCGGGAAGTTGAGGTGGTGAAATATTCATGTCTTCCAGTAATTTCGAGGCTTCGTCCATACGAGGGAAAAGGTGAGTTTGATGACTGCCTTCACATAACCTACAAGGAAACTTGACTCTACTTTTCTTCTTCCCAAGGGTATTTTGACTAGTTGACAGGAGGTCATCAACATGTTGTTCAGAGGCTGACGACATGGGTTGGCGAGGGTGTATAGACCATACTTCTATAACCTTGGATAGACCAGGGAAATCCTTAATAAGGTTGCTACCCTTACAAATCCTGCAAGGGTACCTGGGTTTATGGGTTGTTTGGGAGACCTTGACATCATCAACACTCTTAGCACAATCAACAGTAATTTTTTTCTTTCCAACATGTCCAACAGTGGTTGGAATTTTAGATCCTTGTTTATTTTTCTTCTTTTTATTCTTCCTTTTCCTCTTCTTCCTATCCACCAAGTTACTAGCTTCAGATCTTTTACTCGGCAAAGAACATGAAACAGAAGAAGACCTTGCAAGTGAAGAAGGTGAAGAAGATCTTACTAGTGAAGAAGGTGAAGGATCAACATGAGGTTGATGTTCTTGGGGGGAAGTGCTTACAAACGAATCACTAGCTACATTCGGGATTACCTTAGAGGAAAACAACCATATTGGTAATCCAATTGTGAGACCTAGAAGGCTCAAAGTAGCGATGTGAGAAGGACCAATGTTCCCATAAGAAGGAAAAACAAAAGGTTCCCCTAGAACAGGGGCTCCTTCATTGGTCATTCCAGAAATGAACGCCATTAAATAAAGATCCGACCTAGAGTATTCTAGGGAGAGAAAACAACACACACTAAAAATCTAGTAAGAAAGAAAGCAAACAAAACCTTCTCACAATGAGCACACTAGTTGGTGATGAAATCCAACATCGTGGGAACAAAGTAAGAAAGGGGTTGAGATAGAGTGGGTGGAAAAGTTACGTTGATGACTTGCTTAACAGAATTACACCCTGGTGCAAGCTCCCACACATACACGTGGGTATACCCTCCAAGGAGTCTGAGTGAGTTTGGCCAACGTCGATTCCAGGTACCGTGAATACTTTTCCCTCCACAGTCACCTCATGTAAAGAACCTAAAGAGATAGGCTACTAAGGTTACCAATTACTACAGTGATGTCTAGGGAAATAGTCGACAGTCTAATCCATGCGCAAAGGCAGGGTATCTAGCCCAAAATCAACTTGAAAGGCTTCCACTCATCATTGTGGGTATACCTTTCAAGCGACCCCCATAATACACACAATCTCTACACCGAGACCAACAAAGAAGGGTGAGTAACTTTGCTAGTCTCAGTGAGACCTCATGATTGACCCTTGTGTTAGAAGGGATTCCCAGGACAAAATGTAATAAGTGGATTTTTCCACTCCCTAACTCAATATTCTATGTTTGTTTGCAGCTTTGGAAAGTTATCTTTCACACCTATTCCAAATCCCTACAACTAATCTAATGTAGGTTTGCTACCAGAAAGTATGAAAATGTCTAATCAATTTTTATAAGCACTTTATTTTATGGATGTTTTTATTGAAGAGGAAAATGGCATGGACAATATGGTGTTTTGACCGACTCGAAAGTTATGCAAAGATATGAAGATGCAATGTTTTCATTTCGATGAAATATATGCTACGAGAAGGAGAAAACATTTATCATTCCAAGATGCACAATGTCCCAAAATTTTCTAAACTCATCAATATCAAGATTTTCAAGAAATGAGACAAATAGACTGTACACCAATATACGATTCACAGCCCCCCCGCGGCCATGAGGGGGGGGGAATTTTTAAGAATTTAAGACCAAAAATCATGCAATTTCACTACTTCAAATGCAAATATACCCCCAATATAATGCAAAGAAAGAAATAAGATTTTTGTTCCAAAGATAGCTAAAAGAAATAGTGAATCACTTTAAAACATAAACAACCCAAACACATTTTCTCTCTTAACACGATTTATTTAGAAAAAAGAAGTGTTATTTTCAATAAACAATTCTAAAGAAAAACAAGGCTTTGTAACTGAAAGACACTCAAAGAAAGAGACCAGATCATTCAAAAGAAAACAAAGCAAAGATGAATAAAAGAAGGTTCTAAGTTGTCAAGAAGATTGTAAATAGATCATAATCAAACCCAAAAATTCACCCCACAACCAAATCCAAGGTCTGGGCAGGGAAAACCTCCAAAAACCAATTTTTTTCACAATTTCCGTAGGCTGGAAGACTATCACAGTGAAAAAATCCTTGATCGTCGTAGGCTAGAAATGGCTAGGGTGCAGAGTTTTTGCACTAGTCTAAATAGGTAGGGTGCGGAAATCCTAATTTGTCGCACTGTCCCACAAAGAAGGGTGTGGGAACCAAATAAAAAATGGAAAAAATGAAAAGTATGAAGGTTTTCTCATTGAAGTTTAACAGTCAGAGAGTCAAGATGGATCTCCCAGTGACTCAGAAAATAGAATCCAAGCAATCAAAGCAAGAAATCAAGGAAAACTAGGAAAACAATCTATTCCCCAGTGGAGTCACCAATTTTGTTATAGGAGAAATCGGTAAATGCGAACATAAACTAATCTCCCTAGATCCACCTAGATATAGAAAAAAACAAGACAGAACATGACGCTTTCCCTAGGCTCTAATCATCGAATTTTCTACCCAAAAAAAGACGAGAGACATACCTTTAAGGGTCACTTCCTTATGCCTTGTTTGTTCCTATTTCACTCTGGTGCTCTTGTGATAATGATCTTGCAGTGAGACACAAACCAACCAAAGTGAAAGAAGAGAGATTATATTCAATGACAACCTATGCATATGATCAAGGAATTATGCAATAAAATAAGATAATTCTATGGGAAAGAAGCATGCCACTGTATTGTATTAATAATAGGAAGAGAGATTACAATCAGATTCCTTGATGTCGTAAGGTTCCTTCCAACGATTCCTTGCTTCCCACACAGTTCTTGCTCCAAGAATTCTGAGACCATGGATCTGATAGCTACTCACAATCTATCTTGACAAAGCAAATCTCGAAGCCAATCAAACCAAGCTAACAAGCTCAAGAAATTTCCAACCCAATCAAGCTAATCTCAAGCTCAATCCAACTAACTTTCTCCATGAGAGCTCCTCTCCTTTTATAAACTAAAGAGGATAAGGTGAGGAGGTTAGGATGATCCCATTGAATCGTGAAAGCGAGTAAGATCCAAACTGTTCAGAGGCCACCTCACCATAGAAGCTTCTCCTTCTAGAAGCATCAAGAAGATGCTCATTTTTCCCACGTTCGAAGGCCACCACACCCTAGCTATAGTGCATCCTACGAAAATTCCGCACCCTAGCTATAGAGCAAGGTGTGGAAATCAGGCATTTTCGCACCCTATGTATAGTGCAGCCTACGGAAATCCTCCATTTCTGCACCCTATGTATAGTGTAGCCTACGGAAATCCTCCAAAATAGCATTTTTACAAAGTAAAATACAACTTCTTCTCTCAGGGAAAGTTCTTCTCCCTTCTTTCTTCAGGAATTTAGGCCATTGACCCCTCTGAAGGAAACATATAGGTTTACATCATTAACGATCATGAGGGTGATGAAAATAATGTGTAACAATATCACAGTGTGCGGAGGGTGCTATACTTAGTTGGACCCCATACTTGTTAAATATGTTCCTAGAAGACTGCAAGGATGCACAGGACCTAGGGACAAAATTCCACTATTCTTGGCTCCTTGTCCTGATCACTTTGGTCGGATGGAGGGAGCCTAAGTATACATATTTTTTCGAGAGATCCAATCGTTTCCTCACAGAATGATGCCTATCACTTGGGATTATTTCAGACCCCAAGAAAAAAAGTGCAAATGCAGGCATGTCCGCAGGGTGTTACAATGAATTGGAGGAAAACATCGCCAACACTTGGTGGATTACACCAAAAATGGTCGTGCAATACCATGGAATATCCAATTTTAAAGAAACTAGGCGTACAGTATGGATCCAAGCATATAAGGATCCCGAGAACCAATGGATACAACTACAGTACTGCGTCAAGGAAGAGGACGTATAAATGTCCATCAGGGATTCAAACGATGACTGGAGGATTCCATACTTGAATAAAGAGATGCCCATGGATAAGGAGGCGGAGGTAGGAAGGAACATACACCTGCAGGAGAAAAAATGATGCCCAATAAGCCAAGGATAGTACAGAACCCAACACAACAAAAGAAAGGAGGTATGTCCAAGAAAGGTACCTAGGTAGGGAAGAAGAACAACACTCAAGCACCGCAGGAACAGGAAAAAGAGACTGATACAACATAGGGGACTACATCAAGTTCTATTCAATAGGAGGAAGGCCAGACCAAGAGGAAAATTATACAAATGGGGGGTGCATGCAAGAAATATAAGGCGCACAAAACGCCACCAGAATATACGATCACAGAGGACGATGTGGACCTTGTGGCCCAAATGGTCCTAAATCGAACAACGAAGGATTTTGACGATGCCCAACACCAAAGGGATAGGATTCAGGAGGATTTAGTAGACATGAGGTGGCTTCTTGAGAAGATTAGAGAAACATAGATGGCTGACAGAGACATAGAATCATCCCCCGCGACATCACAGGAAGGATCCAAGGCTGCGCCAAGAAAGAAGGATACGATCTAGATGATGGCATAGACGAGCTAGAATTTTCACATTACACCCAACATGTTTCACATGGATTAAATTATGGGTCAGACACCCTTGAAATATTTGGTCCAAATACAGTTGGTAATGACCTGGATACCAACCAAGGAGTTGTATAAACTACAAGTCAATGTCGCACAGGAGGTACAGTCGTGCACACGCATAAATGAAACATAACTGCAGCAGACGAAGGACAACATAGATGAGTTGGAATTGGTTCTCGAGTAGGTCAAGCTTGAGACCAAATATGAGAAATATCATGTGGATAGGCTTGAGCAGGGATTGGCTATAGCCTATGAACAAATTCTAGAGAGCATGCCAACAACAGAGCTTATGACGATGCAGAATATTGATCAGATTGTGCAAACACTTGATCAATACAAGCAAGAGATCGAGAACCTCCAGGAACAACTCATCCCCACCACTCTCCCAAAGGTAAGGGATAAGAGGAAGCAAGAAGCAGCAGGGAAGATGGAGGAGATGGAACGATAAGTCCGCGCAGCTACTAACTTGTTCGATGAAGCAGCACAACTATGGACAAAGTTGGAGGAAGATCAATAGGTCCAACAGTGGGACCAGGAGGAAGATAAGATAAGTGCATATATCTAGGACCTCAAGTAGAGGAAGAACTGATAGTCACGCAGAAATAGAAGAAGGGTCAACAAGCTCAAATGGAACCGCTCCAAGAGCGGGAAGTGGAGGTCATTGCATACGCAAAAGTGGCAAAGAAGAACATTGCACAAATGCAGGTAGAGTGCATAGTGATGATCATCCATGAGGTTACAGCGCAAGTAGTGGACACACTAAAACAAAATATTGTGCAAGCTCAAACACAAGAAAAGGAATTCACAGAGAAGTTATAGACTCTCACAGGAGTTGTTGGAGAAGCACACAAGGTTTAGGTGGCTCGAGATGAGCCACATGTTAGTATTGGGGGCTTATTGGGTGCAGGCCTAGTCAAGGGGAAAGGCTACTTTTGGAAGAGAATCGTGCAAGGAGGGAAAGACAATTGTAAGGAAAAGAAACATGTGGAAGAAAAGAAGGTGAGGCGCACATGCAAGGGAGACCTAATGACGCTAGGTTTAGGGGTTTGTAATTTATTGCAATGGATAGTGAGCCAAGGATATAAATAAGTAGTACTTAGGTGACAGAGAGGTGAGACAGAGAGAGGGGAGAGGAGATCTACAAATAAGAGGAGAGAATTCTAAGAATTGTATGAGTCGTTAAGCTGGTGAGTTGGGAAATTATTGAACGACTCGATCCCAAGGGTTAGATCGCAAGTTGAGGATCGCAGTGTGATCTAGTCACCCTCACAGGGATCGAGGATCCTATTGAGGGGGGTGAGATCCAAGAATGTAAACATGTGCGACGTGATATATTACTGAAACAAAATAAGAAGCTTGAGATCCAAATATTTATGGACGTAGCCCATGAGGGGGTGAACCATGGTAACACCTTTGTCATGTTAATGAATGTGTGTGTCTTTATTTGTTGTTAAATGTTTAATGTTAGATGAATCAATGAACTAGTAGATCTAGTATTCCACATGAATGGATAAAATGACTGTTATAGTTAGATATTAGACGGAACGAATAAAGATTACAAAGTGAAACCATATATCTCCACTCATTCCCTAGTTGCAAACACCTGAGTATTGCAGCCACCCATAGAGCTATCTTGGGTGAGACTATGCAGTACACTCTATGTGTTGTGTTTCCTTCTGGTCTTCTAGAGGGGCCGATAATTTTAAAGTGATTTTGTTGGGAGCTTATCAAATATGAACCAAGGTCAACCTATGATAGGAAGGTAGAATTGGGATATCCTATAAAGAACCATAAGTAAAATAAGTTTAATCTAAAGCCAAAAAATGGTTTAAGACCAATAGTAGTAGAACTAGAAGATAAGGTAAAGAGTGAAGAAGTACTTTTGGAACAAATCAATGTTGCTAAATATGAAGCTCATAAGGTAGAAAATAAATGAAGGAAAGGGTGATAGGAATAACAACCAAGAAAGGAGCTACGCATATCATTTGGGATGATATGTCTAACACAATTTTTAGTAATTGGTCATATTTTACCCTGGTGCAGGATGAGCTTGATCTAATCACCCTAGTCTTCAAAGACATAAAAAGAACAACAAATGAGTTGGAGAATAATCTTGATTTGAGAGTTGATATAATAAATTTCTTAAACAATGGAACTAAAGAGGAGTTGAAGGATTTCCAAGTCAATGATAGAATTAGCATTGTAATGGATGCTAAAAGATTTATTACAAAATGGATATTTCTTTTAAAATGTGGAAACTAAGGGCCATGATCTTATGAGGGAAATATCTACTTTTAAGAATATTTTTAGTGATTTCATCAAGAATGGATTACCATTGTTCTATGATGGTAATGGGGATTTTTATCCAATTAAAAATAGTCAGAAGCTATTATAAGACATGAGTAACAATAAAAACAAGTTATAAAATCTTGATGGCACTTTCAAGGGGCAAGATGTAGTAGAATTGTTGGTAGAGGATTTTGAGATGTTGTGCAATCTAAAAATGATTTTTAAGAATTTACATCTTCGATTTTATGTGAAATACTTTAATTTTGATGAGGCAGTAAGAAACATGAATGATCATAAGTATCTGATGGGAAAAAATTGTAAAATAATGTATCAATTTACTAAATTATTAGCAAGACAAGGTGAATCGAGTGGCACACACCCATCTCCCTAAGGGAAGATTTTACTAAGAAATTTTTCATATACATTAATTTTTACCAAGGTAAAAAAATTTCAAGAATAAATAAGTAGTAATGAATACAATTGTATCTATAAAGGATAAACAAGGCACATTATTCAAGAGTCAACATTTTTTTGGAATCAAAGTGTAACTCGTTCTCAGGTTTTCCAAATCAACACAACTCAAGGAGGAAGAGACGGATTATGAGAAGAGGATAGAAGGCATGTAGAGATTCATTCAACATTTCCATATAATTCTATATTATTGTATTGTACTCCATTGTATTATCCATGTAAAGTCATACCGATTCTTCAAAAATTGTATATATGATTTTCTCATCAATAAAATCCTTATGCAAGAATTGGCATCATATTCATTGTGAATGTATGTTTTTTTTCATGTGAATGGAATTGACTTCATAATAAATGACCAATTTATTTCCATTTTATGTTTGATATGATTGAATGAATGAAAAAATATTTTGATGTTGTTGAATGTATTAAGCATAAAGTTGTCCTAAGTGTTTTATGAAGATGTCATAGGAATACCTTGTATGTTTTATTGTATTTTTTCTTTTGAATCCATCTATCCATACCCTTTAAATTCAATATGTTTCATATATATGGGAAGATTCATATTGGATTGACAATCCTATGATCATCATGTATGAAATAATTTTGAGGGTTGTGAGAAATTGAAGAATATTATCAAAATAGTTCCACCACATTTTAGCTTTAAAACCATATTTGAGTTTTATCTCTGAGGTGCCTTGCTATAGCTCCATTAATATCCTGGAATATCTCAAGGGATATCATATTTCAGTTTTTGGGTATTTCATAATCACTTGTCCTTCTTGGATTCATGGTTCATCATTATAATGGCATACAGAGAATTTACAAAACAAATCAAATTTTAAATCCTGAATAAAGTTGAATGCACACGTGAACAAGTTGTATAATAATACTTTCAACATTGAAAAGAAAATGTTATTACCCATAAAAAAACATGAGAATACCTCAATATTTTCTATTCTTCTTCATTTGGATTTTCTCTCATTGTCTTCAATGCAAGAGTTGTTGAAGAAATTTCTGAGAATACTAGGGTTAGGGTTAGAAGTCAACATAAGCTAGAGGTTGGGAGAAGTATTAGAGTAAATAAGCACTTGATCTTGATAAGGTTTTGTGGAATTTGGAAACCATAGTATACTTGGAGTGCTTCATGTGGAGAAGATAGAAGGATATTATATTGAACACTTTGTGATGCTAGTGAAAATTCCAATGGGAACCATTTGGTGTGTTATATTCTATTGTTGTGGATATTTCATGGTATGGTTTCAAATCTTGGTATAATTAAATTGCATGAAAAAATTGAAATCCCAATGAAATTATTGTTCAAATAGGTAGGTTTGAGTGTTATCATAATTACTTTACATGGTTTAATGAAACCTTGGCATTTTTACACCATTTTGGAAGGGATTTGGTGAGAAGAATTATTTCCAAATAGGTGTTGTATTTAGAAGAAGAACATGAATATTATAACAAAGTAGGAATTAGGATGACGATGTGAGGGAGATAATTCCCTTTCTCACCACCTAGGAATTATAGAATGAGTGCAACATGTTGACGATTGAAAACGTCAACGTAGTTTCACCCGCAAAGTGTTGTTAAAGCCTATTATTATATAAGACTAAATAATGTTAGTAGGTGGGACCCCTTTGAACTTTTGAAGATCGGATCTGTTCATTTTCAATATTATGATGAGGTGCTACAAAGGTTTATGTGGTTGATGAGAACATGGTTGTCATTGATATGAGTTAACCCTTGAGATGTTTTTCCTTCATGATACTACAACCTGCTATTCATTTATGTTTTTTGTTCTTCTCGCACCTGCACAATAAAAATGTTAGCGAAAATTGCATAAAGGCATTTTGAGGAAAAGCAAAATACTATATCTAGTGCAAAACAAACCTAGCTCTGTGATACTATATGTGTGAAAATACTTGTTGATAGTGGTTAAGTCCTAGCTAACAAGAAAATGGCTATGAAAAATTGTTAAATTAAATTTTATTTATATACATATGGTGGAAATTTTAGTAGTGCATTTTGGCAAGGAGATTATGCATTGGTTGATGCAATAGGTAGCGATATGCATATGTTATAAACCTTGGTTGCTTATGGAAGTAATAGATTTGAAATTTTTTATGGTGGTTGTGCCATTGGTGATGATTCTGTTGTATAGTGGTCAAGCAATTCATTTGAATTATAGCATGGGTGGTGCATGTGGCAAGGTAACGACACAAATGATTGAGTGTGGAACTTGGATTATGCTATGGTTTAATGAGTTGATATTCTCGATGCATTGGTTGATTAATGGTGTTAATGAAGGCTCGTTGGCATGTACTATGGAGTAAATGTGATATGGGTGGAGGCGACGTGCATTTACTGCATGTCACCTTTACCCTTCCCGTTGGCCGCCACCCTCATCAGACTATTTTTTGATCTGGCTGTTGTGTTCACTCTTCGGATTTTCAGCAGGGTGAAACCACTCTGTCACTTCTCGTCTTAAGGTTTTTGATTGACAGGTATGTCTCTTTTGGCCATTCTTGACTTCACTCTGGTTATGAAATCGTTTTGGCTTAGTTGTATGGGTTTGTGTTGTCCTGAGTGTTGAAACTGTGTGGTTTTGGATTTGAATGGAAAATCGATGGTTCTGCGTAAAATTATTGTGATTTTATCAGAGTTGGTGGCCTTCCTAGGTGATAGTTTTGTTACCACTGTGTTTTGTCAAGTGTTTTTCTTTAAAAGGCTGACTGGATGATTGTCTTTGCAGTTCCTGGGTTTAATTAGAACTTTGTTCAACTCTATCAAGTAAATTCCTCTGTTCATGAGCATCATAGTCCTCCTTTAGCACGTGAATTTATCCCCGAAGTTCCACCATAGTCAGTGCCCTCGCCCTCCTACAATGGCTACTATGAAAACCCTTAAACCCTCCAGACTGGAGATGAATAAGAAGCATGTCGAGCATGCTAATATTATTGTGGCCTCTTACTTCGAATGCGGACTCACCCGTTATTCGTATAGTAGTCGTGTTAGTATGGATTTTGGCCAATACCTCAGTGAAATGGTGTGAGCCCTGTATTGCCAATTAAACTTCTAAAAGGTTCACAGGAGCTAGCCTGTTGTCAAAAATCATTTTTTTTGTTATGAAAGGGCCTCTGTCATTTTAATTTTGGTTCATGAGTATATACCGTTATCACGCTTGTTTGGTCGACTGTTTTCCCTTACCATGGTGCCGAATTGTTGGTTATTATACAGTCATTAGAGTGGTTCTTATGATGTTTGGATAATGGTTGGCATTAATCACAGGGGTTTGGTGTTTTTCACACATGTCGCATCCTGTAGGTGAATTTCTTTTAGAATTAGAATATTTAATTGGATATTCCCACTGCATCTTTTGTCATTGGGAGAATACACTTGAATGTGTGCGGCTTGGTCACTCACAGGCAACTTAACAAATGACTCAGAATGAGGTTTTTGAGTTATATCATGGTTATATATTGCTGTGTGGTTATGGGAATTATTACACTGTGAAATTATCTCAGTTGTGCACCGCGTATAATATGGATGGCTTGTTTTGTATGCCCAGTAATACCCCCTGAATTCTAAGTGTGTTTGTATTTTTGCAAGTTGATCATTGTAGATGAAAGTTGTGTGGGATGTTTGGCTTGCTTTTAAGTCACACTGACATACTTGTTTTACAGTGGCATGGTGACATGGTTTCGTAAATTTTCTCCTGCATAGCGTGTGTCTAAATGATGACTGTTGGTTATAGTCAATTTCCTTTAAGGCATGGCATGTGAGGTCCTGATTATTTTGATCTTTCTACTGCATATATATTTATGGAAAATAATATCATTACAGATCTTGATTGGCTCTATTAACAGAAGTAGAGGCTTGATTATTATTTTTTGGAAACACTACATTCAAATATAGACGTGGATTGGGGAAATGTATGGCGATGGTGGATGTTAATGGTTACATATTGAGTGTTGGAGTTGGCTGTTATAACATACAGAATGTACGAATAAAAGGGACATAACCTCTTACAAATTGTGTGAATTACTTATGTTTTGTAACGACACTGTGTTGGATATTAATGGACAGTGAAATTAAACAAATACAAACGAATTATTACTCAGTCATCTAATTGTTGGTCGATGCATATTGTTTACTGCAAAATATGTTATGTATTGCTTGATTAATCTCATGAACAATAAACGTTTCTTTTCCTCCTCATTATCTCATTTTCCACTAATTATAAACCCCTCACATATTCCATATTCATTTTTTTCACCCCCTATTTTGATATTGATCACAACTAAGGAAAATTTTGTGTTAGATTGGATAGAGGCGGCAGAATTATGTGTGGATTGTAGTGAGTTTTATTGGTTTTCTTACAGTTGATTGTTGTTATCATTGAGGAGTGACCATATCTCGCCCCTTTCATTATATCATATTTTCGTTGTTCCACCTCTTTTGTCACCTAAATGAGCAAAATAAGGGTGCTTACAAGCCCAGTTGGGTCAGCTAGGCAAGACAGCAGTAGAGGAAAGAGATCGAAATATAAAGCATAAAAGATAAGAAAATAATTAAACTAAGAACAATAAAAGGAATTAAACTATAGTCTATAAGGAAATTAGAACAAGAAATAAACAAGACTCATGCCACCAATGGAGAGGATTATATTAGTGGAAAGAAAACACCAAAGAGAAAGAAAGACTTTGGGTCCCCTCTTCCTCCAAGGGAGGGCTCTTGGACCCCCAAATATTGATATCTTCTTACAAGTGAGGAATTAAATGGAAATGGTGAAGAGAACCCAAAGCACATCCAATCTAGAGGTGATATGAATGGATAACTGAAATGGTGCTAGCATGATCTTGATGAGGAAAGAGGATCCTCCAAGAGAATATCAGTAGCATAACAATACAAATGAATTCCTTGAAAATGTAGTGCACCCATGGACTCTTTTTGTAGCATAACTTTGAGGCATTATTCAATCAGCTTTTAGTGTGAACAAGGGGCCTTTTAGGGCACCCTTAGATCTTTGACCAACCCCCCAGTCGGATTCAGTCGATATTTGGGTGTCAAATCGACTTGGAAGCTGAACTAGAAGTGGGTGGAGAGTTGACCAAAATCATAAATGCATCGTTCCTAGGTGTGCACGGCTTTTAGCATCCACAGTCGTCCATCAGGTGCATGCACACTTTTTTCGGCATTTGCGACTGGTGCATGTGCACGTGCTTCCTATATATCTTTAGTGCGTGCTGATTTTATAACTGGTTGTATAATTTTGGACCTTTTGGAAATGCATTCTTGGTCATTTTTGGTCCATGGGTGAACTAATAGTTGTTTGAAGATGTTGGATTCCTGTAACCATTTGCGGACAAAATTTCAATGATAACATATGCCCCGGATGGATGAGGTTAGAAGCATACGTATAGCCAAAATTCATCAATGTTTCTTCTACTGAGAGTGTCTTTGTAAGAAAGAGAGATAATGAGAGTATCAAGAGAGACCCATTGGAGGGAGAGGGGAACCTGTAGGACCCAACCTTTCACAAGGTGTAAAAATAAATTTTGTACAAATGAGGTGGGAATGTCCCATTCTCATGTATGTAACTAAAAAATGTGTAATACAGTAACTGAAGTTGTGTGTTGGTGTAGATGACCGCAGCGCCCTCAAGGGCATGTTGATAATAGAAGAGGACAATTATGATGGTGAATAAACTCTGAAAAGAGGTGATGACACTTAGAGGAAGTATCGAGAATTCGCAGGCATGGAGGGCCTAACAATGTTCATAGGTCTTCGAAAAATATAAAAACAACTGCACTAGTCACAAAGTAAGACTCATCGCAACATGAGAAAGTGTTGAAGTTGAATGTGGTGGGGGTCAACGACAACAGAGAGAAATTATGGTTCTCTCTGTGTCGTCTGAGACTCCTCATTGTAAAGGTAATGAGAGTCAAGATACTATCGCCCTACTAGAAACTGTGTTGATGTCGACAAAAAGGGAGACGCGACTTCCAGAAGTGGAGGGCTTCATGAAATCCACTTGGAAAAAATCAGGAACTGATGAGTAACATGGAAGAATTTTAGGAGTAGTGAGACTCAAGACTGCCTTTGGTTTGGGAGCGATGTAAAGTGGAAGCAACCATGAAACTGAATCTAGTGTCAAGGGGACAGCTAGATGAGGGTAAATTGTGCTAAAGGCGTGACAAAATGGATAAACACTAAGATCACAAGGTGTATGGGTTGTAGGATACTTGGGGTTTATGGATACTTTCATTGATGCGAGGAAGTAAAAAATGCCCCAACCAAGGGCGAAAAGGGTTTCTTTGCCGGGAAAAGGAAGGTCGCTAGAGGCGACAACATAAAGCTATGAAAATACGGAAAAAGGGTTTGTACAGTTACCAAAAGAATAAAAAATAAATTGGGATAACTGTGCAGATACAGAAACAGGTTCCCCAGTGTAAGATGGCTTGGCTTGATTATGGCGCAAGTTGCTTTGGAAAACAAGTGGAGGGTTAGGGACCCATAGGTGGGTTTTTGTATTGGGGAAATGTATGGAGGACAATCTATAGATGGGCAAACTGGCGGTGGATGAAATGGATGGTTAATGATACTGTGGGGGTGCATTCAAAATAGAACCATGATAAAGTAACCAGGGAGTCCATTTGGGCAGGTTAGAAAAATGAGGACGAGGAGTATGTGGTTGGTTCTCGACATTATGTAAGACTATTGGGACTCCCATCCCTAAAGGGTGAAAACATCATGAGTGTCAAAATTCCCAGGGGAACTATGAATAGGACAACTCATGTGGGGGAGAGTGCTACCAGGTGACAGTACCAAAATGCAGTGGAGGTGACTGTATTGAGGATCCGGATATAGGGATCCTAGAGGGAAATATCAGAGGGTGTGTTTGGGAGATGCATTTTGATATTCAGAGGTAATGACTACATGCTAGTGTCGATAGTATAACTGAAAGGATACTACTGAGGTGTAATGATAAGGTACCTACACACATGAAAACCGAATACCCAACGTGACCAATATCTGAAGAGAAAGATCATATAGTAGTTATTCAATAAGGTAAGCATGCGTACCTGAGAAGAATATGAGAAAAAATCCCCATCGGGGATGAGGATGGAAAGTGGCCTGAGGAATGGAATGGTGTCGGTGATGGGGTTCTGACCCCATGGGACGATGTATTTGTGTCAATTTCTATATGGAGGTTTGCAAGTTATGAATTCTATGCCCCATTTGCAAAAGGGGCCAACAGTAATGAATGGGTGTAGAAGAGAAGGTGGTGCTCGTGCTTTGTTGTTGTAAAGCTGTCATTTTTCACATCGCCTCACAGCGTGGATGCAATCGTGAAACAATGTAGGCCAAAAGTAACTGGCGTGAATAATTTTCTGAGCGGTGGACATCCCAGAGAGGTGGCCCCTGCAAGCACCACTGTGGCAGTCGTTCAAGACTCGATTGGCTTCGACGATAGTCAAGCATTTACAGAGTACAGTGTCGACCCCTCGCTGATATAAGACATCACCGATAAGTAAGTAGCATGGGTTCTGGTGACGAATACATTGACAATCGTCTTGGGAGAGATGGTTTCCAAATTTCTGGGTTCGGAGGTAGACGAGGAGATCGTCGTACCAAGGATCATCGGAAGGGATGTAAAAGAGATATTCATCGGGGAAATCGATATGGATGGGGGTACTGGTAGTATTGGAGAGAAAACCCATGATGAGTTCGGCGAGGATGAGGGATTTCTTGCTCTTGGGTGTTGAAAATTTGAGGTCGTACTCCTGAAGGATAACGATCCATCGGGAAAATTTACCATTAAGTTGTCGACGACTGAGAAAGTATTGCATGGGGTTGGAATCTGCAACAACTTTGTTAGTTCGAAGCATAATGTAATGGTGCAGTTTATGGAAGGCGAGGACAATGGCAAGGGCTAGTTGCTCTTTGTGATTGTATTTCAAGTGTGTCCCTGAAAGGTTTTTGCAAATGTAATAAATGACATGCTCATGGTCATCATCCCCTATTTGGACAAGAACTCCTGCTACTGAGACGACTGAGGCCGATATGTAGAGGATCTAGTCGTGGTTATAGTTGGGTGGAATAATCAAAGGGGCATTGGAGAGTGTTTCTTTAAGGTCATCGAATGCGGTTTGGGCATGCTCATCCCAATGGAATGGGATGTCGTGGCACAACAAGCGAAGGAATATGTGTGCACAAGTAGGGTAATATAGGACAAAGCACCGTAAGAAGTTAGCTTTGCCTTGCAGGCTCTGTAGTTGGCGTAAATTGTGAGGAGGTGGAATTTATGTGATAGCTTGGAATTTGAGGGGGTCTACGGTAATGCCACATTGGGAAACAATGAACCCAAGGAGGCATCCAACAATTGCGCAGAACACGCACTTGAGGGGGTTTAAGCGGATGTTGTACTGACGAAACTGTTGGAAGATGATTCATAAATCATCGAGGTGTTGAGTACATTTCTTGGATCGAGTTGTGAGGTCGTTTAAGTAGGCCAGGATGATATGATCCAAATAATGAAAGATGTATGTTATGGCGCGTTTGAAAGTGGCACCAACATTCTTGAAGACAAAGGGCATTACACGATACATAAAAGTGCACCAAGGGGTAGTGAATGCGGTTTTGTATTGATCAGATGGGTGAATTTGAATTTGGTTGTAGATAGAGAAACTATTTATGAAGGACAAAGCCTCATGATCGGCGAAATCATCAATAATTTGGTCGATAAAGGGTGTTGGAAAGTTGTCTTTGGGACATGCATGATTGAGATCACGAAAGTCCATGCTGACACGGATGGTGCCCTATTTTTTGTTAACAGGGACAGGGTTGGAGACCCATGACGTATAGGTGATGGGGTAGATGAACCCTGCAGTGCGTAATTTGTCAATCTCAACCTTGATGGTCGCTACTTTGGATGGGTGTGGCAGACACTGTTTTTGACGGACAGGTGTGATATCAGGCCAAGTGTCTATACAATGTTCGAAAATAGAGGGGTCAAGGCCAGGAATCTCTGTGTATGACCAGGAAAAAATGTCTCGGTATTCCTGTAAGAGAGCTTTGTAGGCCATGATTTCTTTCAGAGAGCATGCGGCACCAATGGTGATTTCCTCTACGACCCCATATTTGATGGAAATATTGATTTTGATGGTGGGGGAAATATTGGCCATATTTCCTTCTTCAAAAACATCAGGGGCAGGGATAGGGTTATGGAACCAATCTATATGCCCCGTTGGGAGAACATATTTGGTTTCGATTGCATATATGGGATTTTGGTCAGGAGGCACGAAGGCTTCCTGTGAAGGAAAAAGGGCTTTGTGGTGGAGCGCGTCCCATGGGAAATCGGGGGTAGTTAACTCTTCTAAGATGTCCTCATCATAGTGGAACTGTTGAGATTGTAGGGGATCTATAAGGGTAACGTTGGTGACTATTACTATGGGGTTTCCTTCTAATGGAGAAGGGGTAGGTGGGGTGATGCAAGGGGGTTGCGATGGTTTGCTTGACATGAACCAAATATCAAGATATGGTGGGTTGAAAATGGTAGTCGAGCATAGAATTTCCATGGGGAGATAAAATGGAGAGTTGGGAGGATTTGGAGGTAAATCCTCCTCAAAGCTATCCATGAACCACAGAGAATTGGGAGGGATTGGGGGTAAATCCTCCTCTAGGCTATCTAGGAACCATGGAGGGGTAGGGAGTCCCTCCGGTTCGGGGGATAAGATATAAAAAACATCAGGAGAGGGAGTAGGGGGGATTCCCGATGTTGATGGTGGTGCGATGATAAGAGGATTTTGAATCAAGGTCGTTTTTTGATGCCTGTATTCAATAATCGTGGGACACTAGTAGGTAAAATGGTCTAGAAAGTTGCAGAGAGAGAAAGGGAATCTCATCTGTTCATTGAATGAGGTTGTGACATAATGGATGTCGGTAATATGTGTTTGAGATGACGTGGATGGAGTGGGTTCTTGTTGAAATCTCTGGCATACTGTCATTAGCGTCTGTCGAAATTGAGGTAAGGATGGACAATGGTGTGTATAATGGCCATATTATGAATATATGGCACATGTGAATTTGGGTCGCATGCCTTTTCTATTGGTGTTAGGGGAGACAACGATAGTAACTAATGAAGCGATGAGCAGTGGTTCTACTTGAGGGAGTTGAATTAGATTGCATAGCTCTGGTAGAGATGGGAATTTGTTGGTGGGGTGTCTGTCTTTCTCACATAGTGCGCAAGGAGGTTGGACACGTGGGGGTAAAGGAGTGGTGGGATATTTCTTATTTTGTTTTCCCTCGACTGTAGTAGTGGTGCTAGCAGGTGGGGGTGTGGGTGGTGCAGTGGTAATAGGTATTGGAATCTACATTGGGATTCCTTCGGTTTGAGGAGGGAGGTATGGTTAAGGGACCATGGATGGTGGATGTAGATACCATAATGGGATTTCCAGTACCATATTGGGAAGGGTAAGCGTTGTGGCTACTTGGAAATCTTGTACACATGGTGGAGGGTAAAAGAAGGGGATTTGAGTAAGGGCTTGGGGGTTTGTCTCCCAAACCGGGATATGATCTTGGGGTAAGGTGAAATTAGGGACACGTGAAGCTGGAGGGTTTTCATGGAATTCTTGAGGAAGAAGCTCTGCAACTAGTGGGACATCAAGCATAAGAGAGGCCTCATTGGGAGGAAGGGTATCTCCAATTTCAGTTCCATTGGATGAGATGACACATACTTGTGCATGAGGATGGATGAGCGATGGTGCTCCATGGTATGTCCCTAGCAAGGATGGGTCTTTGAAAATTCCGAGGTAAGTATCGGAATTAGTGTGGATGAAAGGAAGGAATTTATCGATGTTGGAAGAAGGGTTAGGCTTGTAATGGGAGACATGATCGATGGTAATGATATTCCCATTCTAGGGGAACATCATGGTTCAAAATACAGAAGAGGAAACTTCCTTCATAGCATACATGTAACTACGACTGAACAAGATATTGTAATTGAGTGGGGCATTGATAACCTCAATGTCAATAAGAATGTTTTTTCCCCCGAGTTCAACGGGGACATTATGGAAGAGCCCTTCGGGGGAAGATGGTCGTCCGTCATAAGATCTTAAGGTAATGGCAGATGGTATGAGTTCGAGGGAACCCATTTTCTTCCATACATATTTGGACATGATGCATGTGGATGCACCTTCATCAGTGATGCATCGATGAACTATAATGTTCCAGATTTTAACTGGTATTTGAAAAGTGATAAGAGTGGGGAGACGAGGTTCTCTGCTATCGAGATCAAATGTGATGATTCAGGTATCAGCGGGGTTGATTTCCCTTTGGGAGGAAAGTAATGACTTCTAAAACTGACATGGAAGTAAGCAATTGTTCCAATTCATCGACCAGACTGTAATTATGAGTCACCCTAGCTTGAGGGTTGTGAACATTCCTGCACAGTGGGATATGAGGAATGCGAAGGGGTGTGTCATTGTTAGGGCGAGACTCAGGGGGTGCTTCAGATGTTGTAGGAGCAGACTCAGGGGGTGCATTGTACTGACGACTGCGCATTTGTAGAAGGACTTCTTCCTCGCTTGTAAGGAGGATAGTGCAATCTGTAGGATTTCTCGGATTGGGATACTGTCCCATTTGTGGTGGGGAAGGCTTCATGTCTTGTTGGGTGCTCATCACTCCTTGGTGCAGAATGGGGTTTTGCAGCATAGTTGGGGCTGGCTGCTACACATATTGTTGTGGGGCGTGTTGCAGGGTAGGCGGTGCTAGAGGACATGGTCCATTCACAGATTCTTTCATCCATTTAAAGTCAATGATTTGGGGGCAATGGTGAGTATAGTGACCAAAATCACCACAAAGGGAACAAGGGAAGTTGGTCCGAAGGTTGTTGTTATTCTTTCCTTGGCATTTTCTATTATTTCCCCCTTGAGAGTTCTAGTTCCCTAGGTTCTGGTTTCCCCCAACATGTCGGTTTTGTTGGGGATGATTCCCTCCGTGCCCTAGATTATTATTGTTCCAGTTTATGCGTCTCTTTTTGGCATTATTCGAGTGATGGGTCGGATTTTCCGTATTTAGTTGTTCAAAATGTTGATATTGCTGAATGGGAGAAGGCTGAACAAAATTAACCCCAACGTGTGGGTGTCCTTGTGGTGGAGCCATGTGTTGTGGAGGGCCAAGAAATGGAAAGTACAGATTATGTTGTGGAAATGATCTGTAAGGTACATAGGAAGGCGTGGCGATTTCTCTAGTGCTTAGGGTATAAGCTGAGGTAGAGGGAGTACAAAAACTTGGTTGGATAGGTGGACATATTGTGGGTGCTAGCGGGGGTACACTTATGGGGGGTGGGGAGGCAACAAGGTATGGTTGTCGATAAGGGGGAGGAGGATAATAAGGGTTTCCTCCTTATATCGATGGGTATTGAGGTATGTCATACATAGGTGGTTGTTGGGGTTTCGGATTGTGATGTGTGGTGTTACCAATCAATCCATCTACTGAGTGAGACATCCCAGGTTAGTCTTTTCCAAATGGTACTGGTCTCGGGAGGTCAGGAAATACTATGTAAAAGTATCCTGCTTATGAATAGATGAGGTCATATTGTTGAGCCTTGATAATGGATTCTTCTTCTGATTGGGGGAAGGTGGAAGCCACATCTTTACCGAGGAGAGAGACAAGTGATATGAGAAACCAATCAAGGCATTGTTGTTTGGTGGTTTCTGCTTTGCACAAACTACGTCGTCGATGCCACTAGTGAATGTGGTCAGCGATATGTGTGGCTGAAGTTTGTTTAAAATCAGAGAGTAGTTTGAGACCATTATCATGGCGGATTGGTAATTGAAAGAAGGTTAAAAAGGATTTTGCCAAAGATTCGAAAGTCGCATGGGACCCTGATTTTTTGTCTACATACCACTTGGCTAATGGGCCAGTGACTGTGCATTGAAATAACCTTAGTCAGATGGAATCGTCCATGATGTTGTTTGAAGAGAACCATAAGTGGAAGGTCATGACGTGGTTGGCAGGGTCATCTCCTACCTTTCCTTCAAACTTGGGGATGTCTAAAGATAGTTTGGTAGGCATTGTAGGCCATGTGGGGTCATGCAATATAGGATCATTTGTGAGTTTTCTCAGATTTGGTATGCTATGGGAAGCCAAGTATGGAATTTGGAGTGGTGGAGTATTAGTTCTAGCCATGGTGTGAGTGTTGTGTGTACCTAACCCTTGAGGGGGACTAGGTGGGTTTGTACTTCCCCCTTGAGAAGAATTTAGCCTCCCACTTCCATGTAAAGGAGATCGAGTGGATGGTTGACCTTGGGAAGTGGACCCAAGTAAAGTGGAACCAAGCAAAGATGATCCCAATATAGTAGCACTCACAAGGGTGTGAGAAGGTGAAGCCGATGAGGAGGCAATACTAGGAACTCCCCCTAGGAGAGGAGGTATATTTAGAAAGCATCTGGAAAAATGGGGGTTCTGTGGGTCCCCTATGATGTCTGACTAGCTAAGTGGATGTGTGCAAATGGTGGTGAGAGAAAATAAATGAACAAGAGATTTTGTTGTAATTTCTTGAACTTTCAAAATATATCTCACAATCAAATGTAATCAGAAGGGCATCATACATAAAATAATTTGATAAAGAAGAATATATGTGGATAGGTTGATTTTGTCTACGTGGGAGAAAAAAGAAAACAAATGCTTGTGTCCTAAAAGATGTAACGACATTCCTCTCAAATAGCACTGGACCTTCCAATAACACTCGACAGTGGGGTCTGAAGCCATCGGAAGAGAAACTAGTGAAGGATGAAGTGATCAGTTATGAGGGGTAGAGGGGGAATATCCCAAAAGAGCTAGCGATATTTCCCAATAGCCACACAAAATCTGACCAAGGTGCAAGTGCAGCCCACAATTGCCACCTAGATAGATGTCCTAAAATTTGGTCACTAGGTACCTCGGTCAAAGTGCGACATTTAGATTTTCGGCCTCAGAAATGGGTCACGGGTTGGATCACGTCCAAGAGGTGGGTGCCTCAAGGGGGGACGCATAGAACAACGGGACCTCGGCCTTCAACCCTTCATGGGTATTTCCCTGCCATATGGTGTAGGAACACTTGACTTGGAGGATTTAAAGTTCCCTATTTGACAACTTCTATTGTTTGAAGATGTGAGAACCAGATAACAGGGAGTTATTTGGATGCCTATCTTTGATATCCTACCTAGACTAAAAAACATCTTTTGGAACCTCTTGTGGAGGAAAACTTAGTGAGTTGTTAGAAATATTTTAGGTGTGTTTGTTTGAGAGGTTGGGGGTTTGAACCAACATCGTTGAAATTAAGTGAGAGTGGATAGTCTCATCAAGAAAAAGGGTGGGGCGTTTCAGAATCCCGTTGGAGGAAACTTACTTTTACCTCCACGATTTCTAGAAAAGACTATGTGAGTGAATGGTGAACTTTGTGTGTGAACAAGTGAAAGTGTGCCAATTTTAATAATTTAGGTGTCACCTTGCTGCACGTGGACTTCGCTTGGTCCTTACAAGTCTTGATTACCTAAGTTACTATGTGTCATTGGTACAGCCTTGCGAAATTTTAAAGTCTTTAGGAAACTAGCATGTGGACATGTGGGTTCTTACTATTCCTTTAACTCCCTATTGTGATTTAATCTAAGAAAGCTTTGAAACTATCCTATATTGTGGACATGTGGGCATGTATGGACCCATTACAAAACCTTTAAACTTCCCTAGTGATTTAATCTAAGAAAGTAAATTTCAACACTATTCTATCTTTGTAGCATGTGGGCATGTATGGGCCCTTACAATTTTAAGATGTGTTTGAAAAATAAACTAAGAGGAGTCTCGAGGGGGCTGTTGTCCTCTCCTAAATATTTTTTTCTTTTTAAGGGAGATGAAATTTTCCTTCACTCTTTTTTTTATTCTCAAGATCACTTTAGGGTGAGAGAGAAGAGCATACTCAACGATTGATATTCAATTTCTAGTCACAATGCAAGTTTTATATGCGATGTAGAATGATTCCAACTTAACTTTAGTCAAAGCAAGCCATCCATGTGGCAAAATGAAAAACAAAAAGAGGAAAAATAATGATTTTAACCCCTAAGTGCCTATGTTTTGACTAATCCCTTTATATGGAGAGGGAATGTAAGTGTGGTGCAGATTACAATGTGCATGGAATCGATTTTAAGAAGGCTATGGACCCTCCACAGATCACAAAAAGCTTACAATGTGTGTTTTTTTGCACAGGTGCGCGGGTCTCAAAATAGATAGAGGCATTGTGAGCACCAATGCACAAACTAAAAGTGACTTATGGGTGCAGGTGCACATAAGGAATTAAGAAATATAGTGGTTTTCACGCACATGCACTGAAGACGTGCCTGTGGGTAAAAAAACTTATGCACGTCTATTACACAGTCGTGAAGAAAATTCTGGATGAAATTCTCTCAGCTCAACTTTGAATTTTGATTTCTGCGGGTCGGCTTGGGCCAGTTATGGTTCCTGCAGGTTAAACAAACAGAAAGAAGAGATAAAATAACCCAAATGGGGTAGGAAACTGATACCTTTCCCCAGTGGAGTCGCCAATCTGTTGCACCTCTTTTTCACTTAAATGAGCAAAATAAATGTGCTTACAAGTCCAGTTGGGTCAGCTAGGCAAGACAACAGTAGAGGAAAGAGTTAGAAATATAAAGCATAAAATATAAGCAAAGAATTAAACTAAGAATGATAAAAGGAATTAAGATATAGTGCATAAGGACATTAGAACAAGAAATAAACAAGACTCATGCCACCAATGGAGAGGATTGTATTAGTGGAAAGAAAACACCAAAGAGAAAGTGAGACTTTGGGTCCCCTCTTCCTCCAAGGGAGGGCTCTTGGACCCCAAAATATTGAGCTCTTCTTACAAGTGAGGAATTAAACTAAAATGGTGAAGAGAACCCAAAGCACATCCAATCTAGAGGTGATATGAATGGCTAATTGAAATGGTGCTAGCATGCTCTTGATGAGGAAAGAGGATCCTCTAAGAGAATATCAACAACATAACAATACAAATGAATTCCTTGAAAATGTAGTGCACCCATGGCCTCTTTTTATAGTATAACTTTGAGGCATTATTCAACCATATTTTAGTGTGAACAATGGACCTTTTAGTGCACCCTTAGGTCTTTGACCAGCCCCCCAGTTGGATTCAGACGAGATTTGGGTGTCAAATCGACTTGGAAGCTGAACCAAAAGTGGGTGGAGAGCTGACCAAAATCATAAATGTGTCTTTCTGAGGTGGCAGCTTTTAGCGTCCAAATTCACACATTGGGCTCATGCTCGCTTTTTCTGGCATTTGCGACTAGCGCCCGTGCATGCGCTTCCTTTATATCTTTAGCGCATGCTGATTTTATAACTGGTTGTATAGTTTTGGACCTTTTGGAAATGCATTCTTGGTCATTTTTGGTCCATGGGTGAACTAATAGCTATTTGAAGATGCTGGATTCCTGTAACCATTTGTGAATGAAATTTCAGTGATAACATTCGCTAATTACAAACCCCTCATGTATCCCTGAACATTTTTTCCACCCGCCTGCTCATTGATTAACATTAGAACAATTTGTATGGATTGGATTGCATGATCCTGATACATTCTGAGCCAAATTTGTTTCGTATTTTTAAGGAGTTTTCATGCATGGTTATTTAAAAGACTATTTTCTAATTGTTAACATATGTAGGATGAGTTTTTTTCATTCAGGGAAGCCATAGATGAGGAAACAAAGGTAGAGGTAACTGGAACCGAGGCCTGAGGAGGCCTAGGTTCTCAATACATTTTGATGTTGATTCTGAATAGCTTGGCCAATTGTTCCATGTCGGATTCTTTAATTGGATTGGACAAGGAATAGTCTAACTGAGGCCTGAAAGGTCTCTGTTCCAAGCCCCTCGAGCCCTTGGTATACCTGTGACTCCTCATGTCTCTTTACAACCTGGAGTCCCAAAAAATGATGGGTGGCAGGAGATTGTTCACCTGGAAATATCCCAACATCATGGCTAGCCAAACTTAACCTTGCCTGATCCACCACCTTTGAACCCCATTTCCCAAACTGCCCCTAACCACTCATCATTCCAATCCTCCCATGCCAGCAAGAGATTGAAGACTGAATCCCACCATGAATTTGATAAAGGAAAAGTTGTTGTTGCCCCTTCCTCACCATCCTATAACTCTGACAAATCCATGTCTTCACAGATTCGTTTGAGGGATGACTGTTCCCACGTGATCAGTGAGATAAATCCTAAAGGCTCTGCCCAACTCAAGGCAATTTTAGGGAAATCAAGAGGTGACAACAACAACCAAGGAAGGGTTGCTTCATAGACTAGAAAATATGGTTTTTAAATTTTATGTTATTTAATTTTTATGACAGTGGACTCCATGGATTTTGGACAACGTGTTTTATTTTGGATATATGAGTATTAGTTTGAAATATTTTCAAGTTTATGAGCTAAAATTGTCAAAGGAAAATATGTTTTGAAGGGAGGCACAAGAGGTGTGTTTTCTTAACAAATGGATTATGTTATGATGTGATGATTGTTATCACTAAAGGAGTCACAAGGGGGTCCCGCCTATTAGTTATTATTTAATTATGACCCTATTATGATTATTACTTTCCCCCCCTCCTTAACTAAATTTAGTTAAAGCCTTATGTTAGCTTAACTAATAATTTAGTTCAACTACTCTATCTAATTCTAAATTGTTAAAAGTTGAACTAAGGGGAGGAACAAGAAGAGGATAGAAGCACAAAGCATGCTAAGGTTTTCTCTTTGATTTTATGTTGAGATAGTTCAGTTTTCATTCATTCATATATTCATCACAACCTAATTCTCTTTTTTGATAGCAGGGTCTTATTGTAGACAACAATATCCAGGGTCGAATCAAATCAATCAGACACTTGTTCTTTAGAGGTGTTGATCTATCTTTGATAGTCTATGTAGAGTTGTTTGTTTATGAATTAATTTTCATGACTGATATAGGCTATTGTGCAGATTCGAGTGGGCAACAATCTGTGGCAAGATGATCTAGCTTTTAGATTTCAGTTTTGGTTTTCTGTCAGAGGTCCTTTTGTATGTTCCATCGGGGATTTCTAAGTTTGACTTTGGTCCAAGATTTATGTGTGAATTTTTGTAAAGACAATGACTCTTTGGTGAATTGGAATGAAATAAAGGATTGTTTTATGTCTCATATATCTTGAGTATCATCTTGGTGTCTTTACTTATGTTCTTACATTTATTTCAGCAACTCATATGTTCAGAAAAATACATAAAAAGTGAATTTCCAACAAGCTTTTGTTGATAAAAGACTAGCCTAAGAACTTGTATTAATACTTGTGAGTTAGGAAATAACATTTTTAGTACTAATGAACACCTAGTGGAATTTTTGAATGTTTGTCATAATATAGGGGCTAATGACAATGACACTTGCATGCGCTTGTTCATCAATTCCCTTGAAGGAAAGGCTACGGACAAGTTTTTTTACCTTCCTCCTAAGATCCTGTCTACTTGGAAGGAGTTAATGTATTGTTTATGATCCACTTATGGGCAATCCAAAAGCCCTGCTGAGAAGTTAAGGGAGTATAATAACATCATTTACAAATATGGTGAGACCATCAGGTCTTTCAAATTGCATTTCACCAAGTTGTATAATCAAATCTTCAAACTTATCCTCCCTCAAAACCTAGTCACCTTCATGCATTACTACAATGCATTGCCTTCTCCTTACCATCACAGGCTTGAAGAAAAGGCCATTGATAATCTCAGTTCCACTTTTCACACTTGCTCAGAGTATGAGGAACAACTTGAACGAACCGATCTACCCCTGGGAGAATCAGTTAGACAGACAGATATGTCCTCTCTCTTACATCTGGTACAAGATATGAAAAACCATATGATATTTGTTAAATGGAAAGTTACTGTCAACCCTCTCACCCCTGGAGCTTCATCCTCTTCTGCCCCTCTTTTTAGAGGTCCGGTTGAAAATAATTTCCAGTCGAAGGTTATCCTGCCTCAGAGTTGGTGTAACTTTTGCGAGGAACACCATGAAGAAACCACATGTGAGGTTAGGAAGAGTTCCAGAGACAAGATATTTGGTAAAATACCAGAAGCCATTATCATTGTCCTAGATTTTTCCAAGCCAGAAGAGTTCATGGTCATCAACACTAGAAACAAAGCCTATGCCCCAAAAGGAAAATTTGACCCTCCTCGCAGTTCTTCTAGCCTGAGTTCATCCTCAACCGCTACTGCACCCTAGGCTCCTAAAATTCCTGAGAGTAAAAAAATCACTCCCTCTCCCCCCTCTTCCAAATACAATATCCTAAATCAATTGGCCAACATTAAGGTAGATGCAACCCTCTTAGACATGGTTGTCGTCCCTGAATAGCAAATGCATCTGAAGCAATTCATGGAAGGAAAATATTTCGTTGTAGCCAATCTTTCTGAAGAGGTAGAGGAAGAGGATTCTTCTGTAAATAAAGTAGGTGTACATAATTTTAGATACCCTATAAAAAAAACCCCTTTTTTATTTATGTAAATATCATGGATAAAATTTCCCATTGTTGCCTCATTGATGGCAGTTCGGGCCCAAGTGTGATGTCGAAGATTATTATGGAATAAATAGGCTTGTCTTATACAAACAAAAATTCCAGAAGCATGCTCTCCTATAATAGTATACAACAAACAACCATAGGCAAGATTAAGGATGTAACCTTGGTTTTATGCGCTCATCCTGAGATAAGGACAACCCTCAACATTCAGGTGATTGATATGCCTGTAAGAAATTACTCAATTATCTTGGGGAGAGAATGGCAAGCCCTTACAGGTGGATACCTCTCGCTCGACGGGACACATTTATCTGTTCCTCGGAATGGAAATAATATCATAGTCCTTAGAGATGGAAGAATTTCACCCTACATAGAGAGTGTTCCACAATCTAGTGTAAACTATATCGAAGAAGACCTAGGAGTGTATTCCATATTCGTTGAAGAGGATAATATTCCTATGGAAGGAATTGATTTAGAGGATGAATTGTGGCGTATGCACTTCGATGGTTCACACTCAAATGAGGGTAATGGGGCTGGTATTATCTCGGTTTCCCCTGTGGGAAAGATTCATAATCTGTCATACAGGTTGGAGTTTTCTTGCTCAAATAATGTCGTTGAATTCAAAGTTTTGTTGTTAGGCATTGAGAACTCCCTTAATCTTGGTTGTGGTCACCTTTCAATTTTCAGAAATTCTGAGCTTGTTTTGAACCTGATACGTAAGACATGCTTTCCTAGCAACCAGCTGATGGAAAAATATTCCCAAACTACTTGGGCACTTGTCTCGAATATCCTATTTTTAACATCACTCATGTCAGGAAGGAGTTGAATTCAATAGTTGATCAATTACCTGCCTTCGCAACCCCTCCTACTCAGTAGCTCTTGCCTCACTGGCCTGATTGTGCTTTCCAATATCTGCATCATCCATACATTTTTGAGAATGAAGAATTCAGGAGAGCTACCCCTAACCATGAAAGCAATTATGTTGTCATTCAAAATAAACCTCTCAATCCTAAGGAGATTATACCTGTAGAAAAGAATAAACTCATGAAGGCTTGAATAATCTTGGGGTTCATTTTACTTGAGTGTTGGAGGAAACAAAGAAAAACAAGAAGAAGAGGAGTTGTAGCTGAAGGTGGTTGAAGCCATCTCCATAAAAAATAGGACACCTAGATCTTCAACAAATGTTAAAATAAATGTCCAGGGTCCTGATAAAGAAGAGATGAGGTCTGCTAGGTTACTTGGTGGACTTCAAAAGGTTTTTTCTTAGTTATTATGTGGATCTTCATGGTTTTGATCCAGGTCTTGTTCAACATACTATGAAACCAGCTAGGCAAAAATGAAGACTTGTTAACTCTGCATTGAAAGAAACTTTCCGTAGGGATCTGAGGAATTAATCAAGGACTGAGATGTTCTTTTTAGCTCACCCTAAATGGGTTTCAAAATGGGAACCTACTTCAAATACCATTGATAATATTAGAACTTGCATTAGTCTTCAAACTTCCAGGAAAGCAATTATGAGAAATCCTTCCCCCCCTCTCAGCATAAAATTGTTTCTGCAACAGAATGTAGAGTTACACTTAGATCCCTTACCTGACGGTTTGTTTGGTTACGATAAAATCAAGGTATAAGGGGAAAATATCCACAAAACCACTTTTACTACTATTCGTGATACTATGTCTTACAACTGCTGGCCTTCTGGTTTATTTGATACAAGTGTCGCCTTAAAACGGCCTATACACACAACTTTTGATGAGTTGATCAGTCTCCATGCTCATCTTGATGATTTTATTGTATCCATCAAAGGGATAATAGTTACATCAGAATTTCAAGTGTTAAGTCATTTCCGGATTACTCTTGTCTTGGACACTAACTTAGAAATTTCAAGGGAATTACAAAGACAATGGTTTTCCCACACCATTAGCAATCCTTGTTTGAAATATTGTGAGGGGCCAGCGTGAAGATATTTTTATAATGGTATCATTCTGTATACTAGTAGTTTAGCTCTACTTCCCAATTTTGTGCTCCTTTTCTACTTTACATCACTTTGATTTCTACTTTCTGAGTTGAATTTTATTTTCTTCTTTCTGAATGGTTCTATCTTTACTACTGCTATTTTGATTTATGCATTATTATTTCTGTTGGATTTTTGGTCTTTATCATCTTTTAGAGTTCTTGAATTAGGATGCTAGATCATGTTTTCCACAGTGACACTCCTGCAAGAATTGTTATTCTATAACAATCAAGATTACACAGTTGTTATGATGTCGTCTCTAAAGGACCCTTGGAAATTGCTATATTTTTTTCATTGTTGTCATATAAAGAGTTGGTTGTTTCCCGCTTCTTCTTGCCATTTATTCATCTATCAAGATCTTAAGAGAAAATCTCTAAGTTCCCCATTTCAAGTTGAGAGAATTCTACAGTCAAATGATTATGCATACAGTGGTAAAACCCCTCATACTTAACACTTTTCATGATTTATTCCCAAATTCCCGGTCATCTTTTCATTAAATCCGCTCACTTCCCCCCGTCGCATAATCATTCAAGTTACATATTCTTGAGATTACTATTCTTGATCTGTGAAACCATGAGTTCTGAGTTCCAATCTGTTGAAAACAAATTTCCCTGTGGAGTCTCCAATTTTTTGACAATTGAAAACATCAATGTAGTTTTGCCCGCAAAGTGTTGCTAAAACCTATTATTATATAAGACTAAATAATGCTAGTAGGTGGGACCCCCTTGAACTTTTGAAGATCAGATCTGTTCATTTTCAATGTTATGATGAGGTGCTACAAAGGCTTACATGGTTGATGATAACATGGTCATCATTGATATGAATTAACCCTTGAGATGTTGTTCCTTCATGATACTACAACCTTCTATTCATTTATGGTTTTTGTTCTTCTCGCACCTGCACAAAAAAAATGTTAGAGAAAATTGCAGAAAGGAATTTTGAGGAAAAGAAAAATACTATAATTAATGCAAAAGAGACCTAGATCTGCGATACCATATGCATGAAAATACTTGTTGATAGTGGTTAAGTCCTAGATAACAATAAAATGGCTATGAAAAATTGTTAAATTACATTTTATATATATACATATGGTGGAAATTTTAGTGGCACATTTTGGCAAGGAGATTATGCATTGGTTGATGTAATCAGTAGCGATATGCATATTTTATAAACCTTGGTGGCTTATGGAAGTAATAAATTTGAAATGTTTTATGGTCGTTGTGCTATTCTTGATGATTCTGTTGTATAGTGGTCAAGCGATTCATTTGAATTATAGCATGGGTGGCGCATGTGGCAAGGTAACGATACAAATGGTTGAGTGTGGAACTTGGATTATGCTATGGTTTGATGAGTTGATATTCTCGATGTATTTGTTGATTAATGGTGTTAATGAAGGCTCGTTGGCATGTACTATGGAGTAAATGTGATATAGGTGGAGGCAACATGCATTTACTGCATGTCGCCTTTACCCTTCCCGTTGGTCGCCACCCTCATCGGACTATTGTTTGATCTGGGTGTTGTGTTCACACTCCGTATTTTCAGCAGGGTGAAATTGCTCATCCACTTCTCGTCTTAAGGTTTTCGATTGACAAGTATGTATCTTTTGGCCATTCTTGACTTCACTCTGGTTATAAAATGTTTTTGGCTCAGTTGTATGGGTTTGTGTTGTCCTGAGTGTTGCAACTATGTGGTTTCAGATTTGAATGGAAAATCGATGGTTCTGTGTAAAATTGTTGTGAGTTTATCAAAGTTGGTGGTCTTCCTGGGTGATAGTTTTGTTACCACTACATTTTTTCAAGGGTTTTTATTTAAAAGGTTGACTGGATGATTGTCTTCGCGGTTCTTGGGTTTAATTAGAACCCTGATCAACTCTATCAAGGAAATTCCTCCTGTTCACGAGCATCATGGTCCTCCTTAAGTGCATGACTTTATCCCTGATGTTCCACCATAGTCGATGCCCCCTCCCTCCTGCGATGTCTACTATGAAAACCCTTAAACCCTCTAAAGTGGAGCTACATAAGAATTTTGTCGAGCATGCTAAGATTATTGTGGCATGTTACTTCGAATGCAGACTCACTCATTATTCATATAGCAGTTGTGTTAGTATGGTTTTTGGCCAATACCTCTGTGAAATGGTGTGAGCCCCGCATTACCAATTGCACTTCTAAAAGGTTCAGAGGCGCTATCCTGTTGTCAAATTTTTATTTTTTTTATGAAAGGGCCTCTGTCATTTTCGTTTTGGTTTGTGAGTATACACCGTTATGATGCTTGTTTGGTCGACTGTCTTCCCTTACCACGGTGTCGAATTATTGATTATTATACAACCGTTAGTGTGGTGCTTATGATGTTTGGCTAATGGTTGGCATTGTTCATAGGGTTTTGGTGTTGTTCACACATGTCGCATCATGTAGGTGATTTTTTTTCAGAATTACAAGATTGGATTGGATATTTCCAATGCATCTTTTATCATTGGGAGAATACATTTGAATGTGCACAGCCTAGTCACTCACAGGTGACTTAACAAATACCTCAGAATGAGGTTTTTGAGATATATCGTGGTTATATATTGCTATGTGGTTATGGGAATTATTGCACTGTGAAATTCTCTCAGTTGTGCACTGCGTATAATATGGATGGATTGTTTTATATGCCTAGTAATACCCCCTGAATTCTAACTACGTTTTTTTTTTTGCAAGTTGATCACTATAGATGATAGTTGTGTGGAATGTTTGGCTCGGTTTTAAGTCACACTGATATACTTGTTTTACAGTGGCATGGTGACATGGTTTCGAAAATTTTCTCCTGTATAGCCTATGTTTAAATGATGATCATTGGTTATAGTCAATTGCCTTTCAGGCGTGGCATGTGAGGTCTTGATTATTTTGATATTTCTATTGCATATATATGTATGGAAAAGAACATAATTACAGATCTTGATTGGCTCTATTAATAGAAGTAGAGGCTTCATTATTATTTTTTGGAAAAACTACTTTCAAATATAGACATGGATTGGGGAAATGTATGGCAATGGTGGATGTTAATGGTTACAGATTGAGTGTTTTTGTTGACTGTTATAACATATAGAATGTACGAATAAGAGGAAAAAAACCTCTTACAAATTGTTCGAAGTACTTATGTTTTGTAACAACACTGTGTTGGATATTAATGGACAATGAAATTAAACAAATACACAGGAATTATTACTCAGTCATCTCATTGTTGGTCGATGCATATTTGTTACTGCAAAATATGTTATGGATTGCTTGATTAATCTCATGAACAATAAATGTTTGTTTTCCCCCTCATTATCTCATTTTCCACTAATTATAAACCCCTCACATATCCCATATTCATTTTGTTCACGCCCTATTCTGATATTGATCACAACTAAGGAAAAATTTGTGTTAGATTGGATAGAGGTGGTATAATTCTGTGTGGATTGTAGTGAGGTTTATTGTTTTTCTTACAGTTGATTGTTGTTATCATTGAGCAGTGAACATATCTCTCCCCTTTCATTATATCATATTTTCTCTAATTACAAACCCCTCATGTATCCCTGAACATTTTTTCCACCCCCCTGCTCATTGATTAACATTAGAAAAATTTGTATGGATTGGATTGCATGAGCCTGGTACATTCTGAGCCAAATCTATTTTGTATTTTTAAGGATTTTCCATGCATGGTTATTTAAAAGACTATTTGCTAATTTTTAACATATGCAGGATGATTTTTTTTTCTGTTGGGGAAGCCATGGCCGAGGAAACAAAGGTAGAGGTAACTGGAACTGAGGCCCAAGGAGGCCTAGGTTCTCAATACATTTTGATGTTGATTCTGAAGAGCTTGGCCAATTGTTCCATGTTGGTTTATTTAATTGGATTGGATAGGGAATAGCCCCTCATGCCCCCGATATACCTCTACATCCTCATGTCTCTTTACAGCCTGAAGTCTCGAAAAATGATGGGTGGCAGGAGATTGTTCACCCGACAGTCTTCCAACACCATGGCTAGCCAAACTTAACCTTTCCTACTCCCTCACCTTTGAACCCCATTACACAAGCTTCCCCTAACCACTCATCAGTGAAATCCTCCCATGTCAGCAAGAGATTGAAGACTGAAGCCCACCATGCATTTGATAAAGGAAAAGTTGTTGCTACCCCTTCCTCACCCTTTGATGACTCTGACAAATCCGTGTCTTCACAGATGCATTTGAGGGATGATTGTTCCCATGTGATCAATGAGATAAAGCCTAAAGGCTTTGCCCAGCTCAAGGCAATTTCAGGGAAATCAAGAGGTGATAGCAACAACCAAGGAAGGGTTGCTTCACAGACTGGAAAATATGGTTTTTAAATTTTATGTTATTTATTTTTTTATGACAGTGGACTCCATGGATTTTGGACAGCATGTTTTATTTTGTATATATGAGTATTAGTTTGAAATATTTTCAAGTTTATGAGATAAAATTGTCAAAGGAAAATAGGTTTTGAAGGGAGGCACAAGAGGTGTGTTTTCTTGGATTATGTTATGATGTGATGATTTTTATCACTAAAGGAGTCACATGGGGGTCCCACCTATTATTTATTATTTAATTATGACCCTATTATGATTATTACCTTTCCCCCCCTCCTTAACTAAAGTTAGTTAAAGCCTTATGTTATCTTAACTAATATGTTAGTTCAACTACTCTAACCAATTCTAAATTGTTAAAATTTGAACAAAGGGGAGGAACAAGAAGAGGATAGAAGCACAAAGATTGATAAGGTTTTCTCTTTGAGTTTATGTTGAGATAGTTCAGTTTTCATTCATTCATATATTCATCACAGCCTAATTCTCTTTTGTGATAGAAGGGTCTTATTGTAGACAGCAATATTCAGGGCTGAATCAAATCATTCAGACACTTGTTCTTCAAAGGTGTTGATCTATCTTTGATAGTCTATGTATACTTGTTTATTTATGAATTAATTTCCATGACTGATATAGGCTATTGTGCAGAGTCAAGTGGGCAGAAATTTGTGGCAATCTGATCCAGCTTTTAGAGTTCAGTTTTGGTTTTCTATCAAAGGTCCTTTTGTATGTTCCATTGGGGATTTCTAAGTTTGACTTTGGTCAAAGACTTATGTGTGATGTTTTGTAAAGACAATGACTTTTTGGTGAATTGGAATGAAATAAGGATTGCTTTATGTCTCATATATCTTGACTATCATCTTGGTGTATTTACTTATGTTCTTACATTTATTTCAGCAACTGATATGTTCAGGAAAATACATAAAAGGTGAATTCCAACAAGCTTTTGTTGATAAAAGACTATCCTAAGCACTTGTAATTAATACTTGTGAGTTAGGATATATATTTTTGTTGGCTATAAACATAGGCTGATATTCCCGTCTACTTTACTTTAGCCAAGTAAAGTCGAAAAATTCTTGAGTAAAATCAATTCATATATTTTCCTCAACACAATGCACATATGACCTAATTGTATAAGACTATGTACAACATTGAACAAACTTGTCACTAACCATAAAAAAAACATGAGACACATACGATAAAATGGTGCATGCACCAATATGGCAGTGGGATGAGTGGAGTGATGTTGAGAGGTATTTGATTCCCTTTATCAAAACCTAATAATTTATATGATGATTGGAATATCCACATGACCGTTCTCACAATCAAGGGAGTGGATGAAGAGGATCATATGCCTATTCTCACAGTCTAGTAATTTGGGTGATGAAAAGAGTGAGAACATTCTCTTTCTCACAATTGAGGCATTAGGGTGATGAAGAGGATGATAAAATTTCATTATACCCTTCCTCACAATACAGTATTTTGGGTGATGAGAAGAAGGACCAAAGGCCCATTCTCACATTCTTAGTAGTAATTAAGGTGATGAAGATATTTTCCACCTACCTTTTCTCACAATGTAAGAATTAAGGAGAAGGGGTTTATGCCTGTTATCGCAATCTAGGAATGAAATGGATGAATATAAAGAGAACATGCCCTTTCTCATCGTTATTTAATATGTGAAATAAGAATAAATTATAAATTTACAAATTAACTACATATAGTTCTCAATGTCATCCCATTCCCATCTTTCGATCAAGAACCATTGGGTGGTGTTGAAAAGTACCATTGTTCTTATTCATGGGCCTTTCATAGGCCTATGAATTTTTGGATAACATAGGAGGAAAAAAATAAAATAGAGTTAAACTCATTCATTAATATCAATTAGAAGTCATTTATACATTAATTGAAATTTGAACAAAAAAACAAACAACATACATATCTCAAAATAGAATAGAAAATAACAAACATACCACATACTTGTCTACATATCTATGGTCATTCAAGCAGACCATAAATATCACTTATAATACTAATGATATCCATTAACTTCCCATGATTAGATTAAGGCAGGAAGTAGCATACCTTTGATGAGTTATTCCTTGTCATTATTTGTAGTTGAAGGTTTGTACCAACAACTAAGTTTGTAAAGTGGTATATAGCTTCACCTACTCTATAATATTGAAATACATAACCCTTCCATTTTTTTTCATCTCATGTCAAGTATTCTCCTTTAATAACCATTGAACCAATCAGAAATTGAATGCATTTGAATTCTATTACTGAGAGCATGAGAGTCTTATTTTCCTCTATGCAACATGCCAACCAATAGTCAATGCCCCATAAATTGCCTTTTGGAGAAACCACTATGTATATTTTTCTTGCAAAAAATGGAGTGCAAAAACATGAGTCTCCCAAATGAACAAAGCATACAACATTCTTACTAGTTAATCAAAATTAATAGAATATTCACCAAACCTAGTTGTATGAGATCTAAGACGTGATCATAAACTACTTAAATATTTGATTTGTCCTCATATAATTGGATAATTACATAGTTAGGAATTGACCAATGGGGAGTGATACATGATCCCATCTATCAACCCAGTCTGGTGGATTCACAATCCTCACATTCACTACTACTACATGGACCACATAAGCAAGAGAGTTTTCTCATCCAAATTTCAACTATTGCATTATATGATGTTTGAAATAAATGAAATCCATGAGTGCTATAGATTTTTTTCATTCATATGAATGTGATTGATATATGTCAACCACCTCCCAAAAATATCTATGTACATGTCCTTTCCTAGTTGGTTGGTCTTCTCACCTTCTCGTTCCCTCAACGATTACTGAAGAACACCATTTAACAATGGATTTTTTTATCTTGAATGATGGAAATAGTTGTGAAATTCATTTCTTTCCTATGTAACACAATTTTGATGCATGCACCTGCTACATAATGCTCCCCTTTTCCATGCGTAGTTTCAAAATAGTTCCAAATATGTGGTATTTTTGTGAAACATACACAACCATTAAAATACATAGGCATTTTTTAACTAGCCTAGGCAACCATATGAAAAAATCCAATGTTGATTCATTTGTATGGTATTCTCCTTTAGCTGATTGTAGAACAAATGAAATAAATGATGTATGTAAGTTAAGTCATGGCACCGCTCATTACTTTTTTAGAAGTGATACTCCAATATAACTATGTTTTATTCGTTACTATCTGGCACATGCCTATATGTGATATGTACCATTATTATGACCTACTCTAAGTGATAATATTGGATTTGAATCTCATTTTTTGGTTGAAGGGTGCAGTTCTCAACAAAACAAACCATCGATAATATTGTACTAATGGGAAATGTATCTCTTCATATTCTAAAATTCTCATCCTTCCATCGAGCCACATGGACATGCTAAACATATTGTTGGGTATTTTTGAATAATTCTAATCTAGGTAGATATCAGTGGCCACCCACTTATTCCACTGTCTCAAAGAATAATTTTCATTTTGGTAATTTTTTCCTATTTTTTCGGGCCTTAAAATTTTGGGGCCATTTTGAGGCCCTAAATAACATTTTTTGGGTGAGGCATTGTCACATTGCATGCATTAACCACAATGTGATGGAAACATTTGTAGTCCTCAGATAGTTCTTTCCAACGCGCTATTGTGCGCCTAAAATGGAGATCGTATGAAAAATTTACAACCCTGGGAAGTTGATGTACCAACTTACCCCATCAGGGCCCACACGACTTTTGGTGCTTCATCTCCTAGGGTTATGTTTCTGGATGTTTAGTGTTTTCTCATTTATGCTTTATGTTAAAAATTATTTTGAAGCCTAATTGTAACCATCTTCCAACAAATGAGTGTAGTCATCACATATCTTCTTAGAGATAAGTTGCCACCATTCGAGCAAGTTTGTTTCAACCTTTTTACAGTATTTTGAAACAAAATTGCACATACCTATACTCGAATTCACATATCATACCTAGTGAAAAAAAAAAATACATATATAAATTCATTGTTATGATTCTCCTCCCCATCACATTTCAAAGGAAATAAATTATACCATTTAAGTACTCATTACTAACCTAGGAAGTCACCAATTGTATCTTTTTTCTTTCATGCCCTCCCTCAATATCATACATGACATATTTGAATCTTTGGAAATCAACCTCCTTCCTCCCTAATTCATATTCATCGCTCACATGGATGCACTTACTCAATAATTCCATTCCACTGCACTTGGGGCATGTCCCATATAAGAAAGTTTTTTGATAGAAAGTACAACCCTCTAGCCTTGTACACAAACTTCTGTGAGTAAAGTCTCTAGATGATGTCAACGTAAATATAACTAAGAATTACTACACAAGGTTTTATGAAATACAAAAAAATATAGATATGCGTGTCATAATAATAACCATACTCAATGTGGTATCGACAACAACATGTGTTACTCATTGTTTTTATTTGAACATACAAATGGTTTCATTTCTCGAAAGATATTTGTCCCAAGTTAAGTGCACTATGTAAATTCCTAAATATCTCATACAATTTTGTTTGTTTCATGTCAAGAAAGTGTTTAATGTGAGATTCATGATCCCTATAACCCCTTCTTAATTTTAGTACATGTTTTTGGTTGGAAGAAGGCCTAGTGTTCTCATGCCAAATATTTTGTGTTAGTCCCTTAATTGCTCCAATTAACTTCATGTCAAAACAATGTAGCCTACCAATGAAGTTTGGAAAATATGTTTATCCAGCCATATCGAGGCTATCTTTTCTATTGGAATATTTTCGAAGGGTTTTGATATTGAATTTCATGGTATGAGAGCCTTGTTTGAGGAAACAATGTCTTCTTGTGATCATGCTAACAATTTATTGTGACAAGACACATCGAGATGCCTTATGGTCTTTAGAACGTGTTTTATTACAAATTTTTTGAAAATAATCCACAAGGTTTCTAACAATATGATGACTTATTTCTGAAATTTAAACTATTTTGATGCCTAAAATTCTCCTAACAACATTCAAACTCCTAGATTTGAGCAAAGACAAAAATAATTGACATTTAGCCAAGGATGATTTTAAGGATGAAAATTTATTTTAAAATGTAGAAACCTTGGTGAATCTTACTAATCCTTCATATGTCAACTATAAATGTTTGGCGATATTTTTGTAAAAATATTCAAATTTCTAAGTATTTTATATAGTTTTTTTTTTAATTTTGGCTATTTTTAAGGTAAAATAATTTTATCCTATAGAATTTGGGTGAATCATTTTTAAAATAGTGAATCTCATTTTTGGAAAAACCATGGAAAATTAGCCCATGAGTGAAATGTAGCCCCTAAAATCATCCTTGCATTTAGCTACATCATATTTTAGTTCAAAATATTTTTTAATAATGTTTTATGAATGCCAATGAATATTTTGGTTAGTTAACTTACCTTCAAGTGATGCTAGACCACTTTCATCCACTTGAATGCATTTAGGAGTTCTTCGCCACACACTAGTCAATCTAGGTAGGGGTGATGGACCCATATTCTATAACTCTTGACTTATTTGTTATGGAGCTACAAATGTAGCATTTCTTGCCCCACTAATAATTTGTGGATCAATTCTAGGAGAAGATTGGACATTTCCTTGACTAGTTTCTAGAACATCTTATTATAAAATAAGAGGTTGAACCACAATAACTTCTTCACCAAAAGTATGTGCACATGTTTCCTCTATAACTCCATCCATAGTATAATCAAATCCAATCAACCATCATCATCTAGTCATCCACAACAAATTTTCTTTATGAAATTTTCATTGGAGGTTCACTAGAGGTCTAAACTCGATTGGCCTCTACTAAAATATTGCACTTTCTTGAGTTGATGGATGAGAAACAAAAATGTCATATATTGTGCTATGATTTGGATTATCCTCTATTTAAAATCTATATTTTTCCATACCTAACCTTTCCTTTTCTCTTTCTTCAATTACCTTTTCAATGGGTTTTTCTTCCCTTGAATACTTTCTACATCAATTACATAGGTTCCCCATGTTTAAAGAGGAAATTTACCTTCTAATTACAACAAATGACCAAAAATTCTTTCAAAAAGTTGCCTTCCAATTATACAACAAGAAAATAAATTCCTTCCAAGTACACTAAAATACCAAAAGTGCCTTCCGAATGTTTCCTTCCAATTATAGAACAAGATAACAACTTCCTTCTAATTACACCAAAATACCAAAAATTCCTTCCCCTTCCATTTATGCAACAACACAAGAAATTCCTTCTAAATCTTTTCTTTCAATTATACAAAAAGACAAGAAATTCCTTCCAAGTAAACCAAAATACCAAAATGTTTCTTCCAATTATACAAAAAGACAAGAAATTCCTTCCAAGTACACCAAAATACAAAAAGTTCCTATCGAAAGTTTCCTTACAATTATACAACAAGACAAACAATGTCTTCCAAGTACACCAAAAGTTCCTTCCAAAATTTGCCTCCCAATTATACAATAAGACAAAAAATGTCTTCTAAGTACACCAAAAGATGGAAAGTTCCTTCCAAAATTTTCCTTCCAATTATACAACAAGAAAAAAAATTCCTTTCAAGTACAACAAAAGAAAAAAATGTCTTCCAAAATTTGCCTTCCAAATATACAACAAGACAAACAATTCCTTCTAAGTACACCAAAAGACCAAAAGTTCTTTCCAAAATTTTCATTCCAATTACAAAAGACAAGAAATTATTTCCAAGTACACTAAAAGACCAAAATTGTGTTCCAAAGGCTTCCCTCCAATTATACAACAAGACAAAAAATGTCGTCTAATTACACAAAAATACCAAAAATTCCTTCCAATTATACAACAAGACAAAAAGTTCCTTCCAAGTATGCCAAAATACCAAAAGGTACTTTCAAAAGTTGCCTTCCGATTATATAACAAGACAAACAATCCCTTCTAGTTACACCAAAAGACCAAAAAAGTGTTGGACTATGATTTTCGTTAGACCAAAACCTACAAGTGTTAATCTTCGCCACAATTTCTAGATTTAGGATCCACGAGAGGGGTTTAACCCATGTCAGGAAACTCGTGGGAAGTGCTAAACTGAATGTCCAACAATATCCCCCCCCAGCACACATTGGGTGAGTTTTGAACTCAAGACCCGTCGCTATGAAACCATTTGTTAGACTATGATTTTCGTTAAACCAAAACCCACAGGTGTTAATATCCACCAAAAAATATATAGTTAGGATCCAAAATAGGGGGTTAACCCATGTTGTGAAACTCGCAGGAAGCGCTGAACCCAATGTCCAACAAAATGTCTTCAAAACATTTCCTTCCATTTATACAATAAGAAAAACATTTCCTTCCAATTACACCAAAATACCAAAAGTGTCTTCCAATTATACAACAAGAAAAAAATTGTCTTCCAGTTACACCAAAAGACCAAGAGTTCCTTCCAAAAGTTGACTTCCAATTATACAACAAGACAAAACAATTTCACCAAAAGACAAAAAAAATCTTCCAAAAGTTTCCTTCCAATTACAGAACAAGACATAATTTCCTTGCAATTACTGAACATGGAAATTGACTTCAAATTACACTACGTTTCCTACCAATTACACAACAAGACAAAAAATATCTCTCCAATGAAACTAAAAAATAAAATACTTGCTTCTTGGTGTTGCTTTTGGATTCATATGTTGGCTAATTGTTGTGTTTTTGGGAGAGAAAGAGGATGAGAATTGTGCTCTCCTAAAGTGGACAGTGTCCACAAGAGTACGCATTAACTCTATAATGTATTTGTGCTTCTGTTGGGAAATAAAATGAGGCAGGAACAATGCATGACCTGATTTATTTTTCTCACAAGAGCGCATGTGTTCCCTTAATGCAATGTGGAAAAAATGTTATATGGCCCATGTAAATTTAGTAATAAATGTGTGGAGGATCTTGGGGACAACTAGGGTCTTAGGATTGAAAGATATTTGAGGCACATGTAAATGGTTAGAGCACTATAATGAAGGTGTAGGCATTATGGGGCCCCTAGGAAGAGGTATGTGCATAGGGAGCTCAGGGCCCGAGTGTGGAGGGGGTCAAGGGTTGGGTATAGGTGGGGGCCTAGGGTTAGATGGGTACAAGGCCCAAGTGGAGACAAGTTTCTAGGCATATAGGAGGGTATATTTCAAGAAAAGTTAGAGGAACAAGGGTACATAGGCCCCCCTATAACACGCTTTCCCTCCTGCCCACTATCCCCACCCCCACTCACTTTCCCTCTTTACCTCTCTCTCTACCACTCTCTCTCTCTCTCTAACCCCTCACTCTCTCTTCCTCCCACACTCCACCTCTCACTCAACCATATCTCTCTCTCTCTCTACCTCCCTCTCCCTCTTTTCCTCCTTTTGTCTCTCTCTCCCCCCCTCTCTCTCTCTCTCTCTAGCATACTCTCTCTCTCTCTCTCATGCACACACACACACACACACTATCTTCTCTCATTTCCCTATTCCTCTCTCTCTCTCCCCCAGTATGTCCCTCTCCCCAACTCTCCTTGTCTCTCTCCCCCTCACTATGTCCCTCTCCCTAACTCTCCCTCTCTCTCTCTCCCCCACACTATCCCTCCCCCTCTTTCCCTTTCTCTCTCTCTCTCTCTAGTGAGAGTTGGATAGAGGTAGAGAGTGAGAGAGTGGGATAGAGAGAAAGGGGTGTAGAGAGAGATAGAGAGTCATAGGAAGACATAGAAAGGGGTGTAGAGAGAGGTAGAGAGTAAGAGGGGGAGAGAGAAAGGGGTGTAGAGAGAGGTAGAGATTGAGAGGGAGAGATATCAAGAGGGAATAGTGGTATAGAGAGGGAAATGGAAAGAGGGAGAGAGGGAGAGAGAGCGGGTGAGAGTGAGAGTGAGGAGAGAGGAAGGGGAGAGAAAGAGGGGTATAGAGGGAGGCTTGGAGATATGGGAAGAGGGAAAGAGGAGAGAGAGAGTAGGAGAGATAGTAGCAAGGTGGAGAGAGAGAGAGAAATATAGGGAGGGAGGGAGGATAGAGAGAGGGAGATATATAGAATGGTAGAGGGGGGAGAGAGAGAGAGAGGGAGAGAGGGGAAGAGGGGGTAGATATATAGGGAGAGAAAAAGAGAGAAGGGAGTTTTTTGGAATAGGGTGGAATCAATGTGAAACAAACGAAAATACTATATATAATAGAATAGGAATAAAAAAACTTTCAAGATATATGGTGGTGTCTAAAGACACCATTACAACACTTAAGCAGAGTGAACTATGATCATAACATCACATTGCATGTTTCACATATTGATATACATTATATATTGTACAATATCCAATTCCATGATTGATAATGACCCAAGGGGTCTCTTTTATATCCTAAAGATCTAACTGATTTCCATTGAATATGGAATATCTTCTCCATGTGTAATCGTTAATTGTTAGAGTTGACTCCGCAAAATCCACTTTGTTGATTCATCTCGATAGGAATCAACAAGACCTCCTACACATCCAAACCATAGTCTATTTTTGGGTTGGTCAATCCACCACCTGACTATATTCAACCATTGGTGGACTGTCTAACCGACAGGAGCGTCGACTACTTGATCGACTAGTGTGGTGTGTAATTCAATATCCTGATCAAATGTATTCATATGTAATTCAACCTTTCAACTGATTGAACCTAGGATATGTGTGATGAACCATCAATTATTTATTTTCCAACACCCTCCCATCATCACACATCTATGGAGTTTTAGGAGATGAAATTATATCACTATAACATCCGTCCATAAACAAATCTTCCTAAATCCCAAGTAGTGTGCAGAGATTGATAAATCTAGCTTCATATAAAGGTTTAGTGAAGATATTAATAACCTGATCTTTTGTTCTACAATATTCTAGAGATACAATGTTCTAAAATAGTGATCACGGATGTAAACATGCTTCATCTTACTATGATTAATAGGATTTTCGACAACATGTATAGCACTATGGTTATCATAGTATATCATAGTTAGGGTCTGAATAGGAAGGAAAAGATCTTCCAAAATTTGGTGAATCCATATTGATTTAGTACCTGCTTGAACAACACCATGATATTTAGCTTATGTAGTTGACAAGGAGATGACCTTTTGTTTCTTGCATGACCATACCAAAGGTCTAGTGCTATAGAAAAACACATATCCAGAAGTGGAGTTCCAATCATAATCATTTCCAACCCAATAAAAGTTGGTGTATCAGACTAATGAATATGAAATTCAAGAATACTTGATACCAAATTGAGTGGTACCCTTTAAATATCAAACAATGCACTTGACTACTTTCCAATGGCTTTATTTGGGGTTCTGCATGAAATGAGAAACCACACTAACAACAAATAAAATGTCAGGTTGACTATGAGTAAGGTAAATAATATTATCAACCAATTTTCGATAAAGTGTAGCATCAACTGCGGGTGTTTGACAAGTTTTAGTAAGCTTCACTATAGACTGAAAGGGAGTAGAACAAGGCTTTCAATCAACCATATTAAAACATGTCAAAAGATCCATCACATATTTAGACTGATAAATGAAAAATCCATCACAAAATGATAATACTTGAAGACCCAAAAAATAATGCAAAGTACCAAGATCTCTCCTGTCAAAGGAGTCAACAAGTTGTTTCTTCAATCTAAGGATGAGATAATTATTATTTCCAGTAATGAGTAAGTCATATACATATACAATAACAATCAATGTGTCTCCATTGGTATGGAGTACATATAAGTTATGATCATATTCACACCATTTGAAACCAAGTCGAACAAAGAAACTGCCAATCTTAGCATACTAAGATTGGGGAGCCTGCTTCAAACCATAAAGTGACTTCTTGAGTCGACAAACCAAATTCGAGTCTATCACAAAATTAGGTGGCTATTCCATGAATATTTCTTTATCTAGGTCTCCATGCATAAAATCACTCTTTGCATCCATCTGATGGATTTTCCATCCAAAACTAGCAGCAAGGCAAAGAATCAGTCAAACAGAGTTCATCTTTGTAATAGGGTAAAAGGTTTCATTGTAATCGATGCCTTCTTGTCAATAAAATCCCTTCACAATGAGTCATGCTTTATGTCACTCAAAAACTCCTTTATAGGTAAATTTGGTCTTGTAGACCCATCAACATTTCATAATGTTCTTTCCTTGCATTCATGGAACCAAGTCCCAAGTTTTATTATTTGACAAAGAATCAATTTCATTATTCATGGCCTTCTCCCATTCAGGTCATACTTTAATATTTGATTAGGTAACAAGGTCTGAGGATTCAAGTACAACAGTCATCAAGGAAAATATATCATGTTGTTTTTTACTTCAAGTATGTCATCCGCAAGAGGCATCTCTGGCATTAGCTCCAACAACTTCAATTGTTTTGGAAGCCCATCAGGATAGCCAAGAAATAGGTGAAATCTAGTTCACTTCAGCAACTTGGTCATAATTCATAAGGTCTTTAGTAGGTGGACCAGTTGAAACAAAAGATGATGGACTAGTTGACGTGAAGTTCAATGATCTAGTCAAAACAGGGAGTAATTTCAATTGTCCGGTTGAAGGAATGAAGAATGGAACAGAAGCACCAGTTTTAGAGACAACATTAAAGGGATCATCCTGCAACAAACCAAAAGAGGCATTCAACAAATTAACACCATAATACTTCCCATCAAACCAAACATTACATCTAATGATTATTTTTCATTTGATAGTATCAAACAGTCAATATGATTTTAACTCTTCATAATATCCCATCATGATGCAAGCATGACTCTTTACATCCAACTTATTTGTACAATCATGAGGAATGTGAGCCTAGGAAACACATCCAAACACACAGAGGTGTATGACTGAAGGCTTCTTCCCATACCATCGTTCGACTGGAGTCATGGAAGGAACAACTTCAGTCAAGATGTGATTGAGCAGATAATTTTCACAATAAACCGCTTCAACCCAGAAGCGAGGAGGTAAGTCTTTATCCTCCAAAATACATCTATCTATTTCAAATAACATCTGATTCTTTCATTATACAACACAATTATGATAAGGAGTGTGAGGAACCGACCACTACCAGTCAATACTAGATCGAAGTAGGTATTCTTCAAAATTTTGATTTACATACCCATCACCATTATCTGATCTCAAACATTTGATGGGTTGACCACATGGATTTTTAGAAAAGGCCCGAAACTCCTTGAACTTTTAAAAGACAAGGTTCTTGTTGTTTAGGAAAAAGAACCATGTGAAGCAGGATAAATCATCAATGAAAATCAAAATGTACCTTGAACCTATGAGTGAAGGTAGATTCATGCAACATACATCATTATGAACCAATTCTAGTAGGTTTTTTGCTCACCACACTATAGCAGATTCAAATGGTGTCTGATTATGCTTCCCAAGCATACATCCCTTACACACTCATTTGGGGGGAAACACCTTTCACAAACCAACAACGATTTTCTAAGTTGTTGATGCCTACATGCTTCAGAAATTCATATTCCTGAGTCATTCATGCAAAATTTGATGTCTCTCATTGATGTGAGCAACAATTGCAGTCGATTCAGGTTCAGGTCGAGTTGATTCATGGAACCTGTACAAACTATCTACCAGGTCGAGAAGTCCACTAGAGACAATTGACTTACCTTTCTTCAAATCACTAACTTAGAACCGATCTAGCCAAAATTCCACAATATTCCATGTATGTTTCACTTAGAAACAAACAATAGATTTGCATTGATATCTAGAACATGATATATGTCACAAATTTTCCCATGTCGACAAGCAACATCACCTTAACTAGAAGCATCTAGAGAAAAATCATTGGCAACATATATTTTGCTCTCCTTGGATTTATTCAGTCTCTTGAATAAAGATGAATCTTCAGCCATATGATGAGTGTACCCAGAGTCAACAACGCATTTGTTCTGTGTAGAATGAGACAGGAAGGCATTTAACCTTCACCTCTAAATCATCTCGCTTATTATAGCAATTTTTCTCCATGTGTCCATTATTTCCACAATATTTACATGTCTTCTTCTTAACACTTTGTTTTGGTTTTCTCTGGGGCACTGGTTATGGTATGCAAGTTTCTATGTAGAGGTGTCATATTTCCCTCTACTCCTGGGATCCATCTTTCCATTTCCCTTGAGTAAGTGGTCATTATTTTTATCACCAGGATTGTATTGTCCAAGCAATATATGTTGATCAGTAATCAAAAGAGCACAAAAATATTCAAAGGTGTAATCCTTACCATATTCCTTGTGTGCATTCTAGTTGGAGAATAAATTCAACATGAACACGTCTATTATAGCGTCAAATTCCACCTCTAAATATTTGATGCTCTTTTTGTCCTTATCCCTATCCTCCTTACAGAAAATTACCCCCCATACCTCCTTGAGTCCTAAAAAATAAAAATTTGAAGGATGTACGCGCCCTCACATTTATGCTACCCATGTACATGAGGATTAATTAAGGGACACCTGCATACATGCTTATAGATGATCAAAAAAATATGATCATTCCCAAATTAATGATGAGCTATGGCATTGGTTAGTTTTCTAACTCCTTTATCCAATACTCAATTGTCTCTAACTAACTATAGATCGTATAAAAGTAAAATTTTCCTCATGGAGAAAGGTAATGATACTTTTCACATTCAAGCAAACACTCATATGATTATTCTCACTGAGTCTATAAGCCTATTATATCCATGTTATTGTTGATTACTTGAACTGAAAATCCTTGTTTCCAATTTCCCTCTGATCACCATCCTTATCTTTCCAAGAGTTTCTTTTTATACTCTCTTTGGGCCTGCGGTGACTTTAGTGCCAAGAACATCCTTATAGTAGGAGCTGGGGTGGAGGAATTTAGGATCTCTTTCGATAGGGAAGCATCACATAGAGAAGGTATAAAATGTATCTACAATGCATCTATTCATTAATAATATAGAAAAAAAAAATCCTTCAAAGTATATTGTGTTATTATTGTTCATATTTACAATATGTTTTCATACATTTCAGTAGATACTAATTGCTTTTCCTTTTTCAATTATTTTTCATAGAACTAATAGGTAGTTATTAATATAACTACCTCTTCGCATAGATATACTTCTTCAAGGTTTTTGTAGGTTACAGAGAGACCATAGGGAAGGAGCGAAAGCACTTCGTCAATTGGGAAAAACATCAAATGTTGGGATCCTGGTGAGTCGATTTTCCTCTTTTTCAATAAGTTAGTTATTTTAGTGAAATTTAGTTATTATATCTTAGTTTGGTATTATGTTTGGAATGCACTTTTTATATGGGCATTCGTACACTACAGTATATCCCACTACTGTAGGGGATTTTTCCCAAAAGTAGAAGTGGTGACCATAGTAGGGATTTTTCCCTAGTGGGCTTGTTTTTGGTTTTGTGTTTGTATTTTCTTGGTTTCTTTGTTTTTCTTTTATCTCAGATTGTTGCTTGATACTTGGATCAATAGTTGGAAATTATTAGAGTCCTCCCCTTTTCATTTAAGCTAGTTATATTGTCTCCTTCCTTATTTTTTGAATATTTTGGAGTGCATATGCATGTTTTAGTTACTATAGTTGCATACACACATGCTCTTGACATCGTATGTGGTCACATGTACATGGGTCTCCTTGTGGACATGCACAAACTTCATCCGAGGAAAGGCTTTTTGAAAATATTTCTGGTTTGAGGGTGTTTGGCCAAGTCTCTAGGTTTTTTCTTGAGACTTTAAGACTCTATTGATTTTTCTTATTCAGTCATGTAGTAGTTTTGTTTGAATTTTATAAATAAAATCAAGATTATTTCATTCTTATATCATTCTAAGTAATTTTTGGATGTGATTTTTTGTTTCCATTCTTTTTTTCCTTTCTTTTTATCTCTCTATTGGATTTTGAGTTTTGGGCTTTAGAACTAATTTTTCCAAGTATTCCTAAGTATATGTGCACTTTCCTTTTATAACAGGAATGATCATATGCTACTTCTACATAGGATTTAAGTGCGTACATGCATGCTCAAAAACATGTAAGTGTTGGGTCATATACGCACCCTGTAGAAGGAAAACGTGTGTACACACACACACCCCATAGAAGGAAAAGGAACATACATATCTCATACGCAGTCCCTATAGTGATCAAGAGTGCATACATAAGCTTATATGCAAGACCTATAGTGGAAGAATTGACATACACCTACGAAAAGGTGATTTTTTTGCTTGTTTTTCATCCTTTTTTTAGCCCATTTTTGGCTAGTTTGGAGGTCTTTTTTGGGGATTTTGGTCCCAATTATTTTTTTGGCCTATAGTAGTTTGTTAAGGTCTTAAATTTGAATGGAAAAAAAATTTATCCATCTTTTTCTCCTTTTTATCCCTTGGATTTCATCACTATAAGACTAGTCTTGTTCTCGAGATCTCAGTTTCCTAGTCGTTGTTGTGGTTATTTTTTAAACTTGAGTTTGTATTTGAGTTTGAAAATTTTATTTTGTGATTCCCTTGTATTTTTAAAACATAAAACCACAAAATTTTCTTTCTTTTATCATATTTTGTTAGTTTTTTCTTTGGTAGAAAGAAAAATAAAATGAAAGGAACCTAGTTTGTTGCTAGTTAGGTTTCTTTCTTTCTGTTGCATTATTTTTCTTTATATTTGAAAAAGAAAAATATATTAGCATATGATTTTGTTCTCTAATCATCTTGAATAATTCCAAAGGAAAATAAAAAATAAAATCCTTAGGTTTTCTTCTTTTTCTTTTCTCAAAAGGTTTCATTATACATTTTGCATCAAAAAGAGAAAAGATTGCATTTCAAGGTTTGAAAGATTGTTCATGCATTTAGACTTTTTGAAACTCTTTTTCACTGAAGAATTAGTGTAAATTTTTATTTTCCAATGTTATTATAAGTTTCGTTTTTGAAATATTCTCAAACAACATTATTTTCACATATGTATCCCTTGAGTAAAGAACAATCGCTAAAATGAACACTAAATTTAAAATTTAATAGAATTTGTTTCTAGGGTTCACAAAAAAGTGTAGGGTTAGGGCCTTGGATTAGGATTGGATAGATAACTCTCCAAGGCCAATAAGAAAAAATAGGATTATGATATAGGGAGATTTCAAACCCAACTATCGTATAGTTGTGGTCGAGAAATGCCTCTCACACAATAGCCAAACATGAGGTTGCATGAGGAAGAGACAAGGAGATCGCCCCTCTGAAGCTTGATGGAACGTTGCATAGAAATAATATTTTAGGGGTTTCATTAGTTCCCATACCTCCCTAAGAATAAGTTCTTTTGTGGCTTTATGATTTTATACCCTTCCCATATGTTCGATCCCAATTTTCGATTGTTCCCCTGGGTGTTGAGTATGAGTTGGCATCCTTAGTATCCTTTCCTAAATATCTCATAGGTGACTATGGGGGGGTTCTTATGGTACTTGAGGCAGACATTGTATCATGTTATCAATATCCCTGGAGGGTGCCCCACAAAGCGAGGGTTACTTACATTGGGTAGGATTGGTAAGTAGAGGTATGGGTAACTACTTGTCACTCCTTCATTCATCAGTCTTTGGACTTGATCAACCTGTACCAGTTTCCAGAAGGTCCCTTTCCACTTTTTTATTTATTTGGACTTAGGATCTTATCCACTTAGGATAAAGTTTTGGAGAAGTTTTTTTCTTGCAATGTTTCTCTTATGAATTTTTAGTGGAGTGTTCCTTTGTATAGTTGGCCTTTGGTTGTGTCAGTATCACCGCTTTTGGATCATTGATTCAAGGTGGTCAACCAATCGATCCACTGGTTGGGAAGGACCCTTGGTATTTTTCTTTAAATCATGGAGTCGCCTCTTAGAAGGCATGGGTTTTTAAACCACTTATTCTATAGATTCAATGTGTGATGATTTTTCAGACATGAACAATCCCGCAAGGGATGAACCTGTGCATGAAAAAGTCATGGCCAAAGTTCTTGGTGATACCACCCAAGGGATCCCTACCCAAGGGAATCCTTGTGATTTTACTTTCTTTGGAAACATCGGTTCCCCCTTGACAGCCACTTTGAACATTCCTTGGTTGAATGTAGCACTATCAGTTTGGTTTTGGACCACTCTGAATGTCCTGAATTCTCTTGATGCTTCTCAAATAAGAACCTTGTGTCATGGGAATCAAATGGATGTTGACCCTTTATATTTTTCATTAGAAAAGTCTAATTCTCCTCCTTATCCCTCTTCTAGTGAAAGTATCACTACTAGTAAACAGAAGTCTAAAATCAATAGGAAGAGAAAGAGTAAAAACAAGAAGTCACCAACCTCTTCTAGTCATGTTGGAGACAACCCACCAGCCTATGTGAGTCATGATGGGGAAAAACTTCTAGTCACTATATGTCATATTGGAATTAAATCAACAACCTCTACTATTCATGTTGAAGATAAGAAACCAACCTCTACAAGTCATGTTGGGAGTGCAAGTCCAGTCACTACAAGACATACTGGCATGAATTCACCAACTTCTACTAGTCATGTTGGAGATCAACAACCAACCTCTATGAGTAATGGTGGGGGCACAAGTCCAATCACTATGAGTCATATTGAAATTAGTTCACCAACCTTTGTGAGTCATGTTGGATATACTCAACCAGCCATTGCATTTCATGTTGGGGGAAAGGGACCAGTCTCTACAAGTCATACTAGATTACAGTTACCATACTCTACAAGTCATGTTGGGAGCATGAAACCAACCTATGAAAATCATGTTGGAGATATGTCAACAACCTGTGTAAGTCATGTTGAAGATAAGAAACCAACCCCTCTGATTCAATATGGGAGAACAATTTCATTCACTACAAGTCATACTGGCATAAATTCACCAACCTCTGCGAGTCATGTTGGAGACATACACTCGGTCGTTGTTATTCATGTTGGGGGAAGCCCACCATCCCCTGCAACTCATGTTGGACGCATTGATAATTTTGAGAAACCTATATGAATAGGACATAATCCTAAGTTCCCTTGTAATCTTTACAAGGGATTCACCTTACTTATATGTTCCCTTCTATTCCTGTGGTACGAAGAGTGTGCTCCTTGTCAAATGTCCCTTCTAGTTCCAAGTCAACTTTTTTTTCCTAGCAAAATATTGAACCAGTGGTTGAGGAAGTGGTCACACCGATTCAATCTTTGACTAATCCCACTCTTCTCTTGGAAAGTGATGAGTCTGCCAAAGTGATCATTTTGATGCAATATTTGGCCGATCCCACTCTTCTTTTGGGGAGAGATTTATCTTTCAACTATGTCTTTAGTATTTCCAATTCAATACCTTATGAACAAGGGGGCATTCCACTCTCTTCGATTATGTTCCCTCTAAGTACTAGGATGGTTTCCTTTAATTGGAATGATCTTTTTGAGCCTCACCTTCCTTCTTCTACACATTTCTATATAGTGGTTAGAGTTAATTCAATAGGAATTCATCAAATTATTGTAGATGAAGGATCCTCTACAATTTTTTTATCCTCCTCAGCTTGGAAAGCTTTGGGTTCTCCCAAGCTCATGTGAGATACTAGTGAGCTACTGGATTTCGATAGAATATCTAGTGAATGTTTAGGGATTATTCCTTAGTTTCATGTCACATTAGGTGGGAATATTTTCCTAGTCATTATGTTAATGGTGTCAGGCCCTTTAGATTTTAATATGCTTATTAGGCATGGTTATGTTTATTATATGAATATTGTGGTGTCTATGCTCTTTCATGTGATGACTTTTCCTCGGATTGGAATCATTGTCACTATTGATCATATTCCATCTGATAATCCCCATCCTAGTTCAGCTTTAGCTCATATTTATCCTTTGTATGTTCCTAGTGTTTGAGTATATTCTTCCCTGCCACGGGTGAATTATGTGGCATCTTATCCTCTATGTTCAATTGCTTCTGAGAAGGATCATTTACAGTCATGTTCTCCTTCTCGAGAAAACATAACGACAAATGATTGTATTTTGTATCCAATGGGGGCATGTGAGTTTTTACTTTCACCTTTTTCCCTGAGTTATCTAATGCTTCCTCTTGAGTTTGATATTACTATTTGTGATTCCTCGATCCCTCTTATGTGTATGTTGTCGAGTCCTAATTTATTGGATGTTGAATTTCCTTCAGATGAGGCTATCCTTGAAGCTATGATTTTGAATCTGTTGGAAGAGGGGCAGACTCAGGGTTCAACTCTAACATCGCACCAACAAGACTTAACTACTGGCCCTTTCGGAAACACCTGTGAAGAAGATGAAGTCTCACCCAAAGTAGTGATAAGGGGTTGCAGGACACAACTGTCTACAACCAGAGGAAATGCAAAGTGGATCCAGGGAAAAAAACACCCATATCTCTAGTTATTGTTTATCCTCCTGAAGCCTACTGCGCGAACTATATCTCAGATCTAACACAATATTGCATTGACAGTATATCAGAGATTATAACACAACATCAATCACACACAACAATAAGACATACGTGGTTCAACCTCTCCCTAGGGATACGTCCATAGAACTGTGCTTTATAATATATTATATGAAAGCATACAGTTCTATCTGCACTCTTAGATTTCATATCTCTCTTTCTTTCTCTTCTTCTCTCCACTCCCTACGCACCCATCTATAGGGTTGATCTTCACACCCAGTTGAAGATCTTACAACACAGACTTCTCTCACCACACAATACTTCACTTTCAACAATATCAACAATCACTCATCATCACATAATCGAACCCATCTCAGGTCCTCTTGACCTTTATTTATACATCACAATGACTCTTAGAAAACCTTAGGCTGAAACCTAGGTGTGAAAACCCTAAATACCAAAACCCTAGATGTCTAAAACCCTAGGTCAACTTGACCCGCGTTTTCCCGCAAGGTTCTCCAAAGCATCCATTGGTGGATTTTTCCACTTGTTGAGTTGTCCACGATCCATATTCCTTGTTGATATGTATTCCTCGACATCTCCATCCAACAGCTTGATTTATCTTACTTCGCTCCTTTTATTATCCTTTTTCCACTTCAACCCAATATCAGTCAACTTGTCTTTTGCACAGTTCGTACTTCGCGCTTATTTCCTTAATCTTTGCAACCTTCCATAACCAAGGGCCATCAGGCCCCCAACACTCACATGTGACTCATCCCGAGGCACTTGAGTTCTAAACCTTCTATTTTTCTTCTTATTTAGACTATGCGGAGAATCCTACGCTTTATGTTCTTTCCCTCCCTTTCTTGTACATATTATCTTTTTTGTGTCTGGTACCTAGTTTCAACTGCACCTAGTACCTAGACCCTTTTTCTCATGCTTTTACTGAGAGTTGCGAGGAATCTGGTTGTCATGGTACAATTTCAACTGACTCCCATTCACCAAACCTTCCTTCCATTCTCCATTCAAAGTCTTTAACTACACAGCTCCTCCTTCTATAACATAAGCAACCTCATATGGCCCAAGCCAATGTGTCCTGAACTTCCTTGGATTCTTCATGAACTTGTTGTTGTATATCAATACCATATCTCCTTGCTTAAATGATTTCTTCTTGATGTGCCTATCATGATAGGCCTTTTCTCATTCCTTTTGTACCTGTTGATGGAATCCTGCAATAAATCGATCTTCTTTAACAATAATGATCTGGTGATAACCTGAAAATCCATCTGTAAAGTAATATACCTCCTATCCTCCCACATTATCTAACAATTCTTTAGTGAAAGGTGTAGGGAATGGGTCATGCAAATAGGCATCATTTAGCTTCCTGAGATCTACATAGATCCTTATCTCTCATGTCTTCTTATCTTGTACGACCATAGGACTAATCCATTCTAACTCTTCCATAGGTTCTATGATTCCTTCTTCCATCATTCTGTCTAGTTCAATCTTAAATTTTTCCTTATATTTGGGATTCAATCTATGGGGTCTCTACTTAACTGGCCTGGATTTTGGCTTCAAGGGGATCTTCATCTCTCCCATGGTTCGTTTAATGCCCTTCATATCAATGAACTTGGTTGGTAACAAGTCTTGATATTCATGCAGTAGTTATGTGATCTTATCAATGGTGGCATCATCCCAATAATCTCCAACATTAGCAAGATTAGGTTCTTTCTCTGTTCCAATGTTAACTTTCTTGATCTTGATCGGTTCTCCAATGAATGTTAGTTCAACTCTTAGTCCTTCTACATATCTTTGTCCTTCTTTTTATGTGATGTTCACATTCCTCAGATCATCGTCTTCATCAGCATTGATATTGTAACATCCTTGCAATTTCTGAAGAGGTTCAATCCATTCATCCTCTTATTTCTCAATAGGGAAGTTAGGTGCCTCCTTAAGGACTTTCTGTCTTACAACTTGTATAGTTTGATCTACTGAAGGGTATTGGCTTTCAAATGAAAAGGTAGCTACAAAATTCTGAGTCATACTGTCCCAATCTGAAGTGGTGAGGTGCATTTCTGCTTGAAGATACCAATTTATAGGCATTGTGTCCAACGTGTTGATGAATTTATGCACCCATTTCTCCCGAGGGATGTTTCTCCAGGCTTCCTCACAACTTTTCACATGGTCTTTCAAACAAATTTTACCTGTGTATCTAACTTTGCATCCTTCCACTTGTTCTGAAAAGCACACTGCCATCAAAGTGAAACGTTCCATCCAGTCCGCGATGTTATTTTTATGTGTCCCCCGCCATCTTGCTGGAGTTGCTTTCAAAGCCTCATCTAGTTCCAAAAATATTTGTTGTACTGGTACAACTTCTTCAAATTTTAACAAGAAATTTTCTAAGTGATTCAAACCATCAAAGGTGGGCAAGTTACTTACTTCTATGCCAATCCAGTGAACTTCCCTGGTCAATATGGCACACCTCCACGCATAAATTTCATACATTTTGTTCTACTAGTTCTCCAGTTCTTCTTCTGAGTTTGATGAGCATGCGATGTCACTTCGCCAGCTTAAATTCCCATCTATTGTAGGGTTAATGTAATCATGTTGCCTTGCTGTCAATTTATATATTTTTTCTAGATCATAAGCACGATCTTCTTCTCTGATAGTTTTTGTGTATCTTCGACCTTCATCAGGATCCAGAGGTGTAATGACCCTAAGTCCATCACCTTAAAATGTCATTATTCTTTTCTTTAAGTCAAAAACTGTGTAATTGTTGAAATCCCAATCAATTCCTAACAATGCAGGATAAGGACAGCTATCATCAACTATCTCAATCACCTCAAACTCCACAAATGTTCTTACCTCGTCGATGTCCACAGGGACATGCTCTAGACTACCAAAGGGGATTACTGTCTATTGATTATCCATCCTAAGCCTAATAGGGGAATATATCAACTTAGGTTTTTCCATCAGTGCCCAGGTCTGCTTCGTCATAACATTCACTTTCGACACTAAGTCGAGGACCACATAATCTATATCATAATCTTCGATTTGAGCATTAAGGTGTAGTTCCTTATTTGTCCTTCTCTTTTTGGATATTTGATGTATTGCATTATTCAGTATAGTATCTACCCTTCCTATTGTAAATGTGTTGAACCTGCATAGAATAGATCTAGATATAAAATACCACACACACTTACAGAGAGAAATTGAGAAAGAAGAAGCAAGAGAGAAAGAATGGAAGAATTCTCATTAACCATATTCCACACTCAAAGAGTGAATAATTTCAATATATATAGGATACATGAGTAACTAATGAGCCATAGTGGTGGTCTAGAGTGATATGGACACACACCAGTAGTTACACGAGTAAACTGCCACCTAGTCTAGTCTCTTAAGCAGTTACGGGAGTGAACCGCCATCTAGTTGAGTTAACTAGTCAACTAGTCTTTAGTTAACTGGCTGAATAGAGAGTAGTGAGGAGTTAAATCATGAGATCAAGGGTAATGCTCCAGTATGGTGATTATCCCAAGGCACTTGTGCATTAGCTAGTGATTATCCCATTGTTGCATGGTGACAAAACCAATGCAGCATCTAGACTCAACTCAACTAGTCAAACTGAAGTGTCAATTGAAAGAGAATATTCTCTGGGTGGAATATTCTCCCATAAAATATAGGAGACTATATAATGACTAATTATGACTAATAAAAAAGGAAAAACCTTAATAAAAATAAATCCTAGGTGTGTGTGAAGTAGCTCCAACACCCCCCCTGAACATCACTATGGTGAAAATAAAGAATGGGTCCTAGAAACGAGGCCATGTTAGGTACCCAAATACAAAAGATACATTGAAATAAATGAGGAAAGAGGGAAAACCTCATGGCAAAAATCCCCCCTCAAAGTACAATGTATAAAAAAATAAAATGATACGGAACAAAAATACAGTTGCTAAGCAACCCTGTCCTTCACTCCAAGAAGACCTCGCAATTGTGCAAGTTTGTGCTCGTTGGAGATTTTGTTGACGGTGTAGATGCCTGCATGGATATGATGAAGTATATGAATCACTGAGATGTCTACACATATCCACTTTCTCTTCTTGTAATGAATAAGATCCAAACAAAGTTTGGATGAAATTTTGAACACTATGCGGCCGTTTCCGGAAAAACGCTAAAATTTTGTTGATTTTAAAATGATCATAACTTCACTTCTCAGACTCCATTTCAGATGAATTTTTTTTTTGAAATTGGATATTTTCTCAAGAGGAATTAAAATATCCAATTTTTTTATTCAAATTGTGATCATAAAATATAATATTTGAGTCTGATGTGCGTGGCTCTTTTTTGTCTCCTGAGATGCATGCATTGCGCATGGAAAATTGTCTACATGTGACTCCTGAGATACATGCCATATATATTCCACATGAATGTCAGAAAAAATAAATTTGAAATTGAGTAGACATCATATTCAATTAATGGAATACAAATTTGTGCAAAAACGTTTGTAGAAGACTCTTCATAATAAGAGGCGTGATCTTCTGATGGCTTCTCTTCTGGATCTATCTTTCCAATCCCCTGCATGAAATCTTCACAATCTTATTTATTCCCGAATAGAACCTCCAATATGTTCCATAATTCATTTGGAGTTGATTCTTGTGAGTCATCATATACTTGGTGGAGAATTTCTGAAGAAATACACAAGCAGATAAATCCTATGGCCATATCTTGTCTATTGAAAAAGTCATTTTTCTCATCGGCTATACTTCCATTTCCATGGTTATTTGGTACAAGCCTCTACTTCTAAGAAAAATTAGAATCTTTGGCTTCCACTCCAAGTAGTTATGAGGCGTGAGAAATATTATCGGTGAGTAAAACATAAATTCCATCTTTTCTGCGTTCTTCAATTTTCAGTACCTACAAAAATAATTTGGTGTAGATTTTTATTAGCAGTCTATCGGATCTAATACCATGTAAATTTGTTGAACCTACATAGAATAGATCTAGCTAGAAAATACGACACACATTTGCAGAGAGAAATTGATAAAGAAGAAGCAAGAGAGAAAGAATGGAAGAATTTTCATTAACCGTATTCCACACTCAAAGACTGAATAATTTACAATAGATATAAGATACATGAGTAACTAATGAGCCATAGTGGTGGTCTAGAGTGATATAGAAACACACCAGCAGTTACGAGAGTAAATTTCCACCTAGTCTAGTCTCTCAAGTAGTTACAGGAGTGAACTTCCACCTAGCTGAGTTAAATAGTCAACTAGTCTTCAGTTAACTGACTGAACAGAGAGTAGTGAGGAGTTAACTCATGAAAACAAGGGTAATTTGCCAGTCTGGTGATGATCCCAAAGCATATGTGCATTAGTTGGTGATGATCCCAATGTTGCATGGTGACAAAACCAATGCAACATCTAGACTCAACTCAACTAGTCAAACTGAAGTGTCAACTGAAAGAGAATATTCTCCAGGTGGAATATTCTCCCCTAAAATATAGGAGACTAGATAATGACTAATTATGACTAATAAATAAGGAAAAACCTTAAGAAAAATAAATCCTAGGTGTGTGTGAAGTAACTCCAAAACCTATATCATACTGTCTGATCAAATTTTGTAGTTCTTGTATGGATTTTTCATCCTTAATCAAATTAATGCAAGTACATAAGAATTCCATAAGCCCGCTTACCTCTTTTACTTCTTCAGGTGAAGCAGACTGATCGAAGTCTAGAGGCATTCCACATTCTCTCACTTCTAGTTTTGTCTTCAATGAATAAGCCTAATCTCCTCTGAATTCTTTTCTTGCTTCCTCAAATGTTTGTTTCTCCTTTGGATCAACCTCATGTGTCTTCTCTATAGCTCTTCTAACTCCTGATTCTTCTGTAATATTCCCTGGATTCACCCTATCTTCTCCTGTAGCAGCACCTCTTCTAGTGATAATAGTGACTCTATGATCCACTCTACGAAGTTCTACTAAGATTAGTTGTACTTGTTGGTTCCCTCCTCATATCTCTTGAGTGTTGGTTAACAACGCAGGACAATCTTCTATGACATGTTCAAATGAGTTGCAGTAACTGCAAGTGGTACAAGGGTTCTGATAGTCCCTTTCCAACTGACCTGGCTGTGTGCAGTTATAACAAATGATCTAACCTCAACCTCGACCCATGCCTCCTCCTCGTCCTCTTCCTATGAATCCACCACAAGGCTTGAAGTTTCCTCTTCCTGGGGACTTAAACTATGTATTATTTTGTTCTTGTTGTACTTCTCCTTGAATCCTATATATGTCTCTTGATCTTTCATGCAAGAGGTCATAAGCCCTACAATATTTCTCATCATGCCCCACAGATTTACAAAATGTGCAGTAAATGTTGGTAGGTGTCTAGACATATTTTTGCATGTAATAGCATTCTCTAGACCGATGTTTATTTCTACATACCTCGCACCAAGGTAGAGTAACCTGATTCAAAGGACTCAGGGATCCTGAAGCCAAGTACGCATGAAATAGAGGACAATACTCCTTGTCATGGCCCTCTGATTTTCATCTGATAAACCAAATATCATCTCTTTTATCTTTTCCCTTATCTTTCTTCATATCTTCGACCTGCAGTGATAAGCTAGTTAGCTGACTCAAAATTTGACTCATACCTAAGTTGGACTCTCCCATAGGGGTTCATTCTAGTTTCATGGTGATCTCCAGTGCCTCATCTTGCGAAGCGATATTCTATTGCATCAGAGGGACTCTAATGTGTGGTAAGAGGGAAGCAATGAACCACCCTTTATTCTGTTCATCTGGAATCTAAAAACTCAAATGACCTGTCAAGGTCTTAAACCTATGATCAAACTCCCAAACATGTTCATCTACTTTCTACTTGATTTATTTCAACTCTGTAATGCACTGCAACTTTGAATTGGGTTTCTTGAATTCTGCAATCAACACAGTATTGATCTCGTTCAACGGTTTCGGCTGTGCAACTCCTTGGACGAACTTCATGTACCAGCTCAGTGCACGATCTCTCAGGGTAAACTAAACTAATCTCTCTTAACAGCTTCATCAGTGAAATTATTAATATTGCATCTTTACATAAGAACCAATGTTGATCAGGATCTTCAGATCCATGTCCCCTAAAGGTGGGTAACCTCATCTCATCTGCCATAGATCTTCCTAGGGTTCCTGACTGAGTATGCACTGAAATTCTTGTACCAGTTCTCTGAGTGATCTGATAACTTAGGTTACTCTGGTTACTTAATGTTGTTAAAACAAGAGGAGGTGTGATAGTACTTACTTCAATAGTCTGCGCAATTCCTAAAGTTTCTGAATTTTCTCAACGAGGTTCTTCAATCTTCCCTTCTTCTTCTCTATAGGACTCTAAATGTTCCTCATTTAGTAACTCTTCTTTGTCTCCACTGTAGAACCCTTCTTCCTATGCTATAGGTTTGTGCTTCTTCTCAAAAAAATTCACGAGAGGAACTTCTCTGAACACTCTCCCACTGCGTGTGTGTCCAACCTCTGTGTCGTTGTTGCTATTTGAATTCTTGAACATTAGATTTTCAATCTGACCCACTATTGTATCTTCAAGATTTTCTTTTCATGCAATATTATCTTGATCTGCAACTTCAGAAAATGTAAAAATTTTCCTCTAGGTCCCTTAAAGAAATATCTCTCTGCTTGGTTATATGATTCTACTCTATCAATAGCAAACTCAGTAATGTACCCTCTGATGGTACTATCAAACTAGTGATCTACTTCTCTTGACACAACGTTATCAACTCTCTTGACCTTGATCAACATCGATGTCCAAACCATACGTGGTTTGAGTCTAATTTCAAATTGGGTGTCTTCTAATCTGGATAGCCACTCATATAACTCCTGATGAATTCCTACAAAGAAAATCTCATGTATATCAGTAAATATATACCTTCCCAACCAATCCTCTGTATTAATATTAGGGTTCTTATTTTGAGCTTCAACGAATTCCTTCTCTTGTTCTTCTATCCACTTTTGAACATATGTCTTCGATGGAAACCACCTTGGCATTCCCTCAAGAAGATCCTGGTCTTGGCAACAGAACCATTTGTTGGCATAGGGGCAGACCCAGGGTTCAACTCTAACAACACACCAACAAGCCATAACTACTGGCCCTTTCGGCAACACCTACAAAGCAAATGAAGTCTCACCCGAAGTAGAGATAAGGGGTTATAGGACACATGTGTCTACAACCAGAGGAAATGCAAAGTGGATCCAAGGAAACACACACACATAGCTCTAATTATTCTTTATCCTCCTTAAGCCTACTGCATGAACTATATCTCATATATAACACAATATTGCATTGACATTATATCATAGATAAGAATAACACAACATCAATCACACACAACAATAAGATATACGTGGTTCACCCTCTCCCTAGGGCTACGTCCACAGAACTGCGCTTTATAATATATTAGATGAAAGCATACAGTTCTATCTGCACTCTTAGCTTGCATATCTCTCTTTATTTCTCTTCTTCTCTCCCCTCCCTGTACACCCAGCTGCAGGGTTGATCTTCTCACCCAACTGAAGATCTTACAACATAGACTTCTCTCACCACACAATACTTCTCTTTCAACAATAACAACAATAACTCATCATCACATAATCGAACCCATCCCAGGTCCTCTTGACCTTTATTTATATATTACAATGACTGTCAGACAACCTTAGGCCGAAAACTAGGTGTCAAAACCCTAAATACCAAAACCCTATATGTATAAAACCCTAGGTCAACTTCACCTGCATTTTCAGGGCTTCGTCGGCCTGTCTTTCCTTCTTTCCCACGAGGTGCTACAAAGCATCCACTGGTGGATTTTTCCACTTGCTGAGATGTCCATGATCCATCTTCCTTGTTGATTTGTCTTCCTCAATATCTTCGTCCAATGACTTGCTTTATCTTACTTCACTCCTTCTTTTCTGCTATTTTTTCCACTTCAACCCAATATCAGTCAACTTGTCTTCTCCGCAGTTCTCACTTCGCACTTCTTTCCTTAATCTTCACAACCTTCCATAACCAAGGGACAATAGAATCCTCAACCTCTTCCTAAACTAGAATCTTTATAGGTTGGTTACCAAAGAATCCCTTGGCCTAAGCCTATCATTGGGCTCTACCTAGAGAAGTATTATGCACAAGCCGCCAAGTTGTGTCATGCTTTATACATATTGTACTTTTAGTGTTTCTTGTTTTCAAGTTTTGTATACCGTATAACATGTTATTATCATAGGTTTCTATATTGGACTTATTAACTTTTGGGTAAGTGTTTTTGGTCTTATATACAAGACTTTAGAGATGTTTTCTTTGTTCCCTTTTTCCCATGTTGATCCGTTCTAGTAAGTAATGATATTGAAACTGGAATATAGGTTAGATTTTCTCCTCCATGCATTTTTGCATTATCCATTTATTGATTCATTTTTCCTTAGGATCGACCCCACTAAGTTTTGACACAAAACCTTCTTTGTTGTTTAGAATTGTTTTAATTCATGTGGTAAAGCCTATCATTCATTGGTTCCCTATTTAGAAAATTGTTCGCAGTTTGTTTCCCATGTTGAAGTACTTTCATAGGCTCAGGAGACCTATTTAATCCCATCATGAATTTTCATTGAATCCTCATAAATTCTTCTCATTAGTATTCCATCCATTACCCCATGAGGTTGCCTCATTTATGTGTTTAGTTGTAATACTACATTACATTTTTTTTCTTACACGTTTGTGCCTAATGTTGGTTTCAACTTGCTATTGTTTAGCCTCGTAATCATTCTCATCAGTTGCTAGCCTTGCAATATTTCATTTTGTGACTTGACACATATATCACTGGAGGAAACATTCCCCCAAGTTTCTATATCCTACACATGCTTCCTTGCATTATGCATAGGTGTTTGAAAACACAGGTATTCCAACAGAGGACGAACACCTTCAGTAACCACTCACATAACCAGATAAAACATCAACACACTGATGTTTTGACATGGTAATACCCTTATGGGGAAACATCCACGACCCCATCCAACATGGCCACTCGAAGCAGTTTATTGATGCAAAAGAAAAATATTATAGAGATATTTTACAACATATTTTCTCACAATCGATCATCGTAAAATGACCCTCCACGCTTTTTAAATAGATATCATCGACCAATCGAGTGTTAATCCACAAATCAATGGTCCCTAATATCAAGGAGAATATTAATCGTCATATCACTCTATGTCAAGAACATATCGTGACCATCGGATTTCCTAACTACAAATGCATACTAAAGAAACACACTTTTACCTAGCGATGCATTAGACCAAGTAGATCTTAATTAACTCCTAAATGTCTAGATATCCTAACATCCCCCTTAAGAACAACTTGGGATAGGATTGAAGGATTTACAATAGTGACACAATAGGAGAAGGAAATATGCATTAGAGCCTATCCCCCCTTAATGACATCTTCCTGAACTCCTAACATAGATTGAAGTTTGGAAAACTTTGCTTCTGTAAGAGACTTTGTGAAAATGTATACAACTTGATCTTCTGTAGGGAAAAAGAGCACCTCAATAAATTGATCATGAATGATATTTATGATGAAGTGCATGTGTATCTTTATGTGTTTGTTGCACTAATGTCGAACTGGGTCTTTGGCGAGATTGATGGAACTCTAATTTTTGCACCAAAGGTTGGTCGAGCATTGTTGCTGGAATCCAAAATCTAAAAGGATCTATTGAAGCCACAAGGCTTCCTGATTGACATTTACCATTTCTCGGTACTTTGCATCTACTGAAGAAAGTGCAATATCTCGTTGTTTCTTGCAGGCCCTAGTGACAGGTCATGAACCAAGGCTGAAAACATAACCTGTAGTTGACTTCTTATCATCAGGGTCATCGGCCTAATCTGAATCAGTGAAACCAACCAATAAAGGAGCCCCCCTTTAACTGTAATGTATCTCGAACTAAACTGTACCACATACAGAGAAAAGTATCATTTTAGCTGCTTTCCAATGGCTTTCATGAGGTGTTTTCATATACCGAGCAACACGACAAACAACAAAGGAAATATCACGATGGGTATGAGTCAAGTATAAGAGGCTATCAACTAACTGACGGTACAGGGTGTCATCAAATTCGAGAGAAGTATAAGTGGTGGAAGCTTAAATCTAGATTGGAAACGAGAAGGGGTCATTTTACGATCATCCATGTGAAAGCGACGAACAAGGTCACAAGCATACTTAAACCGGGAAAGAAAAATTCCTTCATTGGTTTGCAAAACTTGGAGGCCAAGGAAATAGTGCAAAAATCCCAAGTCTGTCATTTCAAATTTCTTCTTAAGTCTATTTTTCACATGGTTTAAAAGTTTTGAGTCACTACTAGTAAGGATAAGGTCATCAACATAAAGGACAAGGATTATGAGATGGCTTCCTACTTTCTTGGTATAGACATTAGGATTAGAATGGCATCTAGAGAATCCAGTGTCAATAAGAAAGTTGCCCATTTTGTCATACCAAGCTTGGGAAGCTTCCTTAAGACCATAAAGAGATTTCTTAAGGCAACAAACAAGTCTAGAGTCATTCTAGACATAGCCAAGAGGTTGTTCCATGTATATTTCTTCTTACAAATCGCCATGCAAGATTAAGGATTTAACATCCTTTTGATAGACCTCCCATTTATGTGAGGCAGCAAGGGAAAGAACAAGGTAGATGGAATTCATTTTGGTTACAGGGGAAAAGGTTTCATTATAGTCAATTCCTTCAACTTGGGAAAATCCTTCGGAAACTAACCGATCTTTGTGTATTTCAACACCTCCAATCTAATGCATACTTAATTCTATATACCCATTTACATCTAACAAGTTTTCTTCCTTTTGGAAGAGGTACAATATCCCAAGTATCATTTTCCATTAAAGAACAATACTTTTCATTCATTGTTGTATCCCAATCTTGATGACCTTAAGCTTATACAAATGTCTTTGGATCATGATTCTCTGAAACTTGAGACAAAAGAGAAGAGGCTCATTGGAACTGTGAATGTATCTGATATTGATCTGAAGGATCAATGATAAGATCACTAGTTGCTTCTTGTGTTGAACAGACCTATCTAGGAAGCGGTGGACCTGGTGTTGGTTCAGGTTCAAAGGACTCAGCTGGAGGAAGGTGAGCAGGCAGAGGTGTATTTTCATCCTCACTATCATCATCTGAAGAAGAAACCAGAATAGGAACAAAAAAAGGCACAAATGTTGAAGATGGATCGCAGGGCAAAGAAGGCACAATCGTCGAATTAGGCTCGCAAGCCAAGATATTTTCATCAAATTTAACATATGTTTTAATAATAGTTTCATTACAATGTGGTTGAAGAAGTCTATAACCTTTGAAATCTTCAAAATAACCAACAAATACACACTTCTCACTTTTAGGTTACAATGCTTTATTTTTCTCATCTGGAATGTGAGCCCATGCTATACTTCCAAATACATGGAACTGACTTACATCTAGTTTAATTTTATTCCAAGCTTCTTCCGGTGTTATATTTTTAAGATCCTTTGTGGGAGTGATATTTACTATGTAATTTTCACAGTTGATTTCTTCCTCCCAATACTTTAGACTTAATCCCTTAGATTGGATCATACAATTAGCCATTTCTTTTAATGTGTGGTTCTTCTCTCAGCAACACCATTTTTTTGTGGTGTATATGGAACAGTGTGTTGCATTTGGATGCCATGTGTAGTGAAGTAACTTGTAAAATTAGTCTTCACATATTCTCCTCCATTATATGTTCTTAACTTTTGAATTTCATGTCCAAATGTTTTTTCTACAAGGGCCTTGTAGGCCAAAAAATTGTCAAAAAAATTTCTCTCAAGTTTTAAGAAGTAAACCCAAGTACGTATGGAAAAGTCATCAATGAAAGTTAAGAAATAATTGCACCCAAAAAAAGAAGTAGAAGAAAGTGGACCACACATATCACTGTGAACAAGCTGCAAAGGGCCTGAGGTGTGCCAAGAGGCATGTTTGTCAAAATTGTCCCGATAATGTTTGTCAAGAACACAACCGGCACAAACACCATCTCTACATGAAACAAGAGGAAGATCAATCACCATCTATTGATTACATAGTTGTTGCAATGAGAAATGGTTTACATGACCAAATCGTTCATGCCAAAGTTTGCTCAAATCATTGTTATGAGAAACAAAAGCTGATGAAAAAGAAGATGATCCAAAGTTGTCAAACTTGTACAACCTGGTAATATCATCAGCAATTCCCAGTTGCAATAACATGCTTAGGATATTTTAGATCCTTGATTAAAACTTGGTGAGGTGAAAATTCTACGATTTTACCTTAACCTGAATGCGTGATTTGATATATTGATAGAAGGTTACAAGAAATGCTTGGAACACATAATACATCATTGAAATGACCGTTTTCTACTTGAACTATTCCAGATCCTTCAACACTAAGAGATCTATCATCACCAAAACATATTTTCTTGGTGTTACATTCATTTAGAGCAGAAAATATGTCTCTATCCTTATCCATATGATAAGATGCTCCAGAATCAATAATCCACTCATCAAAAGAAGAAGTAGAAGTTGTATTGAAGGAGAAACCAGAAGAAGAAAGTGCATGTCCATTAGAAGAAGAAGAAGAAGTAGGATCAATATTGATGTTGTGTTTATTCATATCTACTTCTAAAGTTTCCATATTCTTGAAACATTTGGACTCATCATGACCATATTTATCACAAAAGTTGCAACTTTTAGTATTCTTACTTTTATATTTTGCTCCTTTGTCACCATTAGGAGCAGAAGTTGTCTAAGTGGGTTTGGGACCCTTATATTTGTTGTTGTTGTGGTTAGGATGTTGCTTCTTGGGATTCTTGGGTTTATCTTTCTGATGGAAAACTAAGGATTTTTTGGAGGTACCTGCAATGTTGATCACTCCAAGTTGTACAAGATTATATTGCTCGCTAATCAAAGAATCACAAATTTCTCAAGACTGGGTTTTTGATAAGTTGTACCTAGAGCCTCTTGCATGGCATAAAAGGTAGATACAAACACAGAATATGCACTACCTAGCTTAGAAAGAATAAGATAGATGCAACAATATTATTCTATCTTTATCTTACATTCTTCACATAAAGTTCTGAGTGTTTTAAACTTAGATAGATAGTATTCAATGCAAGAAAAATCATTTGGACTTAAATTCAGTACTTGAATTTCTAACTGTTGTGCTCGAATAATATTGTGTTTACCAAACACAGATTCAATATTTTCCCAATCTTTTTTGGGTTTATCAATTGATTGAAGGTGGAACCTTAAATCATGAGAGATGGACATTTTGATTAATCCACGCTCTCCGTCATTCCTATTATCCCATTTGAATTTATTATCAACATCAATGGGTGTTTTTTCCTTTCCCAAGGGAATATGGTATAAGCCTTTACTTCTTAATAAATCCTTCATATGGGATTTCCATTGGAAGTAGTTGTTGTTGGAAAGAAAGAGATTACTTGTAGAAGACATATTAAATATGCATATAATATGGATTTAACAACTGAAACTGATGATCTGGCTGGAAATATCTTGAAAAAATAGACAGTTTTAAAAAAAATGGCATTGAAAACATACTTCGGATGTGAAAGTTATGCCCTTTTAAAAAAAGGAATAAACGACAACCAAAGGACCATGTGGTGGTGTAACTTGCTTTATGAAGTGACCCACTTTTATAAAGAGAAGTGGGGATCACTTTTACAATGAAGTTACTTTATAAAAGAAAAACTGCATGCAAAATAAATAATTCTAAAATAAAATATTAAAGCTACTTATAGTAATTCACTTTTATACTTGAAGTGAAATACACTTTATAATTTGAAAATGAACTTTTTCAAAAAAAGTAACAAAAAGAGAGATTTGAACTCAAGACCTCTTACTTAATAAGGAAACTTTTAACCAAATGGTCTAGCAAAACATATAGTATTGTTTAGCAAGATGATTGTTGTTATTGTTGTTGTCGATCTTGGAAAGCATCCTAAAAAAAACTCTCTTTTCACACAAGAAAAAATTTTCACTTCTCGATGACAACAAGGGTTAGATCTTGGTTAGCTTACTCATTTCCTCCACTATATTCTAGCATTATTTTATTCTTTTTCAAACTTTCTAATATGGGGAATAAAAAAATAAATCAAAAAAAGAAAGAGCATGGGGATGAGTCTTCTATATTTGTATTGGCAGCAATCGAGTCGCCTCTGAAAAAAGCACAAAGTTTTGATTCTAGTCTCAACATTTGGGTTTAGTATGGCTTTAGGAAACTGATCTAGTTACATAGATTTTTTACTCCTCTCGCTGGTTATTCTTCCAGTCACTATGGAGAGTCTGTTGTTACCTCATTCATCACAAACTTACGTCAATGATCATTTTCAGTCCATCCTGCCTAAGTCACATAATGTGTCATGTTCTTGTTCAGAGGACGTTTAACATGTGTCATTCATTCTACAGAATTATTGGCTTTACAAGTTGGCCTTTCCGTGTGTCAAGTACATCTCATAAACAGAACTATATTTTTACTATACTTGCATTTCTATGGAAGGTTCTCATCGACTTCATTCCAGTGGGTTAAGCTCT
>ML777337.1:99205-115638 GCA_009831015.1 Picea engelmannii | reverse complement strand
GGATTGGGGACCTTGATCTTTTATTAACTTTAAAAGCTCATCATATTTTGTTTCCCGATTTTGTGTTATTCGATCCAGACTTTGTTGGAATTCTTCTCTCATTTCTTTTTTAAAGGTTTGAAAATCTTGTCGTAAGTTAATCCTGATTTCCTGGTGAATATCTTCTTTAAGATCTTGCTTTAAATTTTCCATGTCTATTCGTAATTCGTTCCCGACTTCTTTTGAAATCTCTTCTTTTAGATTCTGGGTCAGTTCTTGTCTGAGTGCCTCATTATTGGCCTTTATTTCTTCTCACAATTCGTCATTAGTTTTTTGTAATGCTTTTTCGAGTAATTGTCGGGCGTTTTTGCAATCTTGGTCTATTTTTTCAATTTGATTTTTTAAATCTGCCATTTTCCTCGTACTTGGGGGTGAATATTTTGAAGCAATTTTGGCTGATTGTGCTGTCTTCCGCTGCTCCACTTGCTAATAATAATAATAATAATAATTTATTATTTATTATATATATATATATATATATATATTTAATGTATTATATTATTTATTACACCTTCACACTTTTTACCCTTTTACCTTTTTTATTTCACTAAATATATATAATTTTTAATTGCTAATTCCTTAGTCCGATTTTTCTGAAACGATAGCCTGAATTTACCACACAGGATTTAAACCTTAATCACTGAATTTACCGATTTAGAGTTGGATTTGAACCGGCACGAATTTTAATTTGAATCGTTTCCCCTGTGACAATGATTATACAATGGTACGCAGGATTTAAAAGAGAAAAACAAAGGTTACGGGTTGCTTGTCGAAGCGTGAGAACAAGGTGGAGTATGTTAGAGCGACTGTCAAGAGGTGTAGTCGGGGTAGCGAACAGGGGGTCGATGGTTCCGTAGCGAACAGGGTTCCGTGGAGTCTGTAGTGTAGTGGGGGTTGTGTACAAGGTTGGGAGAGGTGGAGGATAGGTCACGGTGGATGAGTGACGAGGTACAAGGGGGTTTTGGGAGTGGAGGACAGGTCACGAGGGGATGTGACGAGGGATGAGGGAATGTACGGGGGCGTAAGGGAAGGGAGTTACAGGGGCGGAAGGGAAGGGGTTTACAGGGGTCGAGGGGGGGACGGAAATAAAGAAGGGGACGGGAGGAAAGGGGGTTACAGGGGTCGCGAGGGGGACGAAAATGGAAAAGGGGAGTGGGGTAGGTCGCGGGGGTGAAATGTACGCAGAAGGGGTGGAGGGTGGGAACAGAAACAGTCACGGGTTGAGAGGGGGACGAGAATTTTAATAATATATATATATATATATATTTTTAATACAATGCGGTAGAGGAAATAGGTTGGGGAAAAAAATAAAAAATTACGGGAGATGGGAAGGAACGGAATGTGAGGGATATGGGGGAAAAGGATCGATTAGCTCTGATACCAATGTAACAGATAACCAAATATGCAATTGCAACAATATATATAAAATATGAAGAATTGATAAAAAATATGATGATGATTACAATTGAGAATGAGGGCTTATTATATACCCACACAGGGGTGCCCTTTCACCACTAGACATGTCTTTTTGAGAGCATGTCCTTTCATTATTAATAATTACTATTTACTAACTAACTATTTACTAATTAATTATTATGTTATGAACATCTTATTTATATATATTATGTTCATAACACTGTACCTTGGCATTGGGTCGGGACCATAGAAGATCTCCCCGCTCCTATCTTTACTACTCCTACACAAGGAGGAGCACCTGCTAACTTAAGCTTGTTATCTTCCTCCTTGAATCCACTTTTGTTTCCCACTCCACTTCGAGACTCATTTCCCGCAACCCCTTCGCGAGCTCCTTCTCCTCCAAGTTCTCTGCCACCTAATATTCCTATGGCCGGTGCTAACCCCCCTATGACCAGAATGGAAGCTATTATAGCCGCTAGGTATGCTCCCCTTGTGTTACCTCAGCCCCTCAATGCCCTCCCGGTAGATGGTTACCTCAAGCAACTACCCAAGTTCACGGGTGAGGGGGACGTAATTGAAGATGAACACCTAGAAGCCTTCTACAGTTTCACAGATGATAATGTCATCATGCATGCAGACGTATGGATGAGGATTTTTGTCCATAGCCTCCAAGGCGAGGCTAGAAAATGGTTCAAGGCCCTGCCTCCTGGATCCATTGATGGGATTGAAGCATTAGACAATGCCTTTTTGAGACAATGGGGAGATAAAAAGGATTTCATGTATTACATGACGAAGTTTGGGTCATTGAAGAGAAAGGAAGGAGAGTATGTCTCTGACTTCTCCAAGAGATTTAATAAAATGTATAAAAGAATCCCTGATGAGATAAAACCCTCTGAAGCTTCTACAAAGATCACTTACTCCAGTGCTTTTGATCCTGAATTTTGCCTACTGCTAAGGGAGAGAAGAGCTGCTACGCTGGCCCTCATGCAGGATGCGGCCATGGAGGTGGAATCTAACATATTGGCTGTCAACCGACTCAGGAATGCAGGTGATAGAAGTACATCCAAAAACAGGCCTAAAGCTCCCTCATCCAGTTCCTCTCCCCTGCCCCATCAGACAGATGAGACAGCTAGAACACTAAAATCACTTGCTGCCAAGGTAGAAAGGTTGGAACTAGAAGGGAAGCCCATGTACAGAAATCCCCAGAACACTGATAATAGAGGTTTCAGATGGCCTGCTAACCATATGCCTCAGGCTTTCTCGAGGGAAAAAAAGGGAAAGGACAAAGAACATCAAAGGGTTCAAACCCCCCTCCAAAACAACTTAGTTGATCATGAGGAAAGAGAGGAGATAGACGAGTTTGGCCCCGAAATTCGCAGTGTTGAGGAAGATCCTCCTTTTCCCCATTTGACTCAGTCTGCATATGAGAAATCCCTGATGAACATTCAAATTCATGAGTTAGGTAAAGGAGAAAGGGTTGGCCACACCTCTAACAAATACAATCTCAGGTCAAAAGGGAAAGAAGGAGAACTTGACAGCCCAGTCCAGCCCCTCATAGCAGAAAGACCTACTAAAGCTGCAGCAACCGCTACTAAAGATAAAAGAACTCAGGATGTTTTACCAGCAACCAGAGAGCCTGTCACTGAGGTAAGGGAAGCTCCTAAACCCATTCCATCCTTTAATTTTGAACATGAAATTCAGAAAATTAGGATCCCCGTTCCCCTCTCAAAGCTAGTAAAAAATGAAGATTTTAAAAGATCCCTCTCCAAGATGCTACAATCCGAGTCTCCCCAGCCTCCCTCTGACTCAGTAAACCTCCAATATGAAAAGCCAGTCGTCGTCTTAGGCCCCATGGTAGAAGACAGAGATGACTCATCCCCCCCCTTCTACACATCCCTGAACATACATGATAAAGTACTGCATAACTGCCTCATGGATTCAGGAGCCTCCCATAACCTTATGCCCAAGGTAGTCATGGAAGAATTGGGACTGGAGGTGACAAGAACTTATCATGATTTATATTCTTTCGATTCAAGGAGAGTGAAGTGTTTAGGAGTCATCAAAGACCTGGTGGTTTCCCTGTTTCAGTTGCCCATGAAAAGTGTGGTCATGGATATTGTGGCAGCCGACGTTCCCCCCAAATTCGGTATGATGTTGTCTAGATCGTGGATAAAAAATCTTGGAGGGACACTGCATATGGATCTTACATATGCCACCATTCCGGTCTTCGGAGGGGAACAAAGGAGATTATACAGAGAAGCCCAACTGGCCTATATTGTCAGTGATGAAGCAGACCCGACCAATCACCCCATATTTGCACTTGACACGGACTTGGGGTCTAGTTTATTGCAGCTTACCGATTCCCCTGAAAGCTCTTTACTAATCAGAAAACACCCCAGCCCTGATCACCCGATTTCCCCCCAAAGCTCCTCTGTGTGGAAGATGTTTTTTGACGGAGCTTCTTCTAGTGAAGGAGCTGGCATTGGAGTGGTTTTCATATCACCCTGTCAAGAAGTCGTATCCCTGTCATATAAGCTGGAATTTGAAGTCACTAACAACATGGCAGAATATGAAGCTCTTGTTCTGGGTATGAGGGCCGCAAAGGAAATGGGAATTGAAGAGATAGCATTATTTGGAGATGCTGAGTTGATTATTCAGCAGATAAGGAATGCTTATCGTGCCCATAATTCCCGGCTCAGGAATTATCGAAATGAAGTATGGGACCTTATTGATAATTTATTTTTGTCTTTTAACGTTTCTTTCATCTCGAGGGGAGAAAATACTTTGGCCTATTCTTTAGTTGTCTCAGCCAGTTTGCTCAAATTTCCTCTGCCGCCTAGGGTAAAAAATGATGTTGATATAAGATATAGGCCTTCGGTGCCGGACAATGTCAAGCATTGGAAGGTGTTCGAGGATGATTATGAACTTGAAAGGTTTCTCCAATCAGTGGATGAATTTTATGCGTTGCATATTAACCAAGATCCCGATTTGGAAGGCAACCCTCGTCCTGAGGAGTTTTTAAATAAAATTGCTAATCATCATATCATTCAACTGCCCAGTAATCACATTCTGAGGGGACTTGTCCCTTTAGAAAGATTGTTCGACGGGAATGATGTACCAGTAAAGGGCAGGGTCTCAAACGAAGATACCGAGACAACTGAATGCAACATTGGCACGCAAGAAGAGCCCAAGTTTGTCAGATTATCAAGCAGCCTGAACAGTGAACAGAAGGTCGAATATACTAAGTTGCTAAAGGAGTTTGTTGATGTGTTTGCATGGACGTATGAATACCTAAAGACCTATGACACATCTGTCATTGAGCACAAGATCCCACTAAATGAAGAGGCTAAACCATTCAGACAGAAGTTGAGACAGATAAATCCCATGTTGCTACCTGTCATGGAGAAAGAAGTGAAGAAATTGTTAGATGCCCAAATTATCATCCCCTTGAGATATTCTGAGTGGGTGGCCAATTTGGTCCCAGTAAGAAAGAAGAGTGGAGAAATCAGACTCTGTGTTGATTTCAGGAATCTCAACAGAAGCTCAAATAAAGACAATTACCCCCTGCCTAAGATGGAACATGTATTGCAGAGGTTAATTGGTGCCTCTAGGATATCCATGATCGATGGGTTTTCTGGCTATAATCAGATATCGTTCATGCTTGAGGACAGGGAGAAGACAACCTTCACCACTCCTTGGGGTACATTCATGTATGCCAAAATGCCTTTTGGGTTGATGAATGCAGGAGCAACATTTCAATGAGCTATGGATATAGCATTCATAGGGGAGAAGGACCAGTTTGTGGTAATCTATCAGGATGATATCACAGTCTTCTCCAAAACAGACAAGGAGCATTGCTACCACTTGAAAAAGGTCTTCATGAAGTGTCAGAGGTATGGATTATCCTTAAACCCCAAGAAATCATTGTTCTCTATGAAGGAGGGGAAGCTGTTAGGACATATAGTATCAGCAGCAGGAGTGATAATTGATCCTAGTAGGGTGGAGGCAATTCAAGCCTTGTCACTTCCCAGGTCTAAAAAAGAGGTTCAGGCCTTTTTGGGGAAAATTAATTTTCTAAGGAGGTTTGTCTCGAATTTTGTCGAGCTAGTGAAACACATCACGGCCATGCTCAGGAAGGGAAGCGAAGTGAAATGGACCGCTGAAACCAAGGAATCTTTTGACCAGATTAAAAAGGCATTGACTGAGGAACCTGTGCTTATCAGTCCTAACTATTCCAAAGAGTTCCTAATTTTCTCCTTTGCTTCTTTTGATACAGTGACGGTAGTCTTATTGTAGAAAAATGAGGAAGGGCATGAGCAGCCCATCGCCTTCTTCAGCAGGGCATTAAGAGACGCAGAACTCCAGTATGAGATCATGGAAAAGAAGTCTTATGAATTGGTGAAAGCTCTCAAAGCTTTCAGATTCTATGTCTTGCACTCAAAGATCATTGCATATGTCCCCACAGCCTCTGTGAAGGACATTCTTATACAGATCGACATGGATGGGAAAAGAGGTAAGTGGATTGCCAAGATTCTAGAATTTGATCTAGAAATTAAGACCACCAAGTTGATAAAGGGACAGGGTTTAGCCAAATTGCTAGCCGAATCCAATTGCAAAGCCTTAGGGATTAGTTTCGTCAATGAGCAAGCTGAGTCATCCAACAGGAATTTTCAGGATGCCTTATCACTGGCAGAATGTGCCTGGTATCGTGACATTTTGTATTTTCTGCAGGAGTTGAGGCCCCCCGATGGAATGGGAAAAAGTGAAGCAAGGGCTCTAAAGCTCAAGGCAGTCAGGTATTGCCTCATTGATCAAACCTTATACTGGAAAGACCCTCTAGGAGTATTTCTGAGATGCCTGGGCCCGCAGGAGGCCCAGAAGGTTACGTTTGATTTTCATAGCAGCCTTTGTGGAGGCCATCATTTCTGGAATACCACATCTCACAAGATACTCCGAGCTGGGTATTACTGGCCCACTTTATTCCCATATGTTTGCAGGGAGATCAGAGCTTGCACCAAATGTCAAAAGTTCTCAGGAAAGCAACAACTTGCATCGTTTCCATTGAAACCCATAGTAGCTTCGGCACCTTTTCAGCAGTGGGGGTTGGACTTCATCGGAGAGATTCATCCTCCCTCAAGTGGTCAGCACAGATGGATCCTGACTGCAACAAATTATTTCACCAAGTGGATAGAAGTTGTCCCCACCAGAAGTGCATCACACAAAGTAATTATCATCTTCCTAGAGGATATCATAGCCCGATTTGGCTGTCCCAGTAGAATCGTCACCGATAATGCTGCTTCTTTCAAATCTGAGCCTCTAATTAAGTTCTGCAAGCAGTTCCAGATCTCGCTAATTCACTCCACCCCCTACTATCCCTATGGAAATGGTTTAGCGGATTCCTCAAACAAAAGCCTGATAAAGATCATCAAAAGACTGTTAGAGGATAACAAGAGAGCCTGGGATTCAAAATTGAAGTTTTCTCTGTGGGTCGATCGTGTCACAACGAAGAATTCTCTGGGCACTTCGCCGTTTCAATTAGTCTACGAAGATGAGGCAGTTTTCCCTACTCAGCTCGCCTTACCCGTGGCGAAGTTCTTTCAAGACTACGAGGGAGAACCAGATCATATGATCAGAAGAATTCATCATATAGTGGAAGTGTAGCAGACCAGAGAACAAGTGAGAGACGCGGCTTATAGTCATCAGCAGAAGATCAAGTAGGCTTTTGACAGAAAGGTCAAGAAAAGGGAGTTTGAGGTCGAGGACTTGGTATTTAAGTGGGATGCACCCAGACAGGATAAAGGCAAGCACATCAAATTCGATGCCCTCTGGATCGGCCCCTTTAAAATCTCTGAAATTTTCTCCAACAACACCTATGGGTTGCAGGATCTGGAGGGTGAAGAGGTTTTCAACGGCCTAGTGAATGGGCATTTTCTGAAAAAATGTTTTATTTGAGCCTTAGACGGCTCCTCGGTTTGTAAATATTGTCTTTTACTTCTGTGTTTACTTTCTTTTTATGTTTTCATCTTAATAAATGACTCCATAGCCCAACAGTAAGGCACTGAAGCTGCGGAATGAGTTCTTAGAGCATCGCATGGACGACTCTATCCCCCATGGAGCCTAATGTTAGCGATATTTCTTGTCTCGAGATTAGTCGTACCCAGGTTTCCAGTTTGCACGGGAAGCACCTGAGCATATCACGAGAGAATCCCATTTTGAAGCAGCAAGTAAAGAAAGCGAGCGGGCAAAGTTTTTTCTTCAACAGTCGGGAACCATTCTTAAAGAAAATTGACGGTCAGAACCTTACAGAAGAGATCGACAAAATCCCGCCAGTCGTTAGATCTCGAGAAGTTGCGTCAGGGTTAAGCCCTAGTGTGCAGGGGAGAAGTCCTGGGGAAGTTATCGGGATATTAGAGTCATCGGGGTTTCAAAAGGTAAGAAAGCTGAGACCTTTCAAGTCTCGAAATACCGACGGAGATCCTAGCTATTGATCTTGGCGGGACACGTGGCGAGAGATCCCGCAGAGTCGGGGATCGAGATACTAGAAGTCCCGCGCACATGACAATGGGAATCATGATATCCCGATACGCAATTTCCTGATGGAGTTAAGGATCGTAGTGGAATACAGGTGGTAGGATTTCGCGGCGAGGAGCAGATCATTGATAGGTCAACGGCCATGAGCTATCGAGTTTCGGGGAATCACAAGTCCGGAGGATGTGCTCTCATTGACATCACAAACCGCGAAACCCCGATGGAGAGTATGGTCGAGGGCATGTGGTAGTGGTCACTTGGACCATGGTCTAACCAGGAGGAGCTAAGGACACAGGAGGGCTCATCGGGAAATTGGAAACTGAAGGCCCGATAGGAGGGTAGGGCCATGGTCGTGGAGGTGTGGTCATATGCGGCAGGAGCTAAGCTCAAGAGGGCTCACGCGTGAAAGGAGCTCATCGCAAATCAGGGATTGGGGAGGTAAGGAGTCCTAGACAACAAGAACCGTGAAACCCCAAACCCCAATACAGAGTCGGGGATGGCTACAATCAGGTGTTGAAGGCCGTGAAGGGATTGGCCAGGACATGTGGATCGGGTTGTTGCAGCAGTGATTCCCGAGGGAATCCAAGGAACCGCTTCGGCTCAAAAGAGGGGATTTAGAACGATCCCGAAAGTAGGAAGACACGGTGAGGTCTCAGATACCGATTTAATGCGGGCTAAATCCTTGTATCGGCTGGAGATTAATGGAGAAAAGAAAATATGGCTCAGAACTCACATCACTCATTTATTGCAGAGTATGGAGATCTCGGCTGAAAGTCTACCCGGGAGGGTCCCCTGTACCGATTCTCTTCAGGAAGGCCACACTGAGTCTTCAACTCGCCATAGGAACTTGCACACGCCAAGTCAACATTCAAAGGGCTCAGCTACCCCCCTGGCGTGAGCCATGCTGAATTAAAGAGACGTCTGACTAAGGACTTCCACCCGAAGATTGATTGAAGAGACGCTACGCCTTGGAGGGCGAGCGCGCCTCTGTTGGGAAAATCTGCCTGAGTATATAGACTCAATTTTTGTATTTTGTAAGCATCGATGGTAGAGCAGAGCTCCCGGCTGTAAAGTTTAACAGACATTCTAGTTTTGTTGGATATGCATCTGTATATGAGATATCTTGTTATATGACAGATAGTTTTCCTTTTCCATCTATGTTTTCGTCTAATAAAATAGGGTTCATGATCGAATGCTTCGCATGAATTAGCATAGTTGTGTTATGACAAATGATTTGTTGCTGCATTACTGTCTTCGCTGGTTTCCTGCATTTGGGTGTAAGAAGATCTTGCCTTCAGATGTTTTCTCTCACAGTCTGTTAGAAACCTATTGTTTATGACATACTTTCACTTCCCTCTTATATAATCCTTCGTCTACTCACCCTTTACTATGACTCACTGTCTGGAGTTTATAAAGACCTCACTCACTTGTGTATGCCTAGCCTAGTTTGGAGTTGGATGATATCATTTTGAGTTGGCTTCCATTCAGTCACCCCATCTATAAACAAACCGTCACATAAGACTGATGGGCGTCGGGCTCTGCTCCTGATAGCAATCCGGGAGTGACTTCCGTCGCTAACACTAGGTATGTTTGATAGATTTTTTGCTAACTTGAATGTTAGGGCCTAGTTAGAAGAAAGATTTGATCTAAATAAATTTGATAGAAATAGAGAAAGATATGTTAATTCTATGCATAGAAATAATATTTGGACTAATAAGGAGGTGCAAGAACCTAGAAAGAATTTTTGCAGATTGTAGGTACAAAAATGTGATCCCAGTGCATAGTACAGGAGAGGCTGGGGATCGTTTAAAATAAAGAGAGGATTGACATTGTGTTATAATTGTAGGAGATCGGGACATCTCGCTAAGGAATGCCTTGGTACAGGTCCTGCTTGTCTTTTCTGTAAAGCTATTGTTCATGAGGTTGAGGATTGTCCAAGAATGATTCCTAAAGTTGAAAATATGAACAATAGATAAGAAAACTATAAATAAGGTCAGAGATTGAGAATCATACAGAAAAAGAGTCAGAGACTATGTTAATACAATTAAAAGCAGAAATGAATGATCATAGAGACATCAATTTACCAGAGATCCTGAAAGAAAAACATCGCATAGTTACAAGGATAGAAGACTATGACATAGACTGTGTATTAGATTAAGAAACACATGTGAATATTATGCCAGAAAGAACTTGGGAAATTTTTGGAAAGCCTATTATGATACCTTCATTGGGAAGGATAAGCTTGTTTAAAGGAAACATGATAACCCTATGTGGAAGAGTTACTAATATACCTATGATTTCTCATGAAACGTCAACAAAAGAGGACTTTAAAGTTATTATATTTGTTGAGAACAATGTCCCTTTCCCTTTTTTATTAGGAAAGACTTGGATTGAGAAAGAACAGATCAGAAGGCAAGCAGAGAAGAAAAAGAAAGAACGAAGAGATTTCATCACTTAAAGAATAGATCGACTGATAGAAGAACATGAAGTTGAGTCAAAGTAGTAGAATGAAAGAGAAGTAGTCGTCAACTTTGAAAGAGCACAAGAAGGGTTGAAGGACCTATCCATGCAAGAAGAAATCATGTCCACCCAGGACCTAGTAAGCAAAGAGGTATTATCTTTGAACCCTTTGAAAGAATATCAACAACACAAAGTCACTACGCTAAGAACAAATAAGAATAAGAATGGAAAGAGGAATCCAGAGACTTGGATCACAAGAAAGAAGGCAAGGAATCTCAGTAAGAAGAAAGCCAAGTTAGAAAAACTATGGGAAATTCCATAAAATACTTCACAGGAGACATATCTCCAGAACTTGAACCTCGCTGGAATAGCAGAACAACGCAGAATGGGACTTCGCCATGGTGAAACTATATGATTGTTGGAGGCTCCTCGACCATTATAATGACGCTCTGGAACAACTAGAAATGCAGTTATTGCCATAAATACCGTCATTGAACCGTTGAGACCACGCCATAATGGACGAATGTGCATTGATGGACACATTCCTTCCCATTGGAGGAATTTGTTACAGCGTCTCCTCCATCTAGGATGGTGTAGTGTGCCTATCTTGTCAGCTTATAGCTGGTAAGAATGTCAGAAAGAACCACCTGACACAGGTCACTAATTTTGTAGTAGACCTCGCAGGGAAGTGTGTAGAAGGAATGCAGATGAACTAGGCGAGTTACCTCGTCAACAAGTTGGAGAAGGACTATCGTGAAGCACAATATCAGGGATATGAGTTTCATTTCAGTTGGCTATTGATATTGATCTCATTTGTCGCTTGGAAAATGTAGGAAGGAGCAACCTTCCCAGAAGTTGAGCCATCGGAGCCATTGGCTGCAAGGTTCTCCAACTTGTGGTATACCAACAATATGGAGAAGCAGTGGAAATCAAACACATTGTTTCATTCTTACTACTTACAGATGAAGCGCACCATTGAAGCATTCCCACAAATGACACCTAAAAATTTGCATCAGTACAGGCTGCTAGCGAAGTTCCATGCAGATCGACACTTTATTTTTATCACTACGCCCAGGGATGAAAGTAAGGAGGATCTATAGTCCTATTACAAGATGACCGACGAAGACATGGAGGAGATCACCATATAATGGCCAGCAGAGTTCCTTTTCCCGGTCAAAGATGCAAAACTCTCTGACCCCGACATCATCGGAGGCCCCTTACTCACTCAGGCCGAACATGATGGACAGACTAGCATGAAGAAAAAGAAGAAAAAGGAGGAAGTGGAGAACATAGAAACCGATGAGGAGGACAGCGCCTCAGAGGAAAGTAGGTCGGACTCACCTGTAGGAGGAGGAGGAGACGAAGTGAACCAAGAAGATGGAGAGGAAGAAGGAGAAAGGCAAGACAAAGGTGAAGTTACATCATCGAAGGATCCCCTTATAGAGGTCGAAACATCGAAGAAAAGGAATATTTCCCCATAGAAACCCTCAACACGAAAGAAGACCCAAGCCAATAAACCCCAGTCACATAATGTTATCACAATGGATGATATTGATCTCATCATCACAGTTGTAGAAGACACCTCAGAGGATATCATGCAAAGACATGAAGCAAAGCAAGAAACACTGTATGACAGAATAGAGAAGGAGCTTAAGGACATACAACAAGCTATCCACTCGAGCCGCGTAGTCCCTACTGCACCTTCTTTAACGAAAATTGCATAATCGGGGGATGAGCCTACCCAATTACGAATATTAGCAGATGAAACAGAGGCTCGACTTCATCAAGTCCAAGATGAAAAGAAGTAGGCTACAACAGCTGTCAAGAAATAAAGGGAGGAGGTCTTAGAGAAACTTTGAGTTGCGCAGCAAGAGAAAGATGAAATTAGGGCGATGTTCGAGGAGGACAAAGAGAAGATGCAGAAAGAAAAACACCAACTTCTCGCAGAGAAGACTATGGTAAAAGAGGAAGTGACTAAAGTACTTCGCTCTATGTCAGGCTTGGCACAAGAGGAACCAGAGTCAACTGATATGAAAGTTGGGAAGCTCGATGAATCCATTCAACAGCTTCAAACACGGATAACAGAGTTAGAGCTCCAAGAACTACCCAGCACTTTTCAAAAAGTGCACGATCAGAGGGAAGAAGTTGCCAAGAATGCAGTAGAAAGAATTAGGGCACTCACCTCATAGTGTAATCAACTGAGCGATCATAGTGCGCAGACGTATGAGCTCCTTGAAAAAGATCTGGAGCTGAGGAAACTAGAAGTACAACTCTAGGAGGTGAAGCAACATGCATCCATTGTGCAATCACAGATGAAACTGCTTACTGTAGTTGAGAAAATGAAGCAATCACAGGAGCATCGTGCAGTCCAACAGCAGGGTACTCCCATCCAGAGAAAAGTCATGGAGGTGACATAGAGACTCCAGCCGGTGCAAGATGAAGCTTGCATGATTTTTGAAGAGATTCAAGGCCAAGACTCACATCTAGACCAAGTAGTTGTGATGGTAGAACAATTCCTGGAAGGGCTTGTTATAGAGAAAGTGATTCAGGAGTTCACCGAATAGGAGGCTCTAGAGAAGCAACAAGTTGAGAGAGATCGAGCTAAGATCGAGGAATTTGAAGTAGCCTTGCCCATATCTGAGTGACTCGAGACGAGTCACAGGTGAGTGTTGGCGGCCTGTTGGCCGTTGACCAAGTTTCAAAGAAACATTGGTCGTGTTTGACCACTTTTTTGATTTCGACAGGCTGGTCGAAGATGGAGTTCCCAGGCGAAGCGGAGATCATGGGATCTCACTTGTTTTTTGGACCCAGCAAGGGGTTCATTAGGGTTTTGGGATGTAGGCCCATGGGTTCACCCATGTTTAGGCCTGGTTGTAAGGGATGTAAAAGTATATATAGCAAGGAATGTAAGATAGAAGGGTATGTGCTTAGTGCAAGTGATCTGATATTGGCTATGTGCATACTATGTTTGGCTTAGTGCAAGGGATTGTAAGTACTTTATGCTATCTGGTTGTGTAAAGTAAGGATTTGTGCTATTAAGGAGTTGGAGCTATGCCTTGACCTGGTTTTGAGGAAGGTGGATCTAGTGCGTTGTGCACAGATCACCTGTCCACTGTGGAGTTGGGCTCTGTGGCTTTGTGCATAGGAGCATATGAATGTAAAGAGATCGAAGACTAATAAAGAAGAAGAATAACTTGGTGGGCACAACCCGACACTGGGGTGAACCATGTATATCTTTTGTCTTTATATGCTTTGCGTGATGTTGCTTATGTGATTATTTTCTTAGTGTTGTTGATGTTATGTATAATAAATTCATCTGATGTTGTAGCTTAGTACTCAATGATGTGAATGAATGCTAGATCTGAGCTCATGTTGTGTGCTAAGTGATTTGAGGTGTTAGATTTTGGTTGTTACTGCGCTGATTTGTAACAAGGGTTAAATCTGTGATGTAAATGAGGATCATAATCTAATGCATGTTGTTGGCTAAGTGTTATGTTAAGTATTGTAATCACAGATCTATGTCCCATCTTGGTTGTAGACACTTGAGTCCTATAACCCCCCTTGCCTCTACCTCAGGTGAGACTTCATCCAATTCGCAGGTGTTGTGGAAAGGACCGATAGTTAGGGTTTTGTTGGTGCATTGTTGAAGCGTTGAACCCTGGGTCTGCCCCTGTGCCAACAACCATGGAGGTTGGGTTGAATACCTCAATAATGTAGTTAGCATTACCTGTTTTTATGTTGCTACCAAATTTGTGATTAGATAGTACAACCCCACACATTGGTACTTGTGAAGGATCATTTTTTCAGCTCTTTCCCCAGATATCCTTCACTGATTCTAAGACATATATCCACTATGTATTTTTTTGTGGTTGTGATATTTGTTTGACATGGATCCACCTGTATCTCTTTCATGGCCATGAGCATTGCTTTATATACATCTTACATGGATCCACAATGTACTTAATTAGTGGTCATGTTTATCATCACACATGAGCATGGGTATTCTCACCTCGGGAATTGAGTTGTTCTAACTTGTTTTGGTGTTGTTTTTTTACCTTAGACTAAATTTTGGAGACCTTCACCCCTGACTAACGTCTCGTTAATACTTATAATGTAATTAAGACATAAGTTTATCTTCTGACCTCACACATTAGGGGGGATTTTTTACAGCATCAAATGCCACCTCTAAATATTTTATGCTCTTATTGGCCTTATCCATATCCTCTTTATAGACAATTATCCCCCATACCTCCTTGATTCCTTCTAAAAAAAATGTTTTAAGGATGTATGCACCCTCACAACCATGCTACCCATATAAATGTGGGTTACATAAGGGACACATTTGTACATGCTAATAAATGTTCAAAAACATATTATTATGCCCAAATTAATGATGAGTTACGGGATTGGTTAGTTCTCTAACTCCTTTTTCCTATACTCAACTATCTCTAACCGACTAGAGATTGCATAAAAAGAACATTTTCCTCATGGAGAAAGGTAATGATAATTTTCACATTCAAGAAAACACTCATCCAACTATTCCTACCAAGTCTGTAATCCCATTATATCCCTATTATTGTTGATTCTTTGACCTGGAAACCCTTGTTTCTAGTTTCCCTCTAATCACCAATCTTATCTTGCCAAGAGTTTCTCTCTATACTCTCTTTGGACCTATGGTGACTTCAATTCCAATGACATCCTTATAGAGAGAGAAGAGGTGGATGAATCTAGGATCTCTTTCAACATGGAAATTCCACATCGAGCAGGTATAAGTTGCAACTACCTTGCTTTTATTCATTAATAATACAAAAAAAAATCCTTCAAAGCATATTGTGTTATTATTTTTCATATTTACAATATTTTTTCATACATTTCAGTATAATACTAATTATTTTTTCCTTTTCCATTATTTTTCATAGAACTAATAGGTATTTATCACTATAACTACCTATTCGTATAGATATATGTGTTCAAGGTTTTTGAAGGTTATGAAGAGACCATTGGGAAGGAGAAAAAGGACTCTATCAATCGAGAACAACACCAAACGTTGGGGTCATGGTGAGTTGATTTTCCCCTTTTTCAATAAGTTAGTTATTTTTGTGAAATTCATTTATTATATCTTAGTTTGATATTATGTTTGGAATGCACTCTGTATATGGTCATTGGTATGTTGCAGTAAATCCCACTACTATAGGGGGTTTTCCCTGAAATAAACGTTGAATGGTGTTCTTAATTTCTTCAGGACCAGCTCATAGAGTTGTACATCTGTCTTCTGATAGTTATTTCCACATTCACCCAATTTCAACTAGAGTTTCTTGACATGCACCAAATAGTCCTCCATTGTCTGAAAGGAATGAGGATTGAGAGAGGTCAACTCTTTCTCCAACTGCATGACATGTCTCTCATCGACTCGGTCAAACAAGGTTTTAATATTCTTCTAGATTTGATGAGGATATTCGATTCCACTCAAATGAAAATGAATCCCCCACAAGATGTAGGTTGTAATGACCCTAAGGCCTCATCCTTCTTACCATCAAAAAACAAAATCCTCATCATTTGTTGGATATGGAATCACCACCTTTGTATATTTCCACAGTCCTTTACTCTTTAGTAGGGTTTCCATATCTGGTGCCCATACTGCATAATTTGATTCCTTCACAACAACATGATCAATCTTCAAATCCATATTCGATATCTTAGACTGGCTTCTCTGTTTCAATAAGTTTCAATCAGAAAATCATCGGCCCAAAGTCAGTCACATAATAGATCAGACTCAACAAGCTTTGCAGATAACAAGTTGAGGTTTTAAACCATTGGCTCAGATACCATGTTGGGGAATATGGTGGAACTAACATGAAATAGAATACAGTACTGCAAATAATAGAAGAGGAATAAAATTTTTTAAGATAGATGGTAGTGTCTAAATACACCATTACAACACTTAAGAATGGTGCACTATGATTAGAACATCACAGTTCATGTTGCACATA
>ML777337.1:0-20139 GCA_009831015.1 Picea engelmannii | reverse complement strand
ATCTACACTCAAAATATTTGTGACCATATCCATTACATGAATAACAATACCCATGAAAAACACTTTCATACCTTTTCTTTGGTGTCCCAAGAATGGCTTCTTGATGTATTCCTTGCTTTGTTCTTTTGAAATTTTATTTGCCTCTCCCGATGATGTTTGACAAGAACACAACTGGCTTAAACACCATCTCTGCATGAAACAAGAGGAAGACCAAACACCATATGTTGATTACATAGTTGTTGCAATGAGAAATAGTTTAGATGACCAAACTGCTCATGCCAAATTTTTCTCAAGTCATCGCTATGAGCAAAAAAAATTGATAAAAAGATGATGACCCAAAGTTGTCAAACTTGTACAAACTAGTAATATCATCATCAATTTCAGTTTCAAGAACATGCTTAGGATGTTTTAGATCATTGATTACAACTTGGTGAGGTGAAAACTCTATGGTTTTACCTTCACCTGAATGAGTGATTTGATATATTGATAGAAGGTTACAAGAAATACTTGGAACACATAATACATCATTGAAATGACTGTTTTCTACTTGAATTCTTCCATATCCTTCAACACTAAGAGATCTATCATCACCAACAAATATTTTATTGGTGTTACATTCATTTAGAGAAGAAAATATGTCTATATCCTTAGTCATATGATAAGATGTTCCATAATCAATAAGCCACTCATCAGAAGAATAAGAAGTAGAAGTTGTAATGAAGGAGAAACTAGAAGAAGAAAGTGTGTGTCCATGAGAAGAAGAAGAAGAAGTAGAATCAATATTGATGTTGTGCTTCTTCATTGATGCTTCTAAATCTTCCATCTTCTTGAAACATTTGGACTCATCATGACCATATTTATCACAAAAGTTGCAATGTTTGTTAGTCTTCTTACTTTTATATTTTTCTCCTTTGTCACCATTAGGAGCAGAAGTTGTCTGAGTGGGTTTGGGACTATTATATTTCTTGTTGTTGCGGCGAGGATGTTTCTTCTTGGGATTCTTGGGGTTATCTTTCTAATGGACGACTAATGAGTTGTTGGAGGTACATGCAGTGTTGATCACTCCAAGTTGTACAAGCTTATCTTTCTCTCTAATCAAAGCATCACAAAATTTCTCAAGACTAGTTTTTTTATAAGCTGTCCCTAGAGCCTCTTGCATGGCATAAAAGGTAGATACAAACACAGAATATGCACTACCTATCTTAGAAATAATAATATATATGCAACGATCTTATTCTATATTTATCTTACATTATTCACATAAAGTTATGAGTTTTTTAAACTTAGATAGATAGTCTTTAATGCAAGAAAAATCATTTGGACTTAAAGTCAGTACTTTATTTTCCAACTATTGTGCTCGAATAATATTGTGTTTACCAAACACATATTCAATATTTTCCAAAGATTCTTTGGGTTGATCAATTGATTGAAGGTGGAACCTTAAATCATGAGAGATGGACATTCTGATTAATCCATGTGCTTCGTCATTCCTATTATCCCATTTGACTTTCTTATCAACATCAGTGAGTGTCGTTTCCTTTCCCAAGGTAATATGGTACAAGCCTTTACTTCTTAATAAATTCTCCATATGGGATTTCCATTGGAAGTAGTTGGTGTTGTTGGTAAGCAAGAGATTACTTGTAGAAGACATATTAAATATGCAAATAATGTGGATTTAAAAACTGAAATTGATGATCTTGATGGAAATATCTCAAAAAGTTAGGGTGTTTAAAAAAAAACGGCACTAAAAACAGACTTCGGATGTGAGATATATGCCCTTTTTAAAAAAGGCATAAACAGTAACCAAAGGACCACATGGTGGTGTAAGTTGCTTTATGAAGTGACCCACTTTTATAAAGAGAAGTGGGGATCAATTTTACAATGAAGTTACTTTGTAAAATAAAATTTGCATGCAAAATAAATAACTCTAAAATAAAATATTAAAGCTACTTATAGTGATTCACTTTTATACTTGAAATGAAATACACTTTACAATTTTAGCATGAACTTTTTCAAAAAAAAATAACAAAAAGAGAGACTTGAACTCAAGACCTCTTACTTAATAAGGAAACTTTTAACCAAATGGTCTAGAAAAACATATTGTATTGTTTAGCAAGAGGATTGTTGTTGTTGTTGTTGTTGACGTCCTTGGAGAGCGTGCTAAAAAAAATACACAAGAAAAAAAAATCTTCTTGATGACAACAAGGGTTAGATCTCGGTTAGTTTACCCGGAAGATGAACATTTTCCTATTTATTTCTGATTTGTCGATATTTCACAGGGCACAGGGAAAAGAGAATATGTAGATCTAAAAGAGTAGAAACCCAAAAATAAATAATATAAAACCAAAATAATACTATGCAAAAATTTAAAAAATGTGTATTCAGGTTTTATACCTCCGGATCTGACTAAAATGGTTGTATATTGGGAAAACGGAAACCTTTTCCAGTGAAAGGAAAAGTGTTCCTGAATTAAACGAGTGATATGGATGCAATGGAATAGTCCTCTCAGCCCAGAAATGTATGAAAATGACAAAAAATGAAGATGAGGTAACTCGGCTTCAAAATCTCGATCTACAACAGGAGAGGGTCTTCAAACATGCTCTGATACCATGTTTGACAACACAGGTATTCCAAGAGAGGAAGAACACCTTCAGTAACCACTCACGCAACCATATCAAATATCAACACATCGATATTTTAATGTGGTAAAACTCCTATGAGAAAACATCCACGGTATTAGGTATGTGTTATATTCTTTGCATGTGTGTGTCTCGGTGCATCATATTCGACAATTGTGTCTGACGATCCCAACTTCCTTTTCCCTTTGTGTCATTTGCATTGGGTGCTTTACTGGGGGGGGTCCAGGGGGAGAAGGTTTTGCCCTCACTGGTTACATGCAGTGTTTGGGGCAACGCCCCAAAATTGTTTTTTTGGGGGGGGCATTTTTTTCTATTTTAGCGGATTTTGCGATTTTTAGCGGTTTTCTAAATTAATCTCGGATTAAGGGATTAGGGTTTTGGTAGCTACAAAATACCTAAAATATTGTATATATTGTATATATTGTATGGTGAATGGTGAAATTAATACAATGAAGAGTTGAAAGGTGTGGCACCAAGGAAGGTTGGTTTTCTCTTGGTTAAGGGTTTCCAGCATAAATCTATGTGTACTATGTGTGAACCATTGATTAATTTTTGTTTTTCTTAAGAATCTTTATGCATTTCTTTAATTCACAGGTTTAAAACTTACATGTGGTATTAGAGCTCATTTTTGGCTTCAGGGGGATGCCTTTGTTGATGAGGGTTTGGCTCGGTCTTGATAGATCAAGGTTATCTTGGGTCTGTGATAAATCTGGGTTTAGTGGGAGATTTTGCAGTGGTGATTTGAGTGTAGAAAGAGTAATTTATAGCTCTTCTAGAATAGAGATACAAAAGTTCAATGGTAAAAACTTTGATCTATGGAAGCTCAAGATGGAGGACCTTCTTGTAGAAAAAGAACAATGGATCGTTGTGGATCTTGGTACACAACCTATTGGTACGCAGTCTATTGGCACACAGTCTACTGGTACACAACCTACTAGTACACAAACTACTAGTACACCACCTATTGGTATGTCGAAGGAAGATTGGGAGAAGTTGGACAGAAGAGCAAGGAGTACTATTTGACTCTCCCTGGCAGATTCGATGTTGTTGAATGTCTTGTTAGAATCTACAGCCAAGGAAATATGGGATAAGTTAGGGAATTTGTATCAATCAAAGTCCCTGGTAAACAAGTTGTTTCTTCGAAATAAGTTGTATCATCTTAGGATGGAAGATGGATATTATGTGACAGAACATCTAAATTCTTTTAATACTCTGGTAAGTCAACTGGTATTTGTTAATATTACGATTGCAGAAGAAGATAAGTGTATTACTTTGTTATGTTTTTTTCCAGACTCTTGGGATAATCTGGTTGTAGCAATTGGTAATACCACTCAATCTACATTGAAGTATGAGGATGTAGGTGCATCCTTGTTATCTGAAGAGATGAGGTGGAAAAGCATGGATAGTCAAAGCACTGATGATTTATTTGTAAGAGGTCGTACCCAAGACAGGAATACTGGTAAGCATTCGGGGAGGAAATCTAAATCGTATAGGTAGATCTAAGTCTCCACGAAAATATTTGAGGAAATTTTGGAAGTGTGGTAAAATAGGGAATTATAAGAAAGATTGCAAATCTAAGAAGGTTGATAAACCAAAGGGATCTGATAATACCTCTTCCATAGAGGCGAAAACCTCCACTGAAGAAGGAGGTGATGTTTACCTGGAATCTAGAAGTACACATGAAGACCGTAGTGTATGGTTAATCGACTCAGGTGTGTCATATCATATGACTCCTCACAGGGAGTGGTTCTGTGAATATGAGAAATATGATGGTGGTGATGTATTCCTTGGAGATGACTCGATAGACAATATCATGGGATGTGGAAGGGTTAAGTTGTTTCTAAAATATGGAAGGATTAGAACTCTCCCTGGGGTTCTACACATTCCAAAACTAGCCAGGAGCCTAATATCTGTAAGCAAGTTGGATGATGCAGGAGTGGATATTGTATTGGGAAAGGGAACTTGCAATATGGTACGAGGAGCAATGGTGTTGATAAGGGGAGTTTAGTGTGGAACTATGTACAATTTGTTGGCGAGAAATTATACTAATGGGTATAACAGTTTTGTTGTCCCTGAGAATAAAAATAAAGAAGACAAGACCAATATTGTCCTTGGAAAGAAGACCATGTTGTGGCATCAAAGACTAGGGAATATTGGAGAAAAGAGCCTTCGAACACTACACGGTTAAGGCATGGTTGAAGGTATGTCTAATTGCACTCTGGATTTTCATTTTTGTGAAAATTTCATATATGGTAAATAGAATCGAGTAAGATTCACATCTAGTGCTACAAGAGCAAAGGGGATCTTAGAGTTGATACACAGTGATTTTTTTGGACCTATGCTTGTTCCATCACTAGGTAAATATCTATATTATGTTTCATTCATAGATGATTTCTCAAGGAACATGTGGATTTATTTTATTAGAAATAAATATGAGGTGTTTGATAAATTTAAAGAGTTTAAGGCTCTGGTAGAAAATCAGACAAAGAAGAAAATAAAGGTATTGAGGACAGATAATGGTGGATAATTCTACGAAAATGAATTCAAAGAATTATGTAAGAAGTGTGGTATAGCTAGGAAGAAGACTACTCCATACACACCTCAGTAGAATGGAGTTGCAAAAAGGATGAACAAGACATTGATGGAAAAAGAAAGGAGCATGCTTAGTGGTGTCGAGTTAGGACAGGAATTTTGGGCAGAGGCAATGGGTACAACATGTTACCTAGTCAATCGATCACCCTCATCAGCGTTGGATGATAAAACTTCACATGAGGTATGGACTGGTAAGAAACCCTCTCTTGAACATCTCAGAGTGTTTGGTTGTGATGCTTATGTACATGTTCCAAAGGAAAATAAGAGTAAGCTGGATAATAAAGATGAAAAGTGTATCTTTATGGGTTATAAAGATGGCGTGAAAGGTTATAATATTTGGAACCCAAAAACTAAGAAGATTTTTTACAGTCAGGATGTTGTTTTTAGAGAGGTAAAATATGTTTCCAAACGGGAATTCCTACCAAGGAAAGAAGAACCTGAGAAAATAAAGTTTGAGTTGGATGATGCAAAATTTGAATCATATGAAGAATATGAAACAAAAGAAAAAGAACCTCATGCCCCAGTATTGAGGAGATCAGTGAGGGAAAGAAGGCAACCAGAGTGGTATGGTCCACCTGATTTTTGTTCTAATTTTTCTTTATCTATTACTGGTAATGAACCCAGAACTGTCAGGGAAGAAGTGAATTCAAAGGATAGTAAACTTTGGAAGAAGGCCATGGTTGAAGAAATGGATTCCTTGGATAAGAATGAGGCATGGGATATAGTTGAGTTGTCATCTGGAAGAAAATATGTTGGTAGCAAATGGTTATTTAAGAAGAAGTTTAATGCATAAGGAAAAGTGGAGAAATACAAAGCTCGGTTAGTAGCAAAAGGTTATTCCTAGGTATAGGGAATTGACTTTGGTGAGATTTTTTCTCGTGTTGCCATGTTAACTTCTATTAGAATTATTTTATCTATTGTTGCTTCTTTTTATCTTGAAGTGGAATAGATGGATGTGAAGACAACATTCTTACATGGGGATCTAGAAGAATAAATCTACATGAAGCATCCAGAAGGATTTGTAGTGAAGGGAAAGAAAGAGATGATATGTAAAATAAAGAAGTCACTATATGGTCTGAAGCAATCACCTAGGATGTGGTACCAAAATTTTGACACATACATCCTTGGATTGGGATTTGTGAGAAGAAGGGTTGATCATTGTGTATATTCCAAGCAGGTTGGTAATCACTTCATTTATGTAGTGTTGTATGTTGATGACATGTTGCTAGTAGGAAATAACATGGATTTTATCAAGGAGGTTAAATCGTAGCTATCCTCCAAATTTGACATGAAGGATCTCGGTGCTTCTAACTTCATTATGGGAACGGAGATTAAAAGAGATCATGCAAACAGGAAACTCTGGTTGAATCAGAGAAAATATGTTGAGACGATATTGCAGAAGTTTAATATGCATGGAAGTAAACCGGTCAAGCTTCCTATTCCTATAGGTGTAAATTTATTTGTAGATCAGTGTCCCAAGACACAAGAAGAAGAAGAGGACATGTCCCATGTTTTGTATGCCAGTGCAGTTGGTATTTTTATGTATGCAATGGTCTGTACTAGACTGGACATTTCACATGTAGTGGGATTTTTGAGCAGGTATATGTCAAAACTAGGGAAGGAGCATTAGACAACAGTAAAGAGGGGTCTTCGGGTATTTGCGTGGCACTACCAATTATGGATTGTGTTACCAAGGAAGACCAGGATTGGAGAGAGTGGTGGACATACATGGGTTTGTTGATACAGAATGGGCTGGAGATCTAGATAGAAGAAGATCCACAAGTGGGTATGTGTTTAACCTATTTGGAGGAGAAATCAGTTGGATGAGAAAAAGACAGGTTGTAGTGGCACTCTCAATGACAGAAGCTGAATACATGTTAGACACTCATGCAAGCAAGGAAGTAGTATGGTTACAGAGATTGTCTTCGGGTATTGGGTTGGTGAAAAAATAAGTGAGATTAGAGTGTGACTGTCAGAGTGAAATATTCCTGGAAAAGAACCCTGCTTATCATTCGAAGACAAAGAATATTGATGTTCAGTATCACTTTGTGAGAGACATGGTTGAAGAAAAGAAGGTTTTGCTGGAAAATATCGACACTTGGAAGAATGTTGCAGATTCATTGACAAAGTCTGTGAGCACAGAGAAGTTCTCTTGGTGTAGAGTAAAAATGGGCGTTGCTTCCCTAGATTGTTAACTATGTAATCCTACCCCCCTATATGCAAAGAAAATAGAAAGTGGGAGAATGTTGGGTATGTGTTATATTCTTTGAATGTGTGTGTGTGGGCGCGCCAAATTCGAGAATTGCGTCTGACGATCCCAACTTCCTTTATGATTTGCGTCAGGAAATTTCCTAGGGGGGATGAGGGTGCTAGGTTTATCCCCCCTTGGTTACGCATAATTTTTGGCTTAGGGTGGTGGCCTGAAGTCGACGGGGTTTGGGGCAGCACCCTGAAATTGTTTTTTTGGGGGGGCATTTTTTGCTATTTTAGCGGATTTTGCTATTTTTAGCGGTTTTCTAAATTAATCCCGGATTAAGGGATTAGGGTTTTGGTAACTATGAAATACCTAAAATATTGTATATATTGTATGATGAATGGTGAAATTAATACAATGAAGAGTTGAAATGTGCATCACCAAGGAAGGTTGGTTTTCTCCTGATTAAGGATTTCCAGTGTAAATCTCTATGTACTATGTGTATGAGCCATTGATTAATTTTTGTTTTTCTAAAGAATATGTATGCATTTATTTACTTCATAGGTTTAAAACTTACACATGGCCCCGGCCAACATGGTGACTTGGAGTAGTTTATTAATGAAAAATAAAAAGATTACAGAGATATTTTACAAGAGAGTTTCTCATAATCGATCATCGTAAAATGACCCTCCATGCTCTTTAAATAGAGATGATGGACCAATCGGGTGTTAATCCACAGATCAATGGTTGTTAATATCGAGGAGAATATGAATCGTTGGATCACTATGTGTCAGAAACATATCATAACCGTCAGATTTCCTAACTACAAATGCATACTAATGCATACTAAAGAAACACACTAAGAAACACACTTTTACCTAACGACACATTAGACCAAGTAGATATTAGCTAACTCTTAAGTGTCTAAATATCCTAACAATCAATGGACCTCCTTGGACTCTGGATCGAGTTAGGGAGTGAACTGTATATGGTTTGGGTATTTCTATTTATGCATATGTGACATATGATTGGGTATATGATGATGTTGTTTATGGATCATTGACAGTGTTTCGTTGATGGATGCAGGCTGATAATTTCTTGATAATAAGACTCACATAAGGAGTAAAGGGTCCATGCATAACAACCATATATTGAGGGAGAGGTTTGGAAACATCCATGTCATAGCCTACTAGCACTCCCACCATGGCTCAAATTGTACGTTAACGATTACCTAGTTTGAGAGATCCACGATGTCGTGAGGGCAGACTGAGACAGTCGTTCACGAAGATTCTAATGGGCACGCAATAAGGCAAGGTCCCTATTCCTTATAGGCCCTTAGTCTCTCACAAGGTCGACTAATGGAGTATTGACTCCAAGGGTTGGACAACTACCAAAATCACTCAAAGGCGAGTTGCACCCTTGGAGCACGTAGTGCATCTTGAAGGGCACGTCACATAATTAAAAATTGAATAAAGGTGAGTGGCACCCTTGGAGAAAGAAGTGCATCTTGAAGGGCATGCTGCATAATTAAAACTTGAATAAAGGTGAGTGATACCCTTGGAGCATGGAGTGTGTCTTGAAGGGCACGTTGCGATATTTAATAAAGGTGAGTTAATAAACCTAGGTGCCTAGAAAACAATATTTGTTTTGACATGGTCGGAATTAAAATAATTATTAAATGAGTAATTTTTACTAATTATAAAATCTCCTTAAAAATTCTAAGCCTAGTTTAAAAATTTGAACCTAAGTCTAAAGTGGGTAAGAATACAAAAGTTTAAACTATAAATTTAATAAATGATGGGGGATGAAGAAAAATCAAGTTAGGAATTGAAAGAGTAAAAATTTGTATCTAAAGATTTAATTAAATAAATGTGTGCAAAAGAATACCAAATTGGAACTAAGATAAGAAAGGAAATAAATATAAAAAGGAATGTGGAAGCATAGAAAATAATCTAGTATAGTCTATCTAAATAACTTTCCTAAATTAAACACAACTAAGTTTTAGAAAGGCATCAGCGATTAAATATGAAATAGAGGGAATAAAGGGACACATAGGAGTGATTTTAGGAGGGATTTTAGGATGGATGAGGGAAATTGACATTTAATTAAATTAAATAGTGATTTTTTGGTGCAACTAAGGGATCGGGTGACAAGTGTATGGGGGAGAGTAATTCCTAATTAATTTTTTAAAAATGAATTTAATGTGCAATTGGCAAGTGGACACTAAGAAAAATTCTATAAAATAAATGGCTACAAGGAGGAATGGATTATGACTGGTATGTGTAAATTTATATTGCGGGAATTTCTTTGACTTATTTTTCTTGTGAGAGTTGGGATACCCAGCTCGAAAAAGAGAGAGTGGTATCTCAACCTTGCGAGGCGAGATGGGAGCTAGAGTTTTCTGGTTGTGTTTGTGTGTGGCCCATTTACGGCTCGAGGGGATAAAGGGGAAGAAGAGTACCCCTAGCGTTGGCTAGGAGGTATCGGTGAGGTCTTCACGGTTAGCAAGAAGGGAGCAGGATGAAGCGCAAGCGCGGGATATCATCATCGACTTCTCGCCTTTAGTTACGGTGTTTTTATTTAAATTTGTAATCGGAGTGGATTAATTTGTATAATCTAGTTTTTTATTTTACCTTGCGTAACTATGTGAGATCTTAAGATCAATATATAAGCTCCTAGATGGTTTTATAAATGCTAAAGGTTAATTCCTAAAAATTTCACCGCCATTTTTAATATAAATCTGAGCTTGAATGTATACATATATAAATGTTTGACCACCGCCATTGTTGATTTCAAATATGAGATTGAATGTCTACATACAAAATGTTTGATCACCACTTGGTTAATTTAAATCTAAGCTTGAATGTCTACATATAGAATGTTTGATCATTGCCCTTTAATTTGAACCTGAGTTTGTACTATCCAATCCATAACACATTTTTTCCAAATCGAATTTTTTTCTCTAATGAGGTTGCTGCTAGCCAAAATTGATCTCGAACTGATCAAAAATTATTTTTATCCTTACCCACATTTCTTCTTACTCTCCAGTGAAGTTTTACTCTGCCAATGCACACACCACCTCTATGTTTTTGGTGTAAAAACGTGCTCATACTATGGGGGAAACTAGCAAGATTTTTTACCCTCCTTACCTCTATGTTTTTTGTGTAAAAATGTGCTCAGACTGTGGGGGAAAATAGCAAGAGTTTTTACCCTCCTTACCTTTAAATTTTTGGTGTAAAAACATGCTCATATAGTGGGGGAAACTAGCAAGAGATTTTACCCTCCTTACCTCTTTGTTTTTGGTGTAAAATTGTGCTCAGACTGTGGGGTAAACTAGAAAGAGTTTTTACCTTCCTTACCTCTTCTTTTTTGGTGTAAAAAAGTTCTTAGACTGTGGGGGAAACTAGAAATAGTTTTTAACCTTCTTACCTTTGTGTTTTTGGTGTAAAAACCTGCACAGACTATGGGGGAAACTAGCAAGAGTTTTTACCCTCCTTACCTCTACACTTTTTGTGTAAAAACGTGCTCAGGCTATGGGGGAAACCAGCATGTGGTTATACCAGGTTTATCTCTTCATTTTTATGTGTAAAACGTGCTAGCTTGTGGGGGAAACTAGTATGCATTTTTACCATCTTCATCTCTACATTTTTGTGTAAAATGTGCTACCTTGTGGGGGAACCAGCATGAGTTTTTACCTTGTTTATCTATGGGTGTTGCTCACTATCTTTTTCCCATAACTTTCCTCATTACCTCTGTGTTGTTGGGGAATTTACCAACTCTATTTTTTCCTTCATGTCTATGAGTTATTAAGTCCTTGCCTTTTTCTTATTCCTACACTTTTTTTTGGCATTAGAAGATGCCCTGCACATTGGAGTGTCCTTTAGTTTCATTTTATTTTAGTTAGTAATATTCAAAGCCAGATATCTTATTTCAATGCGATCACATAGTTATATATGTATCATTTTCCTTATGATGTCTAGAAGTATTCAAGTTTAATATTCATTGTTAAGTTTCATTTAATATCTCAATGTTAATTTTAATGAGCACTTTAGAGATCTATGACCTGTCAATAAAAGGCTCTACTGAATGCTTGATTTATTTTGGGGTGATTTTATAAATGAATGAACTAATTCTAGTCACGCATGAATTATAGGTGATGTATCAAATTTACTTGAGTATGAATTAAATTGTTGAAGGACTATTGTAGATTAATAGCACCTAAGTTGGGGACTTTACAATGTAAATTGTAAGCCTCATTGAAAAACATGACTACTTTGCGCATGAATTGGAATTGATACGTATTTTACGCCATGTATTAAAAGAGATGTATTGAATGTTTGGATGTGATTTGATTACATGAGCGCCTTGATTAATGTTGATGTGTGATCAATTTAACAATTAGATTGTTTGTGTGCCTTGAAAATGTAGAGGGGTGATTACTTAAGTAAATAAATCATTCACGCACCATGATATAAATGTTGATGAATTTTGTGTTATGAACAATGTTGATGTATAACGATATGTGTATAATTTATTATTTCTTCCCTTAAATTGATGTATGATTGGTTGAGTAGATATCTTGGTTGCACCATGAGATAAATCGATAGTTTGCTCTAGTGAAATGAATAATTAATAATTGATGAATGATGAATGATTGAGTTATAAATTTACCTTGCACCATGGATTATGTTGTGATTAAATTATTGGATTTCTTGCGCATTGGATTAACAATGGATGTAAAATGATTTAGCTTGATTACCTGCGCACCTTGAAATAATGGTGATGCATGATTATTTTAGTAACAAAATGTACTTGTGTGCCTTAATTTAAGTGGGTGTGTGATTGCTTCATCATTACTCTTTTCCACCTTGAATTTAAATGTTAATTAATCTGGCGTCATGAATTTATTAGATATATGACTGATTTAGTGACTAGATTTCTCTTACGTCTTACTTAAGTCGACATGTGATTGTTCTAGAATTGTTTACTCTCATGCACAGTGAATATTTAGTTGTTGATATATGATTGATAACAATAATGATTACCCTTGTGTCATGATTAATTGATGAATAGGATTGATGTATGGATCTAGTTGATGATTGGACTTGTTTGTTAGTGGGATGTAGACACCTCCTTGTTCCTCATAACAGTCAACAGCCCTAAGACCTTAAATGGTTAAAATCAATTGGAACTTGAGCTTGAGCATTACTTATGTGTCTTGAAGGTTCTAACCTTGCAGGGTAGGTTGGGCAGGTAGTCATTTTATATTCATTATCGGATTGTGAGTGTTGTCAATCGTTTCAAGATGATTATGATGTGTTGATCTACTACGCTACTTATGTTTCTGTCACTATCCTTCATTGAAACGTTGATCGGTGGAAGTCAAGGTCTTGCAAGAGTCCTACCTTGACCCCCACGATGTTGTCCTGAGGAAGAGTTGATCAGTGGGGGTCAAGGTACGACTCCTGCAAGACCAACTGGATGAACGACGTCAGGTGTGCAAAAACATCAGATATCAACCCGATGTACATCAAGGTATCAGGATACATCATGAGGATCCACATTCATGATTCCTCGAATATTGGCTCCTCGGAAAGGAACTCCCTACATAGGACCACCACATCAACAGTTGCGTCATCTGCAGAAACAGCTATTTGGGAATATTTAGTCCTGTTCAGGATGATTTTAGCTATGTGTAAATGGCTTCAGGGACCAAGATGAAGGTTGGGGGAAGGGTTACGAACTCTAGCCTCAACCTAGGATATTTTTTCACGAAGTCCAACATGTACGTCACGATATTAGGATCTTATGACTTCGTGATCGGTATGGGTTGGTTAGAATCACTTGATGCGTTAATCAACTGTAAGATGAAACAATTGAGTTTTATTGATGATGAGGGAAATAGACGGGTGATTTTAGGAAGAACTAGGGAGTTTCCCTAAGGTTCATTTCTTCCCTACAACTATGAAAGAGTATGCGCAAGGGATGAAAGCTATATGAAATCCTAGCGTTGGACGACAAGGGCATGGCAGAAGGATTAGAAAACATTCTGGTAGTACGAGAGCTTGTGGACATGTTCCTAGAAGAGTTACCAGGTTTTTCACACGAAGGAGAGCTGGAATTTACCATCGACTTAAAACCTAGAACTAAACCGATAGAAAGAACGCCTTATCGGATGTCGACCCCTGAGTTATAGGAGCTGAAAACGCAACTGAAAGAGTTGTTGGAACTAGGACATATATGTCCAAGTGTGTCACCTTGGGGTGCATCTCTTATTTTCATATAGAATAAGGATGGGTCGTGGAGACTCTCATTGACTACCATCAATTGAATAAGGCAACGATCAAGAACTAGTATTTGTTTCCAAGAATAGACTATTTGTTTGATCAAATGAAAGGTGCAACGGTGTTTTCAAAGATCGACTTGAGATCAGGATATCACCAGTTATGGATCAAGGAGGAAGACATTCCTAAGGCCACATTCAAGATGAGTTTTTTGCATTACGAGTTTATCATTTTACTGTTTGGACTGAAAAAATCCTAAGGGTATTCATGAGCTTGATGAATGAGGTGTTCCGCGAATAATTGGACAAGTTTGTTCAAGTATTCATTGGTGACATATTGATGTATTCTCGGATGATGGGAGAACATGATGAACTTTTTAACTTGGTACTATAGTGTTTATGAGAGAACAAATTATATGAGAAACTGTCGAAATTCTCCTTTTGTCAATCGAGGATTCATTATTTGGGGTGTGTTATCTCTGACAAAGTCATCGCTATGGATCCAACGAAGGTGGAGGCTATTATGGAATGGCTTGCGCTAACGAACGTACCAGAAGTACGTAGCTTATTGGATTTACATGGATATTAATTATGGTTCATCAAAGGTTATTCGAAGATAGAAAATCCGATCACAGAATTGCAGAAGAAAAACAAGAAGTTGGTATGGATTGAGAAATAAGGAAGCATTTCAAAGCCTCAAGGAGATGTTGACAACAATGTCAATACTAAAATTCCCTGACATGGATGAGGACTTATTGGTATGCACAGACGCATTCAAGGAAGTCTTAGGTGGAGCATTCATGCAAGACGGTCGAGTGATCACTTACATCTCAAGTAAGTTAAGAAATACTAAAGAGAGCTACACGACGCATGATTGGAGTATTGGCCATTGAGTATGACCTGAGAGTGTGGAGACACTACCTGATTGGATGGAAATTCAAACTGAAAACAGGACACTATGGTTGCAGCACTTTTTATGCAAAGTGACTTGAACGCGAGACAAGGGCGTTGGTCAAAATTTCTTATTGAATGCGATTTTGAGATTCCCTACATAAAAGGGACAGTGAATAGAGGGGTAGATGCCTTGAGTTTGAGACCACGCATATTTTCGGTGATACCTCTTCAAACGAATATTAGAGCAAATATTCTAACTTTATCACACGACGATGACTGGTATAAAGAGGTTAAGGAAAATATCGTACAAGACACCATGTTGGTACCAAAATTTGAGGGATTGATTGTGGACAACGACGAATTAATGAGGTATAATAACCAAATTTACGTACCTCCTAGCATTGTGTTGAGAAGTTAATCTTAAGCGAAGATCATATAGCAGTGTACATGGATCATCCAGGAGTCACAAATATGAGGGCGGACCTGAAGCCCTTATTCTTCTGGAAATGAATGAAGGCAGACATAGTCAACTACGTGGTGAGATGTCTAGAATGTCAGCAAGTGAAGGTTGAACATAGACATCTGGCAGGATTACTACAGCCACACACTATTCAAGAATCGAATAGGAGGTATTTTTGATGGAATTCTTTGTTGGACTACCACTAATGGCAAGGAGGAACGACTCAATTTCATGGTAGTTGAGACTCTGACAAAGAGTGTACTTTTTATCCCTATGCGTACAATGTATCAAGCACCAAACATAGCTAGATTTTTATCAGCAAGATTGTGAGATTGCATGGTGTTCCTAAGAGGATCATATCTGATAGAGGATCGATGTTTATTGGACTATTTTGAACTAGTTCCCAAGATTCCTTAGGAACACAACTAAACTTTAGTACAACATATCACCCTGAGAGAGACGGCTGTTGACGATTAAAATCACAACGATAAATTCTTCTCGCAAAGGATTTCTAAAGCACTATTATTTAATTATGATAATAATATAATACTAGTAGGTGGGACCCCCTTGCAGACTAGAGGAGAAAGGATAGACATGCTACACTTGTTAAATTATGATCTTGATTTATTATGCAGATTAATTCTTTTATTTTCTTCAACACTTTGATTCCATATTAATACACTTCAACAATACCAAATCATAACTGAATAGCAATAAATGTGTAGATAAGTAGCTTGCACATCAACAACACATATACCCTGGGGAAACCCTGTACAGAGAGAAAAACCCCAACAAACGATATTCCTTTATTGCATTAATAATGTAAGATCACTTAAAAATATCCACCATGATTGTTATGCTCTTAAAGAGCTTGCCAAGATGAGTCTGACCTCACAAAGACCTAAGATACCTTGTTTAAATACACCTCTGATATGTTGTCTCTATTTTTGATATACAACACTGATATGTTGTCGATATATGCCATTGATATAAAGCCTCTATTGCTGATATAAAGCAGTGATATGTTGCTTTGGTATGTTGCCTATTTATCACTGAAATGATCCTCTATTGCTTCTCCCTTAAACTACATATAAAAACTGTGTTGAAGAGAGAGGTCGACCTCTTATTATATAGGCTAAAGAGGAGAAGAGGAGAGGCTCGAAATAATAACTTGTTTGCATGCTTTAATCATAACTCATCTTCATACTTTAGTTAAAACTTAGAACTAGACTTGAGACTAATATACTTTAGTTTGAAAATAGAAGTAGACTTGAGAATTCAAGTACAACTCAACATTACACTTTAGTTCGAAAATAGAATTAGACTTGAGACTGGTATACTTTAGTTTGAAAATAGAACTAGACTTGAGACTTCAGTTACAACTCAACATTACACTTTAGTTCGAAAATAGAACTAGACTTGAGACTTCAGCTACAACTCATCACTACAATTTAGTTCAAAAATATAACTAGACTTGAGACTTCATTTACAACTCAACTCTTTAAAAGGCAATTTGAAATTCTCTTCATGGTGGATAATTTTACACGTGCCAACGCACTAGATCAATACATTTATATCATTTTCAATATTAGGAATATCATTTGTTTCTAGCTCATAGGAATTTTATATTCAACCTAACTTTTGCTAGGGGCCTTGACTTTTTCTCATGGCTCACAAGGCTTGACTAGGCTCATAGAGGTTGTACATTCCCCCTAAATTTTACACTAGTCTGTCTATGCTCACAGAGGTTATACGTTCCCCCTGACTTTTGCACTAGACTGTCTATGCTCACAGAGGTTGTACGTTCCCCATGAATTTTGCATTAGACTCACATAGCATCTCATTCATCCTAAATATTGGTTTGACTCACAGAGGTTGTAGGTTCCCCCTAGCTTTTTTCAATACCTCACAAGACTGGTTGATTCTCCAAATCTCCTTGGCTAGCCTCGGGGTGGCCCATATGGCCTCTTATTGGAGAATGACTATCGATGCTGCCAAATTTAACACTCCCTCTCAGCGAGGGATTCATTCTCAGCCACACCAAGCTTGCCTCTCAGCTACACAAACTGTCTCGAGGTCAGAGGCTTGGTCAGGATATCAGCTACCTACTCACTCGTGGCTATGTACTGTAACTTTACAGTTTTTCTCGGGACCAAGTCTCGGATGTAGTGGTACCTCATGTCAATATGTTTTGACCTGTTGTGAAATACCAGGTTCTCTGTCAATTTTATGAAACTTTGATTATCACAGTGAACCATCTCTGTCTCGATCTTGTCTCCAAACAAACCAGAAACCAATTTTTTGATCCATATTGCTTCCTTGCTAGCATCACTTGCTGCAATGTACTCATCCTCTATTGTACTATGTGTAATGGATCCCTGCTTCCGGCTTGACCAAGAGAGCATAGCGGATCCTAAACTAAAGCAGTATCTGGAAGTACTCTTACGATCCATTGGGCTTCCTGCCTAGTCAACATCTGCATACCCATGCAGAAATAAACCACCACTAGATGTATATCTCAGACCATAAGTAATGGTCCCTCTGAGATATCTCAATATGTTCTTTGTTGCCACCCAGTGTCTCTGTCTTGGTTTAGTCATGAACTGACTCATTGCAATCACTTCATAGCATATATCTGGCCTAGTGTGGATCATGTACATCAATTATCCAATCAACTGCTTATACATGGTGGGATCCACCAAATACGAACCTGTATCAGAATCATGCAGCTTCCTCAGGTTGGTAACCATCAAAGTAGACATGTATTTTCAATCCATCATACCAAACCTCTTTAGTACATCCACTGTGTATTTTCCTTGTGACGGAAATATCTTGCCCTATCTTTGCCACACTTCCAATCCTAGGAAGTAATGCATCAAGCCTAAGTATTTCATCTTGAATTATGAGGTTATCTCCCTCTTACACTAGGCTATTATCCCTTCATATCCTGTTAGAAAGAGATCATCAACATACATGATTAGTATAACAGGTTGGTTACCTCTTACCTTGAAGTATAGATTTGCATCAGCATCACTTTTCTGAAAGCCCGGGATTTTAAGAAAGCCATCAATCCTGTCATACCAAACTCTGGGAGCCTGCTTAAGACCATACAAGGCCTTCCTTAGCTTGCATACATGAGTTCCTTTGTTATCCAGTACAAAACAATATGGTTGTTCGACAAAGACCTCATGTTCAATCTTTTCATTTAAGAATGTTGTTTTTACATCCATCTGATGTAGCTTCCAACCAAGAACGGGAGCTAAAGAAATAATAGTTTGAATGGAGGTATACCTGGATACAGGGGAAAAGTATCTTCATAGTCAATTCCTTCTTTCTGAGTGAAGCCTCTAGCTACAAATCTTTCTTTGAAATTTTCCACACTTCCATCAGCTGCATGTTTGATATTATAGATCCATTTGGAAGAAACCACTTATTTGTCTTTTGGCCTCGGCACAATGTCCCAAACATTGTTCTTTATAATAGACTTGTATTCCTCAAGTATGGCATCCTTCCATACTTGTAATTTATTTTATTCTTCAAATGAAAAAAAAATTGAGTCATTAATGCTACTCATCAGTGCAAAATAGCCTCCAAACCTATGAGGCCTCTTCCTTTCCCTGAAATTTCCTTTGGGAGTAGCTATCCTTTCTGCTTCTTGCACTATTTATTTAAGCCACCCTGGCTTCCTTGTGGCTGGAGGTTCTTCAAGAGTTATTTCTAACACTTCAGTGGATTCTAGGGGCTCATTACTTGGCCCTTCATGAGGTTCCTCCCTCTGATCATCTGACTCTTCATTTTCAGAAGAGGGTGAAGCTGGTTGAATTGCTTTTGATTCATGCTGAAGCTCTCTAGATTTCTTAAATGAGGCTTCCTCATGGAAAGTCACATCTCTTCTTACCTCTATTTTCCTCTGACCTGGTACATAAATCCTGTAAGCCTTGGATTTTTCACTGTACCCCACAAAAACCCCTTTCTTTCCTAAGGGTTCCATCTTTGTCCTATTTTCCTTTGGGGCATGAATATACACAGCACACCCAAATATCCTTAGATGTCCTACTTCAGTTTTGATCCATGAGAAGACCTCTTCAGGAGTCTTGTCCTACAAGGACACCTGTTATGAATATACACGGTAGTGGAGGTAGCTTCTGCCCATAAAGAATTTAGAAGATCCTGCTCAAACATCATTGCTTTCACTGCCTCACAAATAGTCATGTTTTTCCTCTCAGCAATACCATTTTTCTGAGGTTTATATGGCACGGTCAATTGTCTCTTGATTCATGTTGACTTGCAGAAATCCTTAAACTGAAGAGATTCAAACTCTCCTCCATTGTTTGTTCTAATGATTTTGATGTGTTTCACTGTCTTCTTTTCAATAAAGGATTTATACTCTTTGAATTTGTCAAATGTGTCACTTTTAGCATTAAGAAAATATATCCAACATTTTCTTGAGTAATCATCAATAAAAATGACATAATAAAAAAAACCACTGAGTGACAAAGATGACATGGGACCACATACATCAGAATGAGCAAGATCTAATATGCCATGAGCTCTGTTGTCACTACTAGGAAATGCTTTCTTTATATTTTTACCTAGCATGCATCCCTTGCAAATTTCATTTTTACTAAGAGAAATAGAGGGCATTCCACATACCATGTTCTGTATATATGGAAGAGCTTTGTAATGAATATGTCCAAGTCTTCTATGCCACAACTCGTTGGATCTAGTCACATCATGAGCCAATGCCTGAATTAACTATCCTGACACGACGTACAATCCTCCACTGCGAGTTCCAATGGGTTTTGTTGTACTTAAGTGTCTACCTTTAGCCCATAGTAGTGCCTTCCTGTCCTTGAATATTACCCAATATCCCTTGTCCTCAAGGGTTGCAACTGATAGTAGATTCTTATTGAGCCCTGGAACATATAATACTTCATCAACATGAATTCTAGCCCCATATTCCAATTTGAAAAAGATAGATCCTACTCCCTCTATCTTGTAACATTTGTCATCCCCAAGCGCAACATGCTTTGCAAAAGATTTTGTCTTGAAATATGAGAGGATCTCTTTGTACCCT
>ML777336.1:761034-838686 GCA_009831015.1 Picea engelmannii | reverse complement strand
TGACAATCTACAAGCAGTCGCATATGCTATGGGTATTGACCATACAAAGGTAAAAGAAAAGGTAACATGGTATTTATTTTCCTCTGCTCATAAAACTACAATAGGTATGAACATATATACTAGATCTTATGACCTTAGTATTAAAACCATGTACCTATCCCTCATACCCATATGCCTAAACTTAATCAATCCTCTCATAAGTGCTCGGAAATGGTTGAGGGAAAAATCACATCAAAGCATGAATATGAAGCATGTCTAGTAGTGATAGGCCACCAATGTACTTCGCCCTTAAGCAAATCATGAACTTATCTTGTGTCATGAACCATGATCAAACATCGAATTCACCACTCGGAAGTCCAATCACCTATCCTAAAATGATTCTTTGACACCCAACGTCTTGTCCTCATCATTACATTAACTGGTAGAAATGAAATGGCTTATCTAGTGGCAAAGCCATCTAGATAAGCCTCATCTGGTCTTAAATTTTCCTCGCGGCATCCTTACTTAAACTTTCCATTCACATTTTCGACGTCATCACCATATTCCCTTGTCGTTACCTTTCTCTAGTTCCAATCCTATTCCTCTCCATGATATTCGGTACCAAACCCTTACCCTCATCAATTGACTAAACCCTTGCGCTACAGGCTGATCCTTTTCTCACAAATTATAATGACGGTCGTAAGTAGACATGAACTGATCTTCCAAATTTATAGAGAGACCGAGGAATTCCAACTATGTCAAGAGAAGTATACTAGATCGGGATGGATGTCATTTTTGGAGAAGTTCACAGGATGGCACGAGAAGATATCTCACGAATTTATTCAAGGTTACGATGGAGAGATTGCAAAAATAGACAATCTACAGCTGACAATCAAGGAAGCAACCTTAATGGAGGTCACAGGATTACCTAACAGAGGAGCCAAATACTTCAAAGGGGTAGGAATCAATAAGGGAATGTGCTAACGATATTTGAAAGAAGACCATCAACACCCTGATTTGAAAATGGGGATCCCTAGGAACTATATCAAGGAAGAATATCATCCAATGATTACTAGTCTTCAATAATTCCTCACTTGTGAGGGCAGGTATGTTGTGACCTTCATATATCATCTTAGGCTTCTATTACACTTTGAAGGAGGCCCTGAATTTGATTTCCCATATTTCCTATGGATGAGTTTGAACAAAATGGTAAGAGGTGTCAAATCCCTATCCAAAACTGAGAAGACTAGCATTTACCATCAAGGTCTTATTAAAATGTTAGTTTTACATGAAGTTAGGAAGCAGAGGATTAGTTGGAAAATCCTTATCACTCAACACCTTCCCACAGAAAACAAACCTATGGAGGAAGCCCAACATGGTCCAAAGAAAAATAAGGAACCTCAAAAGAAAAAGGCAAGAAGGATAAGGTAGCTTCAACATCATCCAGGACAATGAGCCAACATGAAAAATCTAGTAAACAAGCAGGGCCCTCTTCCATAGTCAATAAGACTTTTAAAGGTCAAATATCAAAAGGTAAAACCAAATTAATAGAGGATACTTCAACAGTAGCACCTGAGGAGAAGGGCCATAAGACAAAAACTGTAAGGAAAGGGAAGAATAACTCATAAAATAAAAGCAAACAGTCTATAGAACAATCCCCTGTAACCATTCACAAATAGAAAAGAAGAAAATGAATCCTGTGAGCACCCCTAATCCAGTACCTCCTTGTAAAAGAACCACATCGAGCATGGAGAAGAGAGGAAAAGCAGTTGTTAGTCCTCATACACAGGACGATCCAATCGATCTTACCTCCCCTTCTGAAGACTTATTAGTCCAAGATGACATCCCTAGTATGATCGAGGAACAAGACACTATTACTCTATGTGGGATGAGGGAGGAAGTCGAGGAAAGAGAATGCATCCAGCCAGTAATAATGGAGTCAAGAAGGACCTTAAAAAGAGAACAGATGAATAAAAAGATTGAGGAACTGTAAAAACAAAATCCGGAACTCAAATAACAAGTGAAGGAATACCAACTATTGAACAGGTATATCAAAAAGGAAAACGAGCAATTGAAAGCAAACAACCAACAACTTCAAGATGACCATGAAGAGACTTATAATAAGCTCAATAAGGTACTATGACTCCTACAATACATTAGGGTCATAAAAAGGGAGATGAAAGAAGAGGCCTTAGCCATCAACATCATTGATCCACAGCAGTAAAGAATGCGGTCTCCAGTTTTGAAAAATTTTGGATTTGTTTTCAGTTGCATGAGGACATGCAATGGTTTTGGCATGGGGGAATGTTGAGACCCTAAATTGGTATCCCCACTACCCCATTTTACTACTCATCTATACCTTTTTGGCTTACCTAAGCTTGGGTAATGGAAAAGAATACTACCATTAGCCATTGATAAGGTCATGAGGTCAAGTATAATTAATTCATTCATTTTTGTGGTTTATTGAGCTAGGAGATTAAATGTTTCATGTACTAATGCTTCAATTTGCCATGTATAATCTTTGAACTCTAGATAAATCCATCCTTCCTGTACCAGCTCAACTATCTGGTACTTGTGCACCAGACTATCACTGTCTGAATCTGGTACCACGCACATCCAGTAATGAATCTCACCTGTTGCGATCCGGTACCAATGGTCATGGACTGTCGTGATTCGATACCACCATTCATGCACTGTTCGGATCCAGTACCATCTACCTGTCACGATCTGGTACCAATTCAGAAAGCTGAATGTACCAAGTTTAGCTCCAGATCATGCCCAATACAACTATTGAGTGTTTATTGAATCATAAATGTTTTAGCAAAGCTATGTTAGGATAGTTTGTTGTTGCTTCATCCTCATGCACGTCGTGTCATGAGGATGAGGCTTAAAATATGTAACTGAATAATTAAATTTAACAATTGATTGATTTGAAAACAATTTCACCTCCTTGTGTTTCATGACTAAGACTGTTTAAATAGTCAATGCAAGGATGTTGGAAGTAGTAGAGAGTTAGCATAATACAGATGTGAAGCAGCGTTATATATTGCAGAACATATTATGGGTGAAGATTAATAGAAGGACATCATTTATCTCTATGCCTTGATCATCTATGATTGAATGTGAGCTGAGTTGTTAGAATAGTTTGATTCTATGTTTTGAAGTTTGAATGAGAGTAATGTGTGGGTTGAAAACAAGTTTAATGTAGACTCCAGTCGTTGACCTGTTGAAGCGGCAAGGGCCCACTGCCTAACAAAGTTCAGCACCTTTGTAGATTAGTATTATCATTTTCTTTCAATAGTGTGAATGTTAGATTAGTTGAAGCTTTAATTCCTTCATATGATAGAAGTACAATTTAGACTAGAATTTTAATTATATGATCGTTTAGAGAGATTTACTCACTCTGTTTTGCATATGTTCTATTTTTATGAATTTGATTTTGTTTCATAGACATGAATGTTGGTAGTAGTAGTCAAACATATTTGAAGGAGAACTAGTGAAGTTTACAACAACACATTATCAACCACAGCATACTCAGTATATTGACTATTGAACTACCCATGCTATGTCTTTATGATTGATGTGTGATTTCTCTTTCAGAAGTGTGGTTGCATAGTTAATTCTCTGGGTCAGATAGAAGAGTTGATCTGTCAGAAGAACTCCATCTCATACTTGCATGTGCCATAATGGAGTAGATAGCCTCTCTGTGAAAGACAACCAATGTGCATTTTGGTTTGCTAGTTTGTTTTGTTTCCAGCATACATAATCTAGAATAGTTCTATACTCATGACATTAGAATTACCTTTCTTACTAATGTCTTGTAACTCTGTTGATTACGAATCCTGGATTGATAATTAATGAATGCATTATACTAAACATATGAGCAACACAACATATCCCATGACGTGACATGGAAACGTGACACCATTTTTTAATTTTGAGCACAAAAACTGATGTACGCGGGTTGTAATGGTGCAACCTGCATATACGCATGTTGTATAGATGTTAGGGAGAGTATATGTGGAAAAACATAATTTTTTAGCTCTGGGAACTGCAAAAGGGGATTTCAAGTCTGCATAGGGAAATGGAAAAGGTATTCTAAGCAAGTTTTCATGTGGTGAGGGAAATATTTATATAATAGATGCCCCCTAATGTGTGAGATCAGAGGAGTATCTGCGATGGATGGAATACATTATAATTCCCAGAAGTGGAGTAATGGATACCCAGCTGGACAAACTAGTTGCTCATAAGAATATTACAATCCATAATGACTTTGCACATATGGATTCCAATTTGAATTACACTGCAGATCCATGTGGAAATAAACCAAAAAGTTGTTCATGGCCATGAATAGGCAATACAAAAGTAGATACATGCCATAGGCTGTCATAGTCACGAACAAGGCCCAGTGAAAACTAGTCTCGAAATCAATTTGAAGATGTATGTATACAATGGAGTACAATATGGTCTCCCATGATCACTGAATTCATATGGTATTGGCCCAATGAATGATAGTAATAGATCAGGAAAGCTGGGATTATAAACCGATGTCTTCAACTATTGTACACGATCTGCCAAAGTCACAACTCTACATCATGTGAATGAATGAGTTGAGGTCCAACATAATGAGACTTCATTTGATTATTGATCATTAAGGTATAGCATTAACAAATGAGACAACCTACAGATAAGGAATTTAGCTATCAAGGCACCGAGTAAATTATTACAAGTGTGAATAAAGGTGTTGAGGTCAAACACTTGAAGAATCCATCGATTAGGAGACATTGATGTATTCCAAACTATCGATGGTGAGAGAACCTGCCACTGATGATTGCAAGCCTCTAAGTACTCATAAGACTCTAGGTCCCATTTCCAGAATAGATGGGATGAATTCAATGGAAGGAGACCCATTGAAAGGAGAGAATTAAGGCATCTATAATCATTCAGTATGAGGTACAAAGAAAGATCTTGATGATTTGGAGGAACTCAGATGAATAACATGTTCAAGAACCAATGACCCTGTGCATATTCCACATGCACCAGATCCAATCAGTGCATGAAAAATACCCTTTGAATAACATCCAATAAGGGAAAATATAAAAAAAGGAGAGGAAACCACCAATAAGGATAATGGAATCTAAGACACTGCACGAATCCTAATGTGTGAATATATTTATTGTCGTCGAACACAAGGGAAACCCCCCAATCAACGACCAATGAGGAGATGTTGATTTTTGGGTTCAAGGTTACCTACCCATAAGGAATGTAGGACTAGGGTGCACGGTAGCACTACAACTTCATGTAAATCTGAGACACACTGAGGGTATGGCCGACATGTAAAGTCAATATTTATGAGAAATTGCTGACATAGGCTGATAAATATCCTTTGAACAAGATAATGAGACATATGGATGACTCTGGCAGCCTAGACTCAATGATGAAACTTTCTGACGTAGGAGGCACCAATCAAACTCTCCATATGGACTGGAAGAGTAACCAGTCAGGGGAGTAAACTATAAGTAACGAGATCAACTTCCTAAGGTCATGCTAAACCCAAAATTTTGATGGCAAGTGGACTCAAAATTTTGTTCTTTGATCAAAGGCGACACAATTGTTACCAACATAATATAATACTCTTTTCTTGCTCGTTTTTTTTTTTTTCATAGTCAAATGAATGTTATGATACAAAGGAGGAAATGAGTGTTGCAAGTAATAAAATAGTTCCAACAGTGGAACATACCTATGCTCAATGCAAGGAGGTGCATACAAGATATGGACACTCGGGGAAATGTTTTCTCTTGGGGTATAGGGTGTCAAGATATAAAGGAGATAAACAAGGCTTTTCTTGGTTGATGATGCAAATTGCTGAGGTGGTAGGATTATTTTTTGAAATCAAGAACCAACAATAGGCTCAATACTGCAAGCAAGAGAATGAGATGCAATTACAACTTAATGCCAAAGAATTTCCTTTTTCGTATATTTATTTGAAAAAGGTTTAAACTTACACCAAATAGATGTCCTTTCAAATCCAATTTACGAATGTGCAAGAGACAAGTTCACTCGACAACATTTTCTCTTTTTGAGAGAGTCAGAAAAGATCTTAAACCAAACTTGTTGATGTTTTTCTAAGTAGCATATCATGGGAGAGGCCAGGGATCCTTTTCGGGACTTCTGTGAAAGTTCAGCAACTTACGAATAGCTAACACAATCCTGGGAAAACCCAAATCTTTCAAAGTAGAGGAGGATAAAATTCTTGCAAAGGTTACCTTCTCTATGATATATCAAAGAAACCCCCTTATCTAGAAGGGTGTAGAAGAAGGAATTTGATACCCCACAATAACATCCCAGTCAAAGGAAACCTCCCTAAGACTTGGAGGGAGCGTACTCAGAGAGAGTGAAATACTTTCTTGTTCATAAGGTATAGGACTAGGAATTTTAATGACATGGTCAAAAGATGTACCACTCCTCAAAACAAGAGTGGTGTCGGTTGAATATTGCATTGGCATGACTATTGTGTCAACCAAAGAAGAATCAGGATGTTGGTAAACCAAAGGTGACTTCAAACCCAAAGGTATATTAGGTAAGGATTTCATTTCTAGTGCCATAGCAATAGCATAAAAAAGGTGAGTAAGGTGATTCCCTTTGCAAATCCTACAAAGGAAACTGGGCTTATGTTCTATACGTCGAGGCTTCTCAATCATATGAATGCGCCCAACACAGCTTGAAAAAGCTAGTGGCTCATTTCCAACATGATCACAGAGGTTGGTGATGTATGTGCACTGTGACTAATAGTGATTAGAGTTGTGTCCCCAACCTGACTTGTAGGGACTGGTTGTGGAATTTAAGACCAAGGTTCCTGGAAAGACTGGGTTTGAGAAATTGCATGGCAGTAAGGGTTATGGTCTACACCCTGGCCCTTCCCGGCATGGTAGTATCCTCCTCAAAGATGATTCATAGAGGGTTGTAAAGGCATCGTCACTGAGGGAGGCATTTGTGAAGAGAAAACATCATAATGAGGGTTACTTAGGTGAGGATATATGTTTCCCCCAGATGAAGGGACTCCATGAAGGGGGTAGCCCATACTATAAAATTGAATCTCTCTGTATGAAATACCAGAGGATATATGGAGGTCCTCCATGGGAAAATTGTTCGTAGGAACTGGAATATAAGAAGAAGGATATATGGACAAAGTGTAATGATTGGGATGACTTCGTATTTGAGTAATTTCTCCTGAAAAGTGAACCTAGGATTGTATCTATGGGACAAACTATTCCAACCTCCCACTATGAGAGTTGGCTGAGGGATATGAATCCCATCAAACAAAAATGTAGAAAAAGGAGGTATCATTCCCCCAGATCCAAAATTAGGATTCATATAAGAAGGCGAGGGAGAGGATGGAAAGAATGAAGACATGTATGGAATACTAAGAAAAATATGATTAGAGGCCCAAGATATTGGATGAGTATCATGATTATACATACCACTAGGAAATACAAATGGATTTGTCTCCATGGAAGGAGAAAAGACCATGGGTTGGGTATCACTAACTGAGGGAGTAAAGGGGACTCCACTATCCATAATAATGAAATCTCATGACACAATAAAAAATCCTAAGGCCAACTAACAATCAAAGAGGACACCAAAGTAAAGAAAAAATTCCAATGCACACAAGCAAGATAAAGTTCTTGAAAGCGGCCTCCCTCCCTAAAGTAGGTATGGATTGCCCAAGAGGGGCCTGAGACTCCCTGCCAAATATCGAAGGTCTCAAAATTATTTATAAGGGCCCTTGTGGGCTTAACAACTAATCGGTCAGATCTCCTCAGAGAGGTAAACCTCCATAAAGGTTGTGTGTTGTCTGACCCTTATCTGACCTAGGGTACCTGCAGAATAACCCCTACAAGTAACCTATTTGGATACCTATGCCAAGCAAATAAGACACTATGATCTAAACAATGCATAGGTGAACAATCGTAAGTAAGGTCCATTATATGGGAAGGCTAAAAAATCCTAAAATATCGAAAGCACTACCTGTCATGGAGGTAAAGACCCCCATATATGAATAGATCCCCATAAATATCTCTGAGACTAAGAAGGTATTGGAGGGATTTCTCCTCAACCAACTTCATGTGACCTCATTCTTAACTCTGGTGTGAGAAGAGCCTCCTGACATCACCAATTATACAATGGATTTCACCACTCCCTTAGTTAGACACATATGTTGAGTTTAATAGCCTTGGAGAGTTTTACGCAGAAAATCATATTCCAAGGCTCTAAATCTTAAGATAGTTTGTGCACCTTGAAAAATAAAATTGTTTCTAATCAATTTTAAATGTATCAGTGTTAATTTTAGTGGCTTTGCTTACTCAAAAGGTTTGGTCGTGAAACTGATGATGTTATGAATCAACAAGTAAAATAAATGAATATGAATAAAATGCAAAGTCCTAACTTCAATTCCCAATAAAGGATAAGATTTTTGAAAATAAAACTTTCAATTCAATTATGCAATTTCAAATAAGATGAAATATTTTTGTACATGTACTAAGATCAATGACAAGAACCCAAAAGATCAAATGCCAACAATGCAAAATGTATGATTTTTTGTATTTTCAATATAAAAGAATGCAAATGCAAGGAATGAACAGTAGCTTGATATAAAGACCCTACAGTATGTAAGAAAAGACAAACCAAGTAGAATATCAAGAAGAAAACACTCATCCCAGGATGGAAGGACAATTAATGAAAAGGATGATGAGAAATAAAAACTGCCTGAAAATTCAACCAAAGAAAGGTTTCTTATCACTCTACAAGCACTTAACAGTCATGGAAGAGACCTAAGAAGACTCAACAACCATAAAAACTTACCCATCAAAGATCAAACTCAACAATCAAGAAAAAAAATATGATGTACACAACTTTTAAGGAGAAACCTATGTATATACACTTCCTACAGAACTACAACTCACCTATGTACGCGACTGTCAGGGAAAAACCTGTGTATATGTATTGAAACACTTCCAGGTTAAGGATAAGGCCAAGAAACTTAGACTCAAAATGAAAAGAGGTTGTAAAGAAATCAAACGACAAGAAAATCAAGATAAATGACCGCAACCAAAGGAGAAAAACACTCCAAACCCTAAAAAGAAGATTCAATCCGTAGTATGGTCTCCAATTATGTTACGAGGAAAAAAGCTCTATGGTATGGGGTAAACCACAACACAAAGAAATGAATTCAAAAATCAACTCCAATATCAAGTATGCTATATAAAAAAACATGCTAAAAAGACAAGATAAAGATCCTACCTCGTCCAGACGTTTGATGAATTCCATCGTTGAGCACTCGACTCAAAGCGATACACTTGCAACTTATCCTCAACAACCAAGATATGAAAGCATATGGTGATAATACATAAATTTATCACATATAATAGCATAATCCATCAATATTCATAACAAATACACCCATGGAATAACAATTCAAATATTTGCAAGACTTTAATTGGATGAGAAACAAGTATTTCTATTAAAATGTAATCAACAAAAGTGTATGAATGACAAACTTCTATGTCGACACAATCATAACCGAGAAACTAAGTCCCTTATAGTTAGGCCTAAACCACTTCAATCCTCCACCAAAGGAAATCTTATATAAGAGAGAAAATCAGGTTCTCCATGAAATAGGGAAGAGATTGGGGGTTGAACAATGTGTTGAGACTTAAGAGGACAAAGGGATGTAGACTCAATATGAAGTGAATAATTTCTCCAGGGTAAATTTTCTCTCAAAGTTGAATTCTTCTCCACTTATCCATATCTTGGATAAGGCCCATTTATATCCTTCAAATGGAAATGAAGGGATTATTTGTAACATTTTCAGTATATGGAAGGTCAAGGATCATGGATCTCATGATATGAAATGGAAACCCGACACCATTTTTTAATTTTGAGCACAAAACTCGATGTACATGGTTTGTAATGGTGAAACCTTCGTTTACAGATGTTGTATAGCTGTTAGAGTGCATATATGTGAAAAAATATAATTTTTATCTCTGGTAAATGCAAAAGGGGACTTCAAGTCTACATAGGGAAATGGAAAAGGCCTTCTGAGCAGTTTGCATGTGGTGAGGCAAATCTTGCTATAATATGGAGGAAGGATCTAGAGCCCCTCCTTTGTAAAAGTTATTTGTTTTTCAAAATTCGTTAGGAATATTAGGAGTGAGAACATTAGAGAGATAAATAAAGGAGAGGAGAAAGAACTGAGACTTCGTTGTAGTCCAATCTTGTAAACCTTGCACAAAGCATTCTGATATTAATACAAACAACAATTTTTCCTTCCCTTGAGGTTTTTGTGTGTTTCTATGGTTGTTTCTAAATGTGTTTATTAAGTGTTTTATGTTTGTGTTTTATGAATGTTGTTAGATGCCATTGATTCATATTTTTTTCCCTTTGCAAGAATAGATAGAAATTCTCTATCTGCAATTTTTTTTTAGTCTTCTGGGCTCTTAGGCTTGTGCAAGGAGTGCACACCAGAGTGTTGAAAACTCTGTGAACCCAACAAAAGGAGTGAATTTTGGACTCTATTTTGAGTTCAAGGAAGAGTGTTCTAGGTGGGAAAACTAGAATCATGAAGCTCATAAGGAGTAGTGCAAGAGAAGAACACCAGATTTACTGAATACTCTGAAAAGAAGCAGTGCAAGTCTGCACATAAGCGCAAGGAGAGCACAAAAATATTTTCAGAAAAATATTCAAGACTATGTCTCTCAGAATCTTAGAGCGTAGAGAGATGACACTTTGTCAAGTGTTAGTAGAATTTGGAAGGCAAGTGCAAGGAGTGCGCTTGAGGCCAAATACTTCAAGATTCAGAAGCTCCTAAGACAAAGCGGAGAGGTCCAAGAGGGCATGATAATTTAATCAAGAGAAAAGGGTCGAGTCCCTTAGAAGTCTGAGAAATTTCAAGTTCATAGGGGAATTAGTGTCGGAGTGCACATAACCACGGAATGATTGCATAGGCCAGGAGTCCTCTACAAGAATATGAAGCTCATGAGAGATAGAGGGAAGTTTTTCAGAGAGAGTGCAAGGTGTGAACATATACTCTATCAATTATAAGTTCTCTGTGAAAGACCTGTGCAAGGATTGCATAGGGCTGACACTAATAAAAAGTGTTAAAAAATTATAAGGAAGGTGAGTGCAAGGAGTGCACACAGAGAAGTCCTTTGAGACGTCAATTTTGAGAAACAACGCAAGGCATGTGCCAGGGCTCGAAACCCTTCAAATCTAAAAGCTCAGAAGAGATAGTCGTCACAAGTCTTATGAGGAAGAGACTTAGAATATACAGTGAAGAATATTATCTCTAGAGGATTCATAATAATCTAGGTATATTAAATATGGAGAAGTAGCATGGGGGATAACTCTGTGAGTAGTCAAGAATTCATGCATTCGAAATAAGTCGTGCGTCAAACCCAAAGGAAGAGCTAGTGAGGATTGTAGATCAATGAATGAGATCCATTTGAAAAGTCACAGAAGAGCTGACAACCATCAGATATGGTGGAGTTGTGTGGGGGATAACAATGGAAGACCTTCAGAATTTGCACATTTGGGATTTTTGGAGCACAAAGAAGCAGGGACTACCGAAGTGTCGAAGCCCGAAGTACATCTGGGTTGTTGATTGAAAGGAAAACATGTCAGTATATCTGTGAGTTCGAAGAACCAAAACTATGATAGGAGGAGGTTATATAGTGTAGCGGAGAGAATCTTCCAAAGCTCCGAAGAGTGAAGAAGATCTAGACCATTGGTTTGAGGGATCCGTGGCAGGAGATCCTGAACTTCAGAGGACTAGCACTCCAGAGGAGATTAGGAGTGGATATTCGAGGGTGAAAGAATTCCACATTCCTGATGGTCGAAATCCATCCTGGATGTTGATATAATTAGACACGTGGCAGGAAGATAATCCCTTCACAAATTTGGTATTTGGAGGGATAGTAAGTTGAAAGAACCAGGGCTCTAGAATTCTGGAGCCCAAATTTCATCAGGATAGTTGATTTCTTGGAGGAGGAGAGTCATTGATCTTCACCATCACAGTTTTGGAGTTCTTAAGTCTAGAAGGACGCAAATGTTGAGATTCGTAAGACCTCGGAGACCCAAAGAACATATTTCATTGGGGTCGTCCATCATTGAGTAAATCTATCGTCAGATCAAGAGATTTGGGGATGAGGAACATCAAAGGATTTGTGAAGTGGGTGGTTCAGAGGTTCCCGAAGGCCTAAAGGCAGGAGTGAGCCTTGTTCATTGATCACTGAAGAGGCACATGGAGGGTGGATCTTAACTCTATTATTTTGGCCTTTGTAGGGCTCCAAAGAGATGCAACAAGAAACCACTCGGACTCCCGAAGCTCGAAACAAATATGGGTCATCTTTCTGTCAAAGCCCGAGAGCCATTAATTAGGATGGAGGTGCTTTGAAAGCTTCTGAAGCCCAAATATTTGAATACTTTATGAACCCTAGATATTTGTGGAGATATAGAGCCATTGATCCCAGAGGGAGTTCAACGCTTCAGTAATTCACTGCTTGGGAGGAGTGCGTTGTTTTTCTACTAAGACTCTTGAAGATCAGAGGCTCTGAAATCCCAAATTCTTGGGTGTTTGGAGAATTGTCCCACGATGTTTGGACAAGGTTCATGTGGATTTCACCCCTAACCTATAAAATCCCTCTAAAAGGTAATTTAGGCTCGAAAATAGAGGGAATAGGCCTGTGGAAGTAAAATCGAAGGTTCTATGGGAACCTGCGAGCTGATCCAACTCCTGAATTGGATGATCCTTAGACTCGGAGGTCAAGAGGGACCTATGAGTGACTGGGGGTCTACATTAAGTGGTATCAGAGACTAATTTTATTTACAAATAGTAGGTAGGAGAAGATGGAGGTAGATTACTAATGCTCTTTGAAGATTATTTTCCAGAGGGAAGTAGTCAGCAGAGAGTCAGGTGGGTCGAAGGAGAAGAACTAGTTTCATTATTGTAGGAAGAAGGAGAGAATGGATAATTAAGGCCAGAGGCAAGGTCAAGGAAAATACCACCAATAGGTGATAAAAGCACAAATGGACAAAGAGCTCGAGGATATTAGAGAATACCTTGATACATTGATGTTAAAGATGCGACAGTAGGCATAGGGAAACTGGAGGTACGTGTAGCCCTTGAAGAGAAAAGGGAAGTGCCTAATCCAACGATTAGTTTCCAAGAGGAAATGTCAGGTGTTGAGAAGGTGGTTGAGGTGTTTTGAAACCCTCAGTGACATAGAAGAGAAAAGTTCGTACATCTGTGAACCAGAGGTTGGAAGGAACCTCAGTGAGGAGGAGAGATTAGTTGAAGATCTCGTAGATTTCTAGGAGGGAAGAGACGAAAATGCATATTTCCAAGAGGGTAATGAGAAGAGATAATTAGGAGATTTTGTACACTTCTAGGGGGGCAGGACAAAAAAATTCGATTTCCAGGTGGGCAAGGAAGAAGTGAGGCTGTCTGAGAGTCTCAAGAATAGGGAGAGGAGCTCAGATCGGCGAGGAGTGTTGATAGAGGAGGATCAAAAATTCATTTTGATCATTGAAGGAATCAAAAAATTCATACCAAGAATCCCAGTCGAGGCCAATGTACATGTTGAAGGTGCAGCTAAAGAGAGACAACAACAAAGATAGTCATGGAAGAGAAAGAGCAGATATTAGAATCTTCCCTGGAGATGAAGGAAGAGGAGCATATAGACAAGATGCTCACTTAGTGGGAGATGGATTTGAAGATGTTGGCGGATTATTTGGACAATCCCAAAACATAGGAAGACTGCCAGAAGGAGATAGTCCTGAATAGTGCAGAAGAATTCCATCCCAAGGAGCAGCTGGAAAATGCTTGGTCTGTACCAGGAGAAGGAGAGGAACTGAAAGAAACATAATTGTCAAGGAAGATAGTTGAGCAAAAGATCAATAGAATTGTTGTGGAAGTAGAGTCCATGATGGAGTGGAAAATTGAGGCCACAGGTGATGAAATCAACGTGGAAAATAAAAAATATCTACCCATTGAATTGTGTGGTGAAGCAGAGAAGATGCAATAGTAGAGAAGACATGAGAGAAAGAGCCAGCTAGTAGACCAGTTGTATAAGGTTATAGAAGAAATTAGAAGGTTGATGTTGAGATTAGCACAGGAGGTCGTCAGCAGCATATGGAAGTTGACCAATGGAGAACCTTCAACAGTAGAACAAGAGAAACAATAGCAAGGAACCAGAGGATCATATGGACACCTCCAAATTCAAAGATGGGACCCTAGAGGATCTCAGCCTCAGCCACAGGGGAGCCATGAGAAAAAACTCATGATTTTGTCAATGCCAGAGTATGATGCAGGAGCATCGCTCCACCTCAGCAAACACACCATTTCATCAATGAGATAGTGCATCTACACACTAGGAGGGAGAATATCCCAAATAAGGATGCGTCAATCCTTTCGAATTGCAGCTTGAATTTAAAATTTTGAATGTAAATTTAATGAAATTAAATGTTTGGAGGCTTAGCAAATGTCAAGCCCATGTGCTTAACAAGATGAGTTATGGTAATGGGTAGTGTCGCCTTTAATGGATGACAAGTAGGTGGATATAGATATGATTCAAACTAGATGGGAATTCAATGTAATTTAATGCGAGTAGGTGGAGGAAGGCTCTAGAGACCCTCCTTTGTAAACGTTATTTGTTTTTCAAAATTCATTAGGAAGATTAGGAGTGAGCACATTATAGAGTCAAGAGAGGAGAGGAGAAAGAACTGAGACTTAGTTGCAGTCTAGTCTTGTAAACTTTATACAAGGCATTCTAATATTAATACAAAGAACATTTTTTCCCACCCATGAGGTTTCTATGTGTTTCCATGGTTGTTTCTAAATGTCTTTATTGAGTATTTTTTGTGTGTCTTTTATGAATTTTATTAGATACCATGCATGCATATTTGTTTCCCTTTGTAGGAATAGATAGAAATTCTCTATCCGAAGTTTTTTTTTTAGTGTTATGGGATCTTAGGCTTGAGGAAGGTGTGCACACCAGAGTGTTGAAAACTATGTGAAGCCAACGCAAGGAGTGTATTTTGGACTCTGTTTCAAGTTCAAGGAAGAGCATGTCAAGTGGGAACACAAGTATCATGAAGATTAGAAGGAGTAGTGCAAGAGAAGAACACCAGATTTATTGAATACTCTGAGGAGAAGAAGTGCAAGTCTGCATAGAAGTGCAAGGAGGGTGCAGAAAGATTTTCGAAAAAATATTCAAGACCGGGTCTCTCAGAAGATAAAAGTGCAAGGAGTGCAAAAATATGACACTTTTTCAAGTGTTAGTATAATTTGGAAGGAAATCACAAGGAGTGCACCCGACACCAAATATTTCAAGATTCACAAGCTACTAATATAGACCGCAGAGTGCTAGGAGGGCATGAGAATTTGATAAGGAGAAAGGGTCGAGTCCCTTACAAGTCTGAGAAATTTCAAGTTTAGAGGGGAGTTAGTTCTGGAGTGAAATGATCCACGCAAGGAGTGCATAGGCTGGTAGTTATCAATAAGACTCTAAAGATTAGGGGATATAGAGGGAATCTTCGTAGAGAGAATGAAAGGTGTGCACATATACTTTATTAAGTATAATTTCTCTATGAAAGATGCTTGCAAGGAGTGCATAGGGCCTAACTGATAAAAAGTGTTGAAACTTTATAAGGAAGGTGAGTGCAAGGAGTGCACATAGAGAAGTCCTTCGAGACCTCAAGTTTGAGAAACAATGCAAGGCATGCCCTAAGGTTCAAAACCCTTCAAATCTCAAATCTTAGAAGAGATAGCAGTCACAAGTGTTGTGATGAAGAGACTTAGATTTGTTTTTGAGTCCGAACAGTTCAAAGTGTTCAGAGGAGGCGTCTGAGGTTCAAATCCCCTCGAGTGGATGAGCTCAGGATGGACATCAATGAAGATTATCTTAGGAGGATTTAGAATCATCTAGGTCTATTAGATATGGAGAAGTAACATGGGGGATAACTCTATGAGTCATCAATACTTCGCGCGTTCGACAAAAGTCATGCGCTGAACCTAGAGGAGGAGCTAGCAAGGAATGTAGATCAATGGGTGAGATCCATTTGGAAATTCATAGAAGAGTTGACATCCATAATATCTGGTGGATTTTCACGGGGGATAACAGTGGAAATCCTTTGGACTTCACACATTTTGGAGTTTTGGAGTGCAAAGGAATGGGGACTACCGAAGTCCCAAAGCTCGAATTACATATAGGTCGTTAATTGAAAGGAACGCATGCTAGCAAATATGTGAGTCTGGATAACTAGCACTCCAGATGGAGGAGGTTATACAGTGCAATGGGGAGAATATTTTGAAGCTCCGAAGAGCGAAGAAGATCAAAACCGTCGGTTTGAGGGACATGTGGAAGGAGATTCTGAACTTTGAAGGACTAGCACTCTAGACGAGATTAGGAGTGAATATTTGAGGGTGAAATACCTATAGAGTACTGAAGGCAAGAATTCATCCTGACCGTTGATCTGAGTAGACACATGGCAAGAGGATAGGCCCTTTGCAAATTCGACATTCATAGGGATAGTAAGTTGGAAGAGCTAGGGCTCCCGAAGTCTGGATCCCCATGGTTCATCGTGATCATTAAATTCTTGGAGGAGAAGAGTCTTTTATATTCTCCATCATAATTATGGAGTTCATAATTGTGGAAGGAAGAAGGTGTTGAGATTTGAAAGACCCCGAAGACCCAAAAAACAGATTTTATTAGGGTCGTCCATCATTGAGGACACCCGTTGTCAAATCAGGAGATTCGAGGATCAAGAACTTTGGAGGATTTGTGAAGTGGTTGGTCCATAGGTTCCCAGAGGCTCGAAGGCTGGAGTGAGCCTTGGTCGTTGATCAACGAAGGGGCACGTGGAGGGTTGATCTCAACTCCACTAGTTCGACCTTCATAGGGTTACAAAGAGCTACAGTGGGAAACCACCCAGACTACTGAAGCCTGAAACAAATCTGGGTCTTCTGTCTATTAAAGTCCAGGAGCCATTGATCTGTTGCTGACATTTTTCACTAGTCCGCTACTTCAAGAGATTAGGAGGGAGGTTAATTGAAATATCCCAAATCCCAGATAACTGAAGACTTTATCAACCGTAGATCTATGTGGAGATATAGAGTTGTTTATCACATAGGGAGTTCAATGCTCTGTTAATCCGACGTTCGGGAGGAGCACGTTCTTTATCTGCTGAGATTCCCAAAGCTTAAAGGCTCTGAAGTCCCAAATTCTTAAGAGGTTGGAGAATTGGCCCATGTTTTTAAGCCCAGGGTCACATGGATTTCTCCCTTGGCCTTTCAAAGCCCTCTAAAAGGTAATTTAGTCCCAAAAAGAGAGGGAATAGGCATGTGGAATTTAAATTGAAGGTTTTGTGGGAACCTGCGAGTTGATACAGCTCCTGAATTGGATGATCCTTAGACAGGGAGATCAAGCAATCCCAAAGAGTGACTGGGGGTATCCATCACCATGTTTAACACATTACCCGATGTCTCACTTGTATGTTTCCATTGAATTTCCCTACTAAGGTTAACACCAACAACATCATCAAATTTTAAATTGTTTGAACCAGAGACAAAGTTACTTACAACCATGACCAATTCGTTCCAACTTTATGGCAATGAGAACAACATTAGAAGACTCCTAACCTCATAATCAAAGTCTACTTTTACATAACTTAGTTGATTAGTAACTATATTAAATTCATTTAAATGATGTGCAACAGACCCAGCTTATCACATATACATATTAAATAATCTCTTCATTATAAATACCTTATTGGATGTCGAGGATTCTTCCTATAGTTTATCCAATGAATCCATCAAATCCTTCGTTGTTTTTTTCTTTTAAAATGTTGAAATCCACTGATGTTGTTAGGATCAGGCATATCATTCCTAGTGCCTCTCTCTAAATAACCTCCCATTCTTTATCCTTCATGACCACCAACTTCTTTTATATTCCACCGAATGGTAGGAATAGATCATTTTGATATAAATAATATTCCATTTGCATCTTCCATAACTAGTAGTTTTGGCTCTTAAATTTCTCGACCCTAAACTTTCCATCTTCTGCCATTGCTTCCACTTGAACTAGGAACCCCCTTTTCCTGCAAGTTAACTTTTTCTCTGATACCAATTGTTAGAAACACATGATCACAGAGAAATAAAATAAAACAAATGAGGAAATAAAAAATAGAAGATACACAATACAATAGAGACACAGATATATGTGGTTCGCTCAATGTGTGCTACGTCCACTAGAGAAATCATCAGTTCCTTCCTTTTTATTATCCAGCAAAATGAAGGGATACAACCTACAACTCACCCACTGTAACTTCCTCTATTTTCTCTCCCAGTATCCTCTCTCAGAATACAATATTCACAATCATGCATAGCCACAATACATTTCCCTCATAAAAGAGATTTTCCTTCTAGGGAAGAAAAACCCTAACATAACTTCTACCATCAGATCTGTGACCTTATAATGAACGGTCCATATTTACTTTGAAATTATAATATACATTTACAAGGAAAAGTTTCCTTCAGGGGCTTCACCCATGAACCCCCACCAGGGGCCCTCTTTCCCCTAGACCCCACGGGGGGGAAAGCTCCCCCTTGCAGCCACCCCCCCCCCCCAATGTGAAGGGGTGCACATTATTCTGGGGTGTACAATCTTCATGGGGTATAAACACAGCTGCAAACAAAGACCTATGAAACAATGAGATAATCAGGCTCCATAACCAACACAGGTGATGTGGATTCTATAAAATCCACCATATATATCTATACCTTTGCAGAGGCTCCAGACTCATGGGTATCTAGATTGAAAAAGGTGGTGGCTCTTTCTACCATAGTGGATGTGTATATTTAAGTAATGAATGCATGCAAGTAAGTTCTTTGGATGAGGAGGTTCTTGTAGGAACTAGGTCTACAACAAGAAAAATGTGTACAAAATTTTGATAGCCAAAGTGCAAGCCATATTGTTGAAAATACCACCTTGCATTCTAAGACAAATCACATTAATGTGTGATATCATTGGATCCACCAAGTACTAAATGATGGGATGCTATAGTTGGAGAAAACAATCCAAGTGATATCTTAACAAAGATTTTTCTAAGGGATAAGAACAAGTTCTATAGAACCTTGGTTGGCATGATGTAAATATTATGAAAGGTGTTTTGGGACTGGATGTAGCAAAGATATAGAAAAAATAGAAACAATATTCACCCAAGCTTTTATTTGGTCTAAGTGATAGGTTTTAGGTGAGACAAAATAAAATAAAATATAATAATTTTTATGACTTATTCATACTTCTCTAGAATGTTACATTAACCTTTACTTAGGGAATGAGTCAAATGAATTTAGACTACCGCAATGGTTTTGGGTGGGAATGGTTTTTTGGTAGCCCATGGTATTGTGCCAATGGTATTTTTCTACCTTCTTTTATGAGAACTTATATATATATATTCTTTGATGTATGTATTTTTGTAGTAAATAAAAACCATTGATCCTTCCCGATAGTTTTCCTAGTACAATGCTATGTTTTCCACTTAAAATTCATGGTACTTTGTTCTTGTTTATTTCTTCCATTTTTGTTATGTTTGGTGTTTTTATCATGAAATCTATTTAATTAAATTATTGTTAATTTGATAAGCAGAGACAAATATGAGGAAAAGCGAAGGAAAACTTATTGTGGTATGGCTTTCCCTTCTCATTATTAAATATATTTTCTACAATAGATATTTAGGAACCCTAAAGGTTTGATATAGTCAAAACTAACATTTGGTTAAAAACTATCCATAAATAGAAAAAAGACCAAATYAACTAATCACCCAASCAACTAATCTATGCATACTCATTCAATAAGAGATATTATGTGTTTTAACACTCCCACTTAATCTCAATTGTTACATTATTCAACAATGGCAATGCCTACGTGATGTCTCTAAAACGCAATCCATGCAAGGCTTTCTTCACCTTGTACACTGTATACTCTTGTAATTTTACATGAAATCTTGGTGGCTGATCTGCATACACCTCTTCCTCTAAATTGTTATTCAAAAAGGCCGACTTCACATCCATTTTGTAAATTGGCCATTTTTTTTGGGCTACTATGACTATCACAACTGTAATAGTATCCAACCTTTCTACTAGAGAAAAGGTCTCACCATAGTTAATACGGTTTATTGAGAAAACGCTTTGGAAAATAGCCTTTCCTTATATTTTTCTACCTTTCCTTTCTCATCCATTTTTTTCTTCTAAACCCACTTAATACCAATGTTGGTTATATTTGTTGGGAGATCAACAAGATCCCATGTCCCATTCCTTAAATTAGCTTCAATATCCTCATTAATATCATGTACCCAATGTTCTTCTTTCACTACCTCTACAAAATAACTAGGTTGATACAATAACAAGGCAAAGTGAGGTGGTTGATCCATGTCATCCAAGTGCTCATAGATTTCCCTCAAGCTCCTTGTTTTCTGATTTCTCATAGAACCTATTGAATCATCGTTGGAAGAAAAACTATTTTTAGACCGTTCTTCTTGTCTTTTCACCTATAGCCTTGGAAGTATTGGTGGAGGCACTTGTTGTCTGAAGATTTCCACATGTTCATCTATTTGGAGTAATGGATTTCATTTGTCCATTGTTTCATTTTCTTGGTCACTCCAAGATTTGTCCTCCAAGAATTTTACATCTCTTCTCACCACAAATGTCTTGATGACAAGATTATATAGTCTGTAGGCTTTGGATTTTTCACTCTACCCAATGAAAATGGACTTTTCACTCATGTTGTTAGGTTTACTTCTTAGATCTTCTAGAACATGTGCATAGGATATACAACCAAACATTTTGGAGAGACACTTGAATTTGTGTCACTCCATGTTTCTTGAGGAACTTTATCTTTCATATTTTTTGTTGGAGATCTATTTAGTATGTAGACTGAACAAGCAATAACTTCAGCCCAAAAATCATTGGATAGATTCTTAGATTTGATCATGCTCCTTGCCATGTTCATGATGGTGTGATTCTTTCTTTCAGCCACTCCATTCTGTTGCAAAAATATATTTGGTGGTGAACTGCCTTTTAATTCCATGTTGTCTACAAAAACTTGCAAACTCCTTTGAGTCATACTCTCCTCCTCCGTCTGACATAAGTACTTTGACATATTTTCCACACTATTTTTCTGCTACAACTTTAAATTATTTGAACTTTGAGAATGTATCAATTTTTTTTTTGAGGAAATATACCCAAACTTTCCTCCCAAAATCATCAATGAAAGTTAGAAAATAAAAAAATCCACAAATGAATTGATTTTGCATGGGTCCACATAGATATATGTGAACTAATTCTATATTCTCTTTGGCTCTATAGGAGACTGCTGGAAAATTTTCTCTTTGATGTTTTTCAATATTAAAACTTTCACAAGGGTTGGCATTTTCATTCAATATAGGCACTCCCTTAACCATTGACTCTTTTTGCAAGAGACTAAGAATCCCAAAAGGTAGGTGACCATAGTTAAGATGCCACAATCAAGTCTCATATGTGCTTGAGACATTTTTTGCATATGAATGTGACATGTTTACACTTCTTATATTCAATGGTGTAACACACCCAACCCCTTAAATACCCTTTCTAGGGATGGGGCATCAATTTGTTTCCTTTCCTTAGTTCATTTTTGGTCCCTTACTAAGCAAAACCCTCTTTTTCTGCTTCCCCGAAGTTTACATCTCCCACTACGCACTTAAATCAAATAGAGGGGTCCTCCTTGTGACCTCGGGCTAAAAACTGAGAGCTAAGAGTTTGCTTAGTGAAGGTTTTGGCACTTCGGAACACCCAGACTTCGGGATTTCTAACAGTGTTGTTGAATTCCTAGATCATCGAACAACGAAGGAAATCAGCGGTCCACTACCTTCGCTGAGATCCTACAGTTAAAAATGGGTGCTTCGACGTTCGGCCTTTTAGGTTGAACGTTCCTTCTTTGATATTCAGTAGTCAGCATTCAACGACCTTCGATATACGATTTCAGTGATTCGGTGATCGACGATCACCTACAGACTTTCGACATTCGGTGATCAGATATCCTCATTGTACCATCCTATACCATACTATGCCCAAAAATATTGAACTTCCAAAATATCGCCACATAGCCTTGGCCCTTTGGCGATCGATGTTCAGTGTTTTATGTTGGATTTTCCTATATTATACCATGCCCCACATATTCCAAACTCCTGAAGTTATCCAAACTCACGGAATCCCGAAAACGTCATCAACCATGTTGGCCATGTGGGCATGAACCAGACACTGACACATGGCAAGGGCCAGGGGTGATACGTGTCCTCGATAGGGAGTGAAACGTGTCATTCTCTAACATGCATAAGGGGTATGTGCATCGTCCATATCTAGGTGACACATGGCATGCGTAATGTGGGTCCACGTCACCTAGAATGACATCAAGATTCCACATCATCTTGGACTGATAATTAGCCAGACCTTCAATCTCATGGTCAGTAAAAGCTTACGTAGACCCATAGATCTATAAATCCTGTTACTTTGTGGCTCCAATATTTGGAGTTTTCCAACTCCTCTAATCGTGAATCCTTGAAGATCTAAGTCTCTGGACTCTCTAATATGGTGCCAAGTGTCCTCATCCTATCAACGACTGAGATTAATTTTGGCATTCACGGCTTCGGTGGTTTTCATACTTCATAGAATCTTGGCCAGGTTCCTCTGGAGTATGAAGTCTCTAGACTACGGTATCTCTTTCCACGTACCAAATCATCCAAAGGTCCTAGTTCAACGGAATTTTTTTTACAGTGGACAAATAGGACCATGTGTCACTCTAGGATGCATTCCTGATCGGTTGGGTAATCGCCACATGTACCTAGCATCTACGACCATGATTTACTCAGGCTTGCAAAGCTCTGGGGTAACTCACACATCCCTATATCACTGAATGCCTGGAACTCTGGATAACCATTAGTCTGTGGACATGTGTCCCTCCATTTTCAATGGTCTCTATTTACTCCACAACTTCAACATTCGAGATTTTTTGGTGGTATACAACTCCTATTCTTCTGAAGTAGGACTTCACCAAAGCACTTAAGTCTTCCCTCCCTAACTTCGATCTAACGGGTGGGAGGGATCTACACTGGATCCCCAAATCGATGACCTTTTCCAATTCATGACTTTGGCCTTCGACTATTTTTCAGGGTTATGAAATCACAAGTTCTGAAGTCCCGAAGCTGAAAGAGATAGCCCCTTTTGGACTAGCATAGGGTTCCTAGGCCCTGGTCACATGGGTCTCTTGGAAAATATTGTGGGCTAAGAGAAAATTCTTTTTGCAACAAAGGGGTTAAGGACATGGGCATGATCCCTCGGTCATATGGGTGAATAGTATGAAGGGAAAGCACCCTTCTCCCATAGATATGAACTTGACATTCATGCTAAGGTGAACTCAAAGGATCGACGAGACTTAGGCGTTTTAGTTTCTCCTACCCTGACTCTCCTGTGAACTCACATCCCATGACTCTCTAGAAGCTATACTAAGATAAATCAAAGATAATATAGATATAACAATTTACAGAAACCGAATAGTAATTCTAATAACTGTTCAAATATTGAAATATTGAAGCATAAACACAAACATTTCATGATCACATCCAATATAATTAATAGAGTATGAAAATACTTGTCAGAACTGGAAAATGTGAAGAAATTGTTGAAATGGGTGCATGTTTCCTCCCAACCATAGACACAACCACTCCTATTGGATTTACCACTGGCCACCCCCGAGATAGAACATAATGTTTTGAGAGATATTCCTTCTCTTTGCTCCATGACATTCAAGGATGAAGGTTTCTCTCCTCCTCCCACAGGAAATTGCCAACTGGTTTTGTCTACTCCAATAAAGGAAGCCTACACGAGTAATTCCTTAGTCACTCGTTAGCCTCATTTATCATATTGTAGCCAAACCCTGCATGTGGCTTATTTCAGTAAAAAACAAGCTCACTGCTCATTGTTTCCTCTCAAATCCATAGTCGAAGTATCCTCTCTTTTCTTCTCGGGACAATGTTTTCTCTATTCTGCTATCTTGCAGATATGTCTCTATCCTCGATTTACCTCCTTTCTTTCCTTCCTCAACAAGGTTGCATAGGTCTGAATCCCAATTCATGGTCAGGACTGGAAGCCTTATAGATGGTTGCCCTGCCCCATCTCATCATTAACTCTTGAGGATGGCCTTCAACTACCAGCTTGACTGTTAATTCATTTTTGGGTCAGAGGACTATTGAGCAATTATACCCAATAGGTATTGTTTTGTTAAGGGTCATCTCAACCATTCTTGGTTTCCCTTCACCATCTCCCTCATAGAATCCATGGTCTATCTTGGAAAACTTTCCCCCTTTCAGTAGTTGTACAACACATATTAAATTTCTATTAATAACAAAAAATTCATTCATTCACCCTTTTATACAAAGGTTCATCAAATCAAACATTCACACACATTTAGTCTGCCATAGTCTCTTGTAAAATTATAGTTATATTTACAAACTTGTGGAAGAAGGGGTATTACAGTCCCCTCCCCCTTAAAGTAACATCGTCCTCAATGTTCTATATGTCAATGTGCTTTGTATGTGCAAAAGTAAAAAAAAATGGATATGCATGTTTCATGGCATCCTCCATTTCCCATGTATCCTCATATGGGCCAAAGTGTTCCCATTTTACCTTGACGTGTGCAATGTTTATGTTCCTAAATGGGGTTTCCTTCCTATCTATTATGTATTAAGGTTCTGGTAGAAATTCTCCCTTGGGTACCACCTGAATCACAGACCAATCAATAACATGATTAGAATCATGTAGATACTTATTTAATAAAGAAACATGGAAAACATTATGTTCCTTCACTGTGGGAGGAAGTGCTAGCCAATAGGCTACTAGTCCCACTCTATCTAAAACTTCAAAGGGTCCACAATACCGAGGTGCCAAATTGACACAAGCTCCCATCCTCAAAGATATTTTCTTGAATCTAACTCGAAGATACACATGATCCCCTTCTTTGAACTCTCTAGGAGTCCTTTTCATGTCTGCATAGATCTTTTGCCTATCTTGGGCTATCTTCAGATTTTTCCTAATCTGAATCACTTGTTGTTCCATTTCCTTTAGCATATCTATCCTGATTGTAACTCTGTCTACTGGGTTGTTCCAGTTGATTGGAATGTTGCATTGCCTTTCATAGAGGGCTTCAAAAGGGCTCATTTTTAATCACTCTTGATAGCCATTTTTGTAAGAAAATTATACTAGTGGTAGGTAGTCCTCCCACTTCTTGGTTTGATGCATTACATGCACCCTCAACATGTCTTATAACACTTGGTTTACCCTCTCTGTCTTCCCATCAATTTGAGGGTGATAGGCTATACTAAAGAGAAATTTTGTTTCAAAACCAAGAAACAAAGACTTACAAAAGTTTGAAGTAAACTTTGTATCTCTGTCGGATATAATTTCCTTAGGCATGCCATGCAGTCTGAATATCTCTTTCATGAAGATGTTGGAAATATGTATTGCCTTGAAATTTGACTTGACGAGTATGAAGTGAGAATCCTTGCTCAGCTTTTCCACAACTACCATGATGACATCGTTTTGTTTGGTTGATATTGGTAATCATGTGATGAAGTCCATGGAGTTGGTTTCCCATTTCCATTTGGGAATTGGTAGGGGTTGCAACAACACTGCTAGGTGTTGATGCTCTACCTTGACTTTCTAACATTATAGACACTTATCTAAGTAATCAACTATGTCCTTTTTCAGTCTGGGCCAATAGAATAGTTTCCTAGTGGTCATGATCATTTTCTAATAACCAGGATGACTAGTATATGGTCTTTTGTGTAGTTCATTCATTATGAACCTCTTCAATTTGTTTCAATTTGGAATGTATAATATTCCCTTGTAAGTCATAAGGTCATCATCAAGCATTTGATAACCTTCATACTTCATCCTTGTGGGATCTTGATTTAGGTATAATGTCATGGACTTGGAAAATGCATATGTTTCTTGTGCAGTTTTGACCCTCTCTTTGATGTTTGATTCAATGGCGCTTACAACTGCCAAGTGAACTACTTTAATACTTCTACTAAGGGAATCATCCACCATATTCTCCTTTCCTTTGATATGTTTTATTTCAAAATCAAAGTCACTAAGGAGAGCCATCCACCTAGCTTGTCTCACATTAAGTTTTGGTTGGTCAAACAAATAACTCAACCCATTATGGTTTGTCATAAGTACAAATATTCTACCTAAAAGGTAATGCCTCCACATTTTTAAGGCATGCACTATGGAAGCCAATTCCAAATCGTTTGTCACATAATTGACTTCATGCTCATTCAATTTTCCAAATTCCTAGCAAATCACATGTCCTTCTTGCATGAGGACTCCTCTAAGCCATTCCTTGCAGGAATATGTACGCACAAGGAAGTCCTTGTTTGGGTCTATAATATTTACCATAGGCGCATTGGTTAGAAGGTATTTCATATCTTGAAATATTTCTTCACATTATAATGTCCAAATGAATTTAACCCCTTTTTTCTTCAGGGAGGTGATTGGGAAACCAATCTTGGAGAATCCTTTTATGAATCTTCCATAGTATCCTACCATGCCCATAAAGGATATGATATCATATACATCATTTGGGGTAGGCCAATCCATGATGTCTTTAATCTTGTCAAGATCAATTGCCACTCCTTCCTCAGAAATAACATGGCCTAAGTAATGGACTTGCTTCTGGAAAAAGTCACACTTACTAAGCTTAGAATAGAGTTGATGTTCTCTTAGCACTTGGAGTACTAGCTTGAGATGTTCTTCATGCTCTTCCATATTCTTGGAATATATTAGGATATCATAAATGAAAACCAACACAAACCTATCCAATAACTTCCTGAATATGTTATTCATTAAGCACATAAAAGTGGTTGGTGCATTGGTAAGCCCAAACGGCACCACCACAAATTCATAGTGACCATATCTTGTCCTAAAGGTTGTCTTGTGTATGTCTTCATATTTAATTTGGATTTGATGGTATCGAGACCTCGAGTCAATACTAGAGAATATGGTAGCACCCATTAAGTGGTCAAACAAGTCACATATCTGTCGAAAGGGATACTTATTCTTGATGGACATGTTATTGAGTTGTTTATAATCTATGCATAGTGTGAGTGTGCCATATTTATTTTTTACAAACAAGGTTGGTTCTCCCCATGGAGACACACTAGGCTAAATGTAGCCTTTGTCCCACATCTCCTTCAGTTGTATTTTGAGATCAACTAGCTCTGGTATACTCATTCTATAGGGTGTTCTAAACATTGGCACTACTCCTAGTACAACTTCTATGGAAAAGTCGATATCCCTTCTTGGAAATAGACATGGTACCTCTTCTTGTAATACATAATTATATTCTCTTAATATGGGATGGTTCTCTAGGATGGGTTTTTCATTCTCAACAGAGTTTAGCACTTGCATTTCATACAAGGGACATCCCTTTCTATAATACTTCTTCACTTGGATGGTTGATATTTGTCTCACTAAGACAAGATTTTGAATCCCTTATAGGGTTACCCTTCTTCCTTCTTCATTTTCATACTCTAAATTTTTACTATAACAGTCCAACTTGGTTTTGTGGGAAGCCAACCAGTCCATGCCAATCACTAGGTCATAAGATCTTAGAGGAAGTATGTTTAGGTTCGCTTGGGTGGGAAACCCACTCATAACAAATTGGGATGCCGATATGACCTCTGTTACTTTTCTTTTGATTCCAATGGCTAGTTGTATCAGCCATGATTTAATATTTTTAACTTGTTGCAATGTACATTTCTCAATAGTTTGAGGGGTATCATAACTCAAATTAGAACTAGGGTCAATTAAAATGGAAATGGGATGGTTGGAAATCGTACCTTCCATGTCCACAACTGAAGCTTGGTGGCCAGCTTGTCTATTATACAAGGCTACATAAATTTGTGGCAAGATCCTAGCCACATCATTGACTGTGGTAGCCTCTTGGATGTTGTAGACCCTCCCATTGTTTTGTTTCCTATGTGGATAGTCCCTCAGCAGGTGTTCCTCTGCACAAACCCAACATTTCAAGCGTTCTCTCTTCGTGTTATCAATCTTACTTGGAGCTACTATGAATGGTTTATTTCCACTCTGGGATGGAAAATTTTGTTGATACACACTTCTATCCAGAAGGCTCATCCTAGAGCTCTTACCAAGGTTCTTAAATCTCAAGGTTTTAAACCCCTTCTTCTTAAATCCTGAGTTTTTTTTCTTCTTCCAGTCTTCATGTGGTTCTGTCTTACTCTTGAATTTCTCATGTCAATACCTTTCTTTTCGAACAATATATTCTAAGGTCTTTGGATCATCAAACTCAATTTTGTCCTGCTAGGAATGAGGTAATCCATTAATAAATCATTGGATATTTAACTTTTCATCCCTAATGTAGGGAACATACCTCATCCACTCAAGAAATTTGTTGATATACTCATCTATGGTGAGTTGTCTCATCTTGAGTTAATAGAACTCCTTTTTCTTTACATCAAAGTAATTTTATGACATGTACTTCTTCTTGAAGTATTTCTCAAATTTTTTCCATGACAAGTCCTTCTCATGGACTCCTTTCACATTCCTAATGTCCTCCCACCAAATGGAAGCTTTCCTATTCAGGTTGAAAATGGCTATCTGATCCTTTAAGTTTTCATAGTAGTCATGGAATCTGAAGAACTTCTTCAAGTCGAGTAGCCAAACTTCTACTTATTCCCCCTTCTTAATCTCTCCATCGAAGGTGGGTGGTTTGGCTTTCTTGAATTCTTCAGGGTCACGACTCTTGGAATGTTTCATATTCTTTCCCTGCGTCTGAGAATGGTAACTAGTTTTTCCACTAGAAGAGTCCTTGGAGTTGTTAGTGTCCTCACCAGAGGAATATTCCATTGAATGTCTCTTGGCTCCATGTTGGGCCTTCCTTGAGGTGCTCCTCCTAGTGTGGACACTTTCAAGACCATGCTTTTGTATCTCATGTGTACTTGGAGTTTTATTAGTATGATGCATGTCCACATGGCTAGAAGTTGGTCCATGTTGTAGTTGCCTTTGTATATCTAGTAGAATTTGCAGTAGGACTGCATTAATTTAAGTCTGTTTTTCCTGCTCCTTGATCAACCTTTCATTGTCAGCCTTATAAATCTGTAATTCTTCCATGAGGCTTCTTATATTTTCGGCCAAATATGGAGGGGTTTCCACCACGCTCCTTTCATCAAATTCTTCCTCTCTATTGTGGGATCTCTCCCCCAACTTCTGATGTGTCACCATCCTTTACGTTGTATTTCTCTCATTGTTCACTGACTACTTGAGTGATGATAAAATAAAAATTGTTAGTTACTAATCTACCAATTCATGAACAACACATATCATTGCAAAGTGAATTAAATTCTTTATTTGGAAACATTAGCAACCTACAGTGCAGACTTCCAAAGCATCTACAAACAGTAGAAGATTTCATTCCTTTCTTCAATAGAGGTTCAGACAAGTTTCTTATAGAAGGGGGGTAAGGTAGGGTGTTACCCTATAAGTTCTCTAATAATATTTTTATGTGACTCATGCATAAGACCAAGAAGGTCAAGTGTTGTTGTTGTTCTCTGATACCAAATTATAACACACCCAACCCCTTAAATACCATTTCTAGGGATGGGGCATCAAATTTTCTCTTTTCCTTGGTTCATTTTCGGTTCCTCAATAAGAAAAACCCTCTTTTTTTGCTTCCCCAAATTTTACATCTCCCACTATGCACTTAAAGCAGTTAGCGGGGTCCTCCTCATGACCTCAGGATGAAAACTGGGAGCTAAGAGTCTCCTTAGCGAAGTTTTCAACACTTCGGAACTCCCGGACTTTGGGAGTTCCAACGGTGTTATTGAATTCCCAAATTGTCGAACAACGGAGGGAATCAATGGTCCATGTCCTCCATCGAGATCCTATGGTTAAAAAGGGGGACTTCAATGCTTGGCGTTTGACAATAAAAAATCGACAGTCTTCGATCTACGTTTTCGATGATTCACCAATCGAAGATCGCCATCTGGCTTTCGACGTTCAAAAATCGACGATCCTCATTGTACCATCCTTTACCATACTATGCCCAAAACTCCCAAACTTTTGAAATCTTTCCACATAGACTTCTCCCTTCGACGATCGATGTTCGACGTTTTATGTTGGACGTTCCTATATTGTACCACTCCCCACATATTTCGAACTCCTGAAGTTATCTAAACTCTCAGAATCCTGAACACGTCATCAACCACGTTGGCCAGGTGAGCACGAACTAGAAGATGACACCCGACGAGGGCCAGGGGTGACACGTGTCCTCCATAGGGGTTGACATGTGTCATTCTCTAATAGGCATAAGGGGTATGTGCATCATCCATATCTAGGTGACACATGCCATGTGTAATGTGGATCCATATCACCTTGAATGATGTCAGGATGCCACGCCATCTTGGACTGATAGCTGCCCAAACCTTCGATCTCATGGTTAGTAAGAGCACACATAGATGCATAGATCTACGTCTCCCATTACTTCACGACTTCGGGCTTCATATTTTTCCAACTCTTCTCATCGTGAATCCCTAAAGAGATAAGTATATAGAATCTCTAATCTAGTGCCAAGTGTCCTGATACTATCAATGGTCAAGATTCATTTCAGCGCTCGTGACTTTGACGGTTTTCACACTTCGTAGAATCTTCGCTAGGATCCTCTGGAGTATGAAGTCTCTGGACTACATGATCACTTTCCACATACCGACTCATCCAATGGCCCTAGTTCAACGGACAACCTTTGACAATGGACAAGTAGGACCACATGTCGCTCCTTGAGATGTTCCCGATCGGTTGGGTAATCAAGGATGGTTTCTTAGATCGATGGCTAAAAGGGATCTCGAAGGATCTAAAGATCGACAGTCCACATCACTTCAGCAGTTTGACATTCAGTATTTTTGCATATATCTCCCGACTTTTCCTCCGGACCATGCTAGATCTATCGTCATGTGGACCTATCATCTATAGCCAATATTTACGCGGGCTTGAAAAGCTCTGTGGTAACTCGTGCATCCTTATATCATCGAATACCTGGAACTCTGGATAATCGTTGATATTTGGACACATGTCCCCCAATTTTTAATGGTCCCAATTTACTCTGTGACTCCGAAATTCGAGAGTTTTTGGCGATAGACCACTCTTATTCTCCTAAAGTAGGACTTTGTCGAAGTACTTAATGCTTCCCTCCCTAATTCTGATCTGACGACTAAGAGGGATCTACACTGGATCCAAATATTGAATCCCTTGCCAATTCGTGACTTCGGCCTTCGACTATTTTCGAGGGTTATGGAATCATAAGTTCTAAAGTCTTGAAGCCGAAAGAGATTGCCCCTTTTGGATTAGCACAAGGTTCCTAGGCCCTGGTCACATGGGTCTCTTGGAAAATATTGTGGGCTAAGCATAAATCCTTTTGCATCAAAGGGGTTAAATACATGGGCATGAGCCCTCGGTCAGATGGGTGAATAGTCTGAAGGGAAAAACCCCTTCTCCCATAGAGATGAACTTGACATTCCTTCCAAGGATAATTCAAAGGATCAACAAGACTTAGGTGTTTTAGTTGATCTTACCCCAACTCTCCTGCGAAATCACATCCCATGAATCTTTAGTAGCTAAACTAAGATAAATCAAAGATCATATAGATATAATAGTTTACAGAAACCAAAGAGCATTTCTAATAACTGTTCAAATAGTGAAATATTGAATCATAAACATAGACATTTCATCATCACATACAATATAATACGTAGAGTATGAAAATACTTATGAGAAATGGAAAATGTGAAGAAACTATAGAAAGGGGTACTTGTTTCCTCCCAACCATAGGAACAACCTCTCCTATCGGATTTACCACTGGTGACCCCCGATCTAGACCATGATACTCTGAGAGAGATTCCTTCTCTTTTCTTAGTGACAATCAGGGATGAAAGTTACTCTCCTCCTCCCACAAGAAATTTCCAACCAGCTTTCTCTACTCCAAGCAAGGAGGTATGTGTGAGTACTTCCTCAGTCACTCATCAGCCTCATTTACCAGCTTTTAGCCAAACCCTACCCATGGCTTCTTTTAGTAAAAATCTAGTTTACTGCTCAGCTTTTCCTCTCAACTCCAGAGTCGAAGTATCCTCTCTTCTCTTCTCAGGAGAGTGTTTTCTCTACTCTGTTATATTGCAGATCTTTCTGTGTCCCCAAATTACCTCCTTTATTTCCTTCCTTGGTAAGGTTGCATGGGTCTGAATCCCAATTAGTGGTGAGGCCTGGAAGCCTTACATATGGGTACCCTGCCCATCTCCTCATTAACTCTTGAGGATGGCCTTCCAACTACCATCTTGACTGGTAATTCATTTATGGTTCATAAGACTATTGAGCAATTATACCCAGTAGGTATTGGTCCGGTGAGGTTCATCTCAACCATTATTGGTTTCCCTTCACCATCTCTCTCATAACATACATGGTATATCTTGGAAAACGTTCCCTCTTTCAACACTTGTGCAACAGATATTCAATTTCTATTAATAACAAAAAATTCATTCATTGACCCTTTTATACAAAGGTTCATCAAATCAAACATTCACACACATTTAGTCTTCCATAGTCTCTTGGCCAGTTATAGATATATTTACAAACTGGGGGAAATAGGGGTATTACAAATGGAAACATTATATTCTTGGTCATTTGAACCTTTGCAACAAGTATTATACTAGATAGCTTATCTAAGATAGTGCATGTAGTGTCCTTGAATCTGACATCAGAACCATTTTGACTCAATTGTCCTATACTTATTAGATTATGTCGAAGATTGGGTACATAGAAGACATCAATATTGTTTTTCTTCTCATTTTTCTTGGTTAATACTAACACAACACCTTTTCCTAAGGCCTTGACATGATAATCATATCCTAAAGTAATTTCAGATCGAATAGAATTATCAATTCTAAAAGACAATTTTTTGTTACCGATCATGTGATTGTTGCAACCACTGTCCAACAACCAAAGATCCTTGTTGTGATCTTATTTAGTTATCTAACATGAAATGAACATTGTCTCAAATATCCCTTATTCAGTGTTGGAGATATTATCTCCGCCCTTGTTCATATCTGACTGTTTATTTTTCATTCACTTTCATAGTGACCATATTTTCCATAATAGTAACACTCGACTTTCAATTTTTCTTCCCATCTTCTGCCTCTCCCCCTTTGATTATGAGAGTATTTAGGTTGATTTGATTTTTCTAACTGTTCTAGTGTTGTTCTTCCTTTCGCTTGATGATTTCATTTTCCTCTTTGACCTCTTCCTTTGTTTTTTCTTCCTCTTCCTATGCCTCTGCCAATGAATGTTTGAGACTTGAAGGCATGTTCCAAGGATTCCTCTTCCATTCTAATTCTTGATTCATGGGACAAAAGAGAGCCTGTCAATTCTTTGACTGTCAGTTTAGATAGATCTTTGGACTCTTGTATGGAAATGACAACCATTTCAATTTTTTTAGGTAGACTTCTAAAAAAATTTCAACAATTTTTTTATCATCAATCTTCTCTCCATGAATCCTGACTTACGCACAACTCCCATCACTCTGGTCATGAACTAGTCAATGTTCTATGTGTCCTTCATATTTAAGGTTTCAAACTCTCTCCTTAGGGTTTGAAGCTTCACAATATTCACTTTGTCATTACCCTGATATTTAATTCCAAGATATCCCAGGCTTTCTTTGCACTAGATGCTCCTATTATCTTGGGAAAAATCGAGTTATCCACTTAACTCTCGATCCAAAACTTGGCCTTTTTCTCTTTTTTCCTCAATTATGCAAGCTTGTTTCTTTTTCCATTAGTGATAACCTACAAAGTAGTTGGATTAGGTTCTAAGAAGCCATTCTCTATTGGTTCCTAACATTCGTGGACTTGCAAGAAGGTTTTCATCCTAGAGACTAGAACTCATAGTTCTTTCAAACAATAACAAATGCCTTTATTTTCCATAGATTACTTGTTGAAGCCATTAAAAATGTGTGAAGGTTATTTCCTCATTTCTCCACTTTTTACCTTTGTCCCTTTCTTTTAATCCTCAATCACCCTTTTTTTTCAACGTCATTTAACTTTCATTGATAACCTAACTTTGTTCTTTTAATATAAAAAAATTTGATTGGATAAATATGCAAAAAGACTTTGGGGATATATAAAACTTCAATTATACCGTAAATAAAAAAATTTGACACTATTTAACCGGAAATAAAACAAAAGATTAGATTCACCTTCATAAAGCATTTTCTAGGGTTTGTTCCTTTGAAACGGTTGACCTACTTAACTTGGTTTTGGTTCTTTCACTTTTTACTTAAATCTAGATAGATGAATTTGATAAGAAAAAACAAATATGAGGAAAAACACTAAAAAATTTATTGGGGCATGAGTCCTACTTTAAATAAATCTTATACAATATAGATTTAACAACCCTAAATATTTGATCACTAACAACTATCCATCAGCAAAAAGACCAAATCAACTAATCACTAAACTAGGTCACAATATGAGAGATTATATGTTATATGTTTTAACAAAGTTATTTGTTTATTTTCTAACTTATCATGGAACTCAGGGCTTTGGGAATCAAGGAGGAGAAGAAATATTGAGATACTGTGTGAGCTGTTGAATTTCAAGGAATTAATTTAAAACTAATCACAAAGGAGATTTCAAATTAACTTAAAACTAATCACAAAGGAGCCAAGGTTTATTTTAGGCTTTGTTTAAACATGAAGCATATCATGGTGAAATCACCATTTTCTGTTATTTAAATTACATTTTTGAGTACATAAATGGATTCAGCACCCTGAAAAAATTGAAATCATACAATCTTAATCACTGAAATCTGGAGTTATACAATCTCAATCACTCAAATCTAAATGTTTGACCTTTTGGAGGCATATTTTCCCATCAATTTTTACTGAAATCCAGTTAAAAATTGTTGGAACTCCAGATTTGAGTGATTGAGCTTGTATACGTTCATGCTTTACTATTAAGTTGTGGCTCTGCTTCCTACCATTTACTGTTGATTTCTATTGCTGCTCGGTGTGATTCAGTAATTTTAATTATACTGTTGTTTTTATAAAACAAAGAACACTTGACAAAAAATATTTGACCTTGTATAACTATTGAAACACTCTGAAGTATTTTGATTATACAAAATTAATCACTTAAATCTACATATCCAAAAATTAAACTAAACTTAAAACAGTTAGATAGAGATAAAATACAGTAAAATGCTTTATCAATTTGAACTCGATCGTATTCAATATAATATATAAAAATAAAAAATTTGGCTGCATACGGAAACAAAAAACAATACCGTTTGTGTTTGGGCAGTCGGACTCACAAGTGATAACAAAGTCAAACTGATTGTCTCTTATTATAAAAGTTTTGACGTAATCCAACAGATTTTTCAATAAATAATCTTGATGAACTAAACTCCATGCCTTAACCGATAACCTTCTGAAGGAACCGACTCGAAGAAATTCAAACCTCAAAGCTCGTTCGAATGTAGAATGAGCTCTGTTGTAACTGAGAGCCCATAATTCTTGAATATTATCGGCTCGCAAGTCGAGTGAAGTCTGGTAATCTTGTCGTTGACAGGAAAATTTGCATCTAGTTGCTTTCAGTTTGAGAACCGGTTGATTAGGCGTGGATTGGAACCTGTGCTTTTGTCTGTTAAAATTGATTATCAATATTCTCTGTTTAAATTATGAAAACAGGAAAACAGGTAAAGAAGTTATCCAAATCATCAAATTTGAAGGATGGTTGCCTCTTGAAATTCTTATCACAAGAACTCTTTGTCATAGCTTATTCATGTAATGTGTTATGATTGAAGAATAATTTAAAGGCCCAAGTTGACATGGACACCTTAAGAGAACGACATGGTAATGATTATTCTGGACAATTAATTCAAGATGATAAACATAATGTGTATGCTTATGTTTCTCTCACTGATAGACGTGCTTTACAGTTTAATATAGTAGAGACGATTGAATAAATTTTACAAATTAGATTTTTCTTTGTATTTCATAAATCTAGGTTTAACATAAATATAAACTCATTTTAATCCAATAATATTTTCATATCTTAATAATAATTGTTTATTCATAAAATTGAACCCTATTCTATCATATCCCACTAAAGGATAGTGATTGAACCCTATTCTATTCTGTCCTATCACTAAAGGATCGTTAGAAAATATGCATTTAAACCAAAGCTTCTTCCAGCAACACGAAAGTTATGATTGAGTTAAGGGCAAAAAATCTTTGAATTCTGAGTGGAGTATCGGGACATCAACTTTAAAAAAAAATATGGGGCATATTTGATCATAAACATAACTTCCAAGAGATTCAATTATCCATAGGTCAGACAACCTTTGTCTGGAAGAAACATCAATGACGTGATATAGGGAACTGTAGTTGACTTTGTAGGGAAGGTAATCTGATGTTAAGGGCAGGTCATGAGTAACATGGGTACACGCTCATCATCGGATAACTCTTGTATATAGATATATAAGTTGTGGGCGAAAGTCCAATAGGAAGCTCTGCAGCATAAGGAGCTGTAATCGACTTCAGAATGGATGGTAATCTAAGGTTGGAAAAATGGGCCATAGAACTTTGTCATCATTGAATCTCAAATCTGAAGATCCATCAAAGTATAGTTGGGAAAGTGGGTGTATGGAAGATAACATAACATGTGTAGGGTGGGAAAGGATATTTCAGGCAAAGGTGTGGGGGACAATGATATTTAGGTATTCAGGTGCATCTTGTAACGAGGCAAGGTTGAAAGAAGCACATGATAGGTAGTAAAGTTAAGAAGATTTATAGACTACAAGGTTACATTCTTTCTAGAACCTTACACAATAAGTTAAAAGTCTAAGGTTGCATCCCTTGTAGAACCTTACACAATAAGTTAAAGATTTGATGGAAACCTTAAGTGTAGTAAGAATTGGTTAATGGTCATTACAGTTATGATACATTCCTTCTAGAACTTTACACAACAAGCTAAAGATCTAAGGTTACATCCCTTGTAGAACCTTACACAACAAGCTAAAGATCTAATGAAAACCTTAAGTGTAGTAAGAATTATATAATGGTCATTCGAGTTATGATACATCCCTTCTAGAACCTTACAAAACAAGCTAAAGGTCTAAGGTTACATCCCTTGTAGAACCTTACACAACAAGCTAAAGATCTAATGGAAACCTTAAGTGAAGTAAGAATTCTCTAATGGTCATTGGAGTTTTGTTATAAGCAAGGGAATAATGGTTGGATGGACCATCCAAATTCCTCCTAAAGCACTTGATTTCATGAAGGATAAGGTCTTATATAATAACAAAAAAAACTCAATGAAGCTTATCTCGAGGAAGATTGGGATCTAATAAAGAATTAACAAAATTAATTTGGATCCAATAATGAATCAAAAAATTATAGAAATTAAGGGGCAAAGTTATTTATAAAGTGAAGTGGATATTCCATTGTAATGGGCCATAATAGATTTTTTATTTTTTCTAAAATATTTTATTATGTAAGTTTATTTGCTTCTAGATTTTAGATATTCTAAAAATATTTTAGTGTTCAAATTTATGAGAATAATTGAAATACGAAAAAGAAAGATTAGGAAAATGAACACACTATCCACACAAATGAACACAAAACGTATCTCAAAGGAAGTTGAGAAAACCCAGCTAGAAGGTAACGCCTATGCTCTCTCTTTTCTTCAATTATGAAAAGAAAGTACCTAAGGAGGCATTGAGAATGGATTTTCTTTTGACACTCTGGCCTAAATGCCTTCTAAAAAATATCATATCTCCTTTGTTATGCTTTCAAAGTACCACTCTTAGATGATTTTTGCATCTATCGAACAAGTACAATGCTAATAATAGAACCCTTTCTCTTCCTAATGGAATGATATTTAACATAGCCTCATAACCATCTAGGGTTATCATTTTTTCATCCTCAACCCTCAATTAGTCATAAGGTTTTGGATCTTCTAGAATATCAAAACTAGGACCTGCCACTAAAATAGGCCCTCCAAGCCAATTCCTCCAATTTTTCCACCTAAAAGTGGCAAGATAGATGACAAATTATATTATCCAATCTATATCATACAAGAAAGCATTCCCCATGCACTAAAATTGATCTATTTGGGACAAAAAACAATATCAAAGGGTATGGAAAACCCATAATATAGGATCAACATAAAGAATCAAGAAAGGTTGTAGAAGACCCATAATAGAATATCAACATAAAGTAACACCAAATGTTATAGAAGGCCTAAAATAAGAGATAAATAAAATGAAACACCAATGGATGTGGAAGACCTAACATAAGAGATCAACTAAAACAATAGCTAGAGGTCCCAACAATTATGAATGTTGGATGAAGAATTTTTTTGTACCTACAAAATAACTTAGGGGTTGGATGGATAAGTCTCATAGATTTTTTCTTTCATTGTCATGCTCATCTCTAAACATGTTATCACAATTTGAATCCATTGAACAAAAGTGACAAAATAAGAAATCTCTCATCAAGGTAGTTAGATAAAAAACAAAACATGGGAAAATAGAAGCAACTAAGCATTTTAAAAGAAATATTCAATGAAGGATAATTGATATCATTTTACATCAAGAAACCACTAGGCATATGAAAAACAAGCAAAAAAAAAAGAAAAAAAAAGAATAAGGGTATGTTAATAGGAACAAACATCCAATATTAGGTGTTCTAATGGAAAATGACAAAGCATCCTCTAGATAGTGTTATCATGGGAATAAATCTAAAACAACAATGTTGAATTGAATTTGATCCTAGAAACTTGGAAGAAAAAGATGCCACCAGAACAATAAAAGTAGAACACTCATTAGAAGACCAATTGAGTAGGGTAACAAATTCCCGAAAAAATGTTATATCAAAGATAGGAACTTGAAAATATTTCCCAAAATATGTACAAATTGGTTCTTGAAGACAATTAGGGATTAAGAGAAAAAATTTCTTGAAGTACTACACTTGTTATTTATAGAAGAGGTATCAAGACAAAGAACAATTACAAAGGAAGATAAATACTTATTTTTTTGATAAACAACACTAAATGAATTTTCCATCCAATGAACTATATGTCATTTGGTTCTTATGAAAAAATGTAGTGGTCAATTAAAAACTTAGAAGGAATTGAATATGTATTGCAATTTGGATGAGTTAAATAGAAGTAGCATCTTATTGGACAATATAGGATAATTTGAAAAGGACAATTCTATAAAAGAAAAAAAAAGATATTGGAAGTTGGTAGTAGATGCATACAAGTCAGATTAGAAGGGATATCTAATGGAGGATGAAATAAAGTATATTCTCATAGAAGAAGCCAATAAGAAACCGAAAAGAAGATAAGATAAGAGGGGTAAAAGAGTACAATACCATCAGAATTACATAAGGATCCCAAGATAGAAGGATTTCTAACAACTATAAGAAAGGAATATTTGCAATAAGTTTATCATTAGAAGAGAATAAAAAAACAAAAAAAACAAAAAACAAATTAAAAGTTTTTGAAGAAAAAGATAAACAATAATAATGATCACCACTAATATATTAAGTATAATAATGATCTTCATAATAGAAAATGCAAGTGGATAAAAGGCATCTTCATGACATATGTGTGTCACACCAAGAAGTTTTAAATGAAACTCATGAAGATATGAAAGAAGAAGATCAATTTGAAGAAATATTACATATTTTAGAGGAAAAATAACACTAAAAAGGACACCATTATGACATATGAACATTATCCAAATAAGAAACCAAGGAATTTTGAATGACAGATCATTAATTACCAAAGAAGGAATATTTCAATGAAGAGACATTATAGACTTTTTAAAGAAAATAACAAACCATGAAGAAAGAATGGTAATATTTACCAAAGAAGGAATATTTCAATGAAGAGACATTATAGACTTTTTAAAGAAAAATAACAAACCATGAGGAAAGAATGGTAATATTTTAAGGCAAAGTACTGCTCAAAACTTATAAATTTAGAAGTCAATAAAGCAAATGCCAAAGGCGTTGTAATTGATGAAACTATTCACACAAAAGACGGAGTAGAAGATATATTATCTCTACTGAGACGTCCATCTATTATTTCCTCCACCTGAGATATATCATTGTCAAGATATGTTTGATTATATTTTGTATATATGTCGCTCATTGTACAAGATGGAGGACCTCTATAAATGTATAAATGTACTTCAATAAGATAAGTATTTTTCCTTATTCTATCGTGGGTGGAGTACTTCAATAGGATTAAAAGCAATTCCTTATTTTATCGTGAGTGGAGTACTTCAATAAGATAATTTTTTTTTCTTATTCTATCATGGGCTTTCCACCCAATCTTTGAGTTGTTTCTCACAATTAACATGTAAATTTATGTTTTCATTTTAAAATCTGTGGTACTAAGTTAGTATTTTTAATAAGGGATAGTGTTAAATTATGGTTATATGAAGAAGATTTTATGTTTATAATGGATAACAAAGAAGGTTGGCCTTACTCTTGAGTATGGAATATGAAGTAATTAACATGTACATTTATGTTTATATTTTAAAATCCGTGGTACTAAGTTAGTATTTTTAATAAGGGATAGTGTTAAATTATGGTTGCATGAAGAAGATTTTATGTTTATAATGGATAACAAAGAAGGTTGGCCTTATTTTTGAGTATAGGAGCGCATGTATAGTTTGCGTATTTTTGGGTTTGGGTTTGGGTTTTCTTTAAACTATGTAAGTTGGAAGGTTTTTTCTTTAAGAGTGTAATCACATAAAAATATTTTGGTGCAGCAGATAAAGTAAGTTGAGGGTTTCAAACCAATTATAATTAAGGGTTTTAAACATGTGACTTCACATAAAGAAGTACCTTAACAATACACTCCATTATCAACTGTTTTCCCCAAGACTAGAGAGTAACCACATATTAGAAAAAATTAAAAATATTTTTTGTTTTATACACACTAAGTTAGGAGTCTTCCATTCAATGATTTCCTTTTAAAATGTAACAACATATTAAAAATAGTTAAGGAAAAAATTGAAGATATATATTAACAACCAAAGAAGATACATCTTAAAATTCCTTTCATATTAAGAAGTCCATATATATATATATAGGAGTCTTCCATTCAATGATTTCCTTTTAAAATGTAACAACATATTAAAAATAGTTAAGGAAAAAATTGAAGATATATATTAACAACCAAAGAAGATACATCTTAAAATTCCTTTCATATTAAGAAGTCTATATATATATATATATATATATATATATATATATATTTTTAACTTTCAATCTATCGTATAGAGAGAAGGACCAAATCCTTTAATTTTTTTTTTTAAATTAAAAATATTTAAAAAAATCAAATAAAATAGAAMTTTTTTAAATTAAAAACACTTTATAAAATGTTTTAGCCTTTCATTCCTTTCAATGCATAATAAACTCTAACTTAAACTGAATCTACAAATCTACACTGATAGTTCATCTCTCAACTAAATATTTTTATTTATATATTTGAAAACCTTCTTTTAAAAAAAATTACTGACATAAAGAATAAAACGTCGACGCACACCCTTCAAAATCTTTTCTTTTGCTAAATATAGTTACTTCTAACATCCTGTCACTGAATCATTCTCGCGTAATATTTGACCAGCCCTAATTTTAAGGATTACAATGCGACGCTGAGAGTTAAGCATACTGTGCAAAATAATTCATGACTGTTATTAATTTTTTGGTTTTCACAGCGTTCATTTGTAAGTCCTGCAAAAATAATCATAACCTTTCCAGTGGATTAATCGATGATGTGCGATTTAACAAAACAAAAAAAAGGCCATTTGACAGAAACGAAATGAACAATTAAAAGCAGAGTTTCTCATGGCATTTGGTGGTATTTCGGTTAACGTGAAACCGTGGAACTAATCCATATATATTAGCACATCCTCTAAGTTGCTGGTGATGAAACAACTGCTGGTGATGAAACAACTGAAGAATATGAAAAGATTGATTGTAAATATGCTGCTTCTATAAGTAAATATGGCACAAATGTAAATCTAATACTGTAAAATAATAAAAAATTAATAGTAGAGTAAATTTGTAATAAATTTGTTAATCATTTGAACTTGGCAACTAGATGGTAACACAGTAATTTTTTAATCATATTAAGTAAATGTTAAAAAGTAAACAGATTAACTGAAACTTTTAAAAATGGTAGAAAGTTATAAACATAAAATTTAGTTCATTGATTTGGAAACTAAAATTATATAACATGTTCAATCGATAACCATATGCTCAAAATTTATGGTTAAAAAATCATTAAATATGCTCATTATGTACTGGTTTTTTTAAAACTGATAGGCCATAAGCTTTCCAATGCATGGTGTAATCAGTATGGTAGACATTTAGAAAGTCACAGATATAAATTGAGAAAGCCTTGAAATAAATAAAGAAGGAGTAATAACACAATTGAAACTCTTAGAACCAGAAGCCAAGGAAAACAAACTGATCCTCAGACAGGACTGATCAGCATATTCGTCCACTGCTTACAAATTTCTTCCCATCGGTTGAGAATTTATTTCGCTCCACAGTTTCTCAAAGAAAGCTGCGTCGATCAGAGGCATATTGGCCTGTTCTTCCGAATCAGCAGAGTTAGGAATCTGATCAGAACCTGTTATACTGGCCACGGTACTTGGGAAGGGTAGCTCAGGCAAAGATTGGCGGGTGGGAATGGAAGAAGACAGCAAAGGCGAAGAACAAGCAGTAATGGAGGCCGACGCAGTGGATTTTGGATTGGCCAAAGAAGAGTTTGAGATTTTGCAGAGGACGGGATGAGGGAGGGGCTTGCTGAACGATGGAGAACTGGCTGAGCTAGTAGACTCTGGGAAAGTGGAAGCCGGTGGAGCTTCTGTGGATTCTTGAGTAGTAACTGTAGAGGTGGGGGGAATTCCTGTGAAGTGCTGCACCATGGCCTTGAAATTGGAAGTGTCCGTCTTCACCACCGTAGTCGGGACGCGTCGGGATGGTCTAATGCGCTTCTTCTTCGGTTTAGGCACACCCACCCCTCGACACAAACCCCCTGTTGCTTCCGCAGGCTGCAGGGGCGGAGGGTCGCTGCGGTACACCGGGGGATATTCGTGTAACGCAGATGTATTCAGAGCTGCGGGCAAATTTTTGGTGATCAAACTGCAGGAGCTCCGCGGAACCGCCGTGGTGGAGACTGGCGAGGCGTCGAAGCTGTTGATATGCAACGCCGCGTTCCGGCACATGTCTAGCTCCGGTTTCCAAGATCCCATCGTGCACGCCGCCAAGTCCCAAGAACCCATGGCGGCGGTATTGATGGCGGGCGCAGCGATCGTGCGACTGCGCTTATTGGCGGCGTTGATGATATGCAGCAGCTCCATCTCCAGGTCGTCGTTGAAGCTGCTGCTGCTCCATTGGCTGGAGTCCGGCAGCTTCGTCTGGCCGGTATAAAAATGCTGCATCCAGTCTATATCCACAGTCATGAAAGAATCCAGAGCTTGATCGGCAAATCCAAGATTCATGTCGCCTATGATTCTGCAACTGCAGTCGTGAAATTATTCTTTCCAGCAAAAGCTCTTATGGATGATTATGGCTGCTGGAAGACTGTAAAATTCTTCGGCACGAAATATGATTTCGGAGGAAGGAGGGCTCATGCTCTTGTATAGTAGACGCGAGTCATGAACCCTGGCCCAGTGGCCCATACACAGTGACGTTGCTGCGCTTATTCCAACGCGGCTGACCCGCTCTTGTACTGTTCATCGATGCTAGAGAGACAGACGTACTGGTGATAGATGTTATCAGCGTGCGAACCGGCGAGACTATTTAGTGGAATCTTCCCGTGCAAATTACAAGATTAGGTGGGCATCAACCCTAATCCTCCACCATGTGCCTGTTTACAGATTGACCTTCACAGCACTGTTTCCCTGTCGTACGTTGGAATTCCTTTTTTTCTTACCAGAAATTCAAGAACACAATGAATACATACTGAATGGTCTGAAAAATTAGATGAAAAGTAAGATTAGTGAATGGACTGAAAAATTAGTTTCATCCGAGGTAGAGAGACTTTCTTTCTTTCTCTCTCTGTGGCACTAAATACTTTGTTTGCATTGATGATCAATGGCGCAGAAGTTAAATTCCGTAGAGATTCTAGAAATATGTTCAAATTGTTACAGAATAAAACAAAACAAACGCGCTTTAAATACGATTGGACGACCAAAAAGCACAAAACAAACGCGCTTTAATATGATGTGGGGAGCATTCCAGGTTTGGCGAATTTGACATTGAACAGAGAATCCATTCTCACAATTTGACTACATCATTTGCTGGTGAAACGATTGACCTTGCATTTTTGAAAGTCATTCTAGAATGAAATGACAGCATGTTAGATTTCTCATGTGCGCAATGGCGGTACAAGATTAAGTGCTCATCATTGGCTTCACATTTTTCAATGATCAGGATTCTATTTGCAAAAGTTTGTTTAGTGGTTCTTACAGTTCCAGGAGGACAGCCATGCCATGGGCTATCCGTGACAATGGCAAATCAAGGATAATGTTATCTTTTATTTTAAAATATTTATATTAATGAAATAAAGAGCATTTTTTGGGGTATTTTTATTCATCCAAGTTCAATTTCGGTAAGTGAGAAATTATTATAATTTCTCTCATAGTGCCCTCTACCCGTCCCACCCTCTTTTTGGGGGTATTTTTCTTCATCCAAGTTCAATTTCGGTAAGTGAAAAATTATTATAATTTTTCTCATAATTTCTCTATAGAGGGTTGGAGGGGTGGCAAGGGGCGCTATGAGAGAAATTACTCTATAGAGGGTGGGAGGGGTGAGGGGGGCACTATGAGAGAAATTAAATTTCTCTCATAGTGCCCCCCCCCCCATAGAGGGTGGGGGGCCAGTACTATGGGAGAAATTATAATAATTTCTCTCATAGTGCCTCCCTCCCCACCTCCCACCCTCTATGGGGGGGGGCACTATGAGAGATATAGAGGGTGGGACGGGTACAGGGGGGCACTATGAGAGAAATTATTAAATTTCTCTCATAGTGCCCCCCCCATAGAGGGTGGGGCGGGGGCACTATGAGATGCCTCCCCCSGCCTCTGGGTGGGGGGGGAGGCACTATGAGAGAAATTATTGGGGCGGGGGGAGGGATTTAGGAGGGGGGGGGGGGATTTATTAGAGATATTATAATATAATATCTCTAATAAATCCCCCCCTTCCATAATTTCTCTCATAGTGCCTCCCGCCTCCCCGCCTCCCACCCTCCGCGGGGGGAGGCACTATGAGAGAAATTATTGGGGCCGGGGGGGGGGATTTATTAGAGATATTATAATATAATATCTCTAATAAATCCCCCCCCTCCCACTCTCTATAGGGGCAGGGGGGGGCACTATGAGAGAAATTATAATAATTTCTCTCATGGTGCACCCCACTCCCACCCTCTATATTGAACTCTTAAATGAAGTAGGCTAATTCTGAGCAATCTTTGCTTCTGAGTTCTGTTTTTCAGGTAAAATTTTGGGCCTAAATCTAGTCAGATTTTTAGGAGTAGTCTGAGTTTTGCATGGATCAAAGTTCCATGCATTTCAAAACCTTGCTTCAGGGGTTTTACCCCATTTTAAACCAACCTAAATACTCAAAAAATCAATCAGAATTTTAAACTGACCAAAAATATAAAAACAAACTTGAAAATGTACCTGAAAAATAACCTAGAAAAGATTGCTCTAGAGTTAACCCACTCCCTCTTAAATAAGCAAGTTATGATACTGTATACCATCCTCTGAAATAAAAGAAATGCAAGATGAGTTTTCCAAAATATTCTTAAAAAAAAAACACTTTATTATTCTTTAGTAGCAAAACTTAACTTTTTACTTAAATATTATTTCTAAATTATAATGATGGATAAGTTAATATATTCATTATAAATTTTAACTATCTGCTTAAAATATATTGGCTATTGCGAATTGCTCTCGGGCCACCCTCCATTTCAGTTATGATCAATAGAAGATTCTGAATAGAGAACAAAGAAAATTATTTTAAATATTCCAAAATATTGTTGTGATAATTGGATGTTAAACAAAATACTTAATATAATTGTTTAACATAAAATAATTTACAATTTTAAAAATAAGAATTATATATGTATGTATTTATATAAATAAAAGTATAGTTTTTTTTTATATTGGTAAAAGAATTTTTAAAATATAATATATATGTTTATTTAATAAAATAATTTAATATTTAAATAACATAAAAAAAAATTAATTATATTATTGTAAAGAATAATTTTTTTTATAAAATAATTAAATTTTCACATTATTTATTTATTTATTAAAATTAATGAAAAAAATGTCAAATTAAAAAGTCAAAGATTAATATTAGTTGAGGTCTTAACATAATAAACTTATATATATATATATATATATATATATATATATATATATATATATATATATATATATATATATANAAAAATATATATATATATATATATATATATATATATATATATATATATATATATATATATATATATATATAATATGCAATTTTCTATATATATTTAAATAAATAAGCAAATAAAAAGATACAATAAAAACAAAACAAATGACATATATGTTATAATTATGATGCACGTTAAAATAATAATAAATAAATAAAAATTGTATTTAATTTTTTTTTTATAAATTTAAAATTTTAATAATCAAATTTATGTAGCATATTCAAAAATATTTTCTAACATCAAAGAATTATGATGAAAACTTAGAAAAGTGAAGTTTTCTTATGTTTCAATCTTCCTTTTTCACTCTATAAATGGTTGAAAGTATTTTTAAGTTTCATTGTATAAAGCAATAGAAGGATTTTCAAGAGACTTGGAGGGATTCAAATTAAGTAGTTATTAAGATGGAATTAACCAAATTCCTATAAATATTGGTGATCACTAGCTAGGTTAATCCCATATGTTATATATAAATTTTTTATTATATATTTTTGAAGTATATTTATTCTTGTTTTCTAAATAATAAAAATTGATTTTTTTTTGACAAAAGATACATTTGCTAAGAGAATCTAATGTTATGAACATTTTTCAAAATGACTTAATGATAATCTTAGTATTTGATGTTAACACTTATTATGAAGCTTGGTAAATAATTAATATAAACCTATCAATTATATTACATAATTAATCCCTAGAGGTCCAATAAGGTGATGTAGTGGCATTCCATCCGTGTTACTTATTTGGTGGTTGGTGATCTAGTGCCCTATGCATCACCTCAAGGCCTAGAGAATCATTTATAGCCTTTTTCTCAATTCCCAAGAGCATTGTCAATGCCTTAAGACACGTCTTTGATATGAAAAACCTTGCGCTGGCATCAATACCATACTTGTAGGATACACATTCCTTTATATGACATGTGTGGTGGTTAAGACCTATTTCTTAGACCATGATTCCTATAAGCTTCATTCAGTGCATAAGTCTCTACATTTAGTTCTCAGACTATGTTTAAGACCCCAAGACCCATCCTCTATGTGAAAGACCATGTAAGGTTACTCATATCCCACATGAAGGATAAATATTCAATCTCTAATATGTAAGATGATTTGGGGCACTATGCATGGTTGATTATCCATGCTAAAGAAGCATGTTTGAGGTCTTACTACATAGATTTCCATGTACAAACCATGAGATAGGCCTTTATACCCATTTATGGTGTGAAACACCATGTAAGAGCATATATATTACACTAATAGGCCACAAATTCAGTTGACAAGGTATTTGTGGTTGCTTAGGACCTCATTCATTCTCTAAGCCTAAAATCATATTTAAGCTCTCAAATGCTCATTTTCATCCTTAGAATGTGACCAAGTCCCTAAGACCCATTCTTGGTGCTAAAAACCTTATAATGGTACATATATTACACTTGTGGCATAAATAATCCTTTTATATGGGCCTGTGTGGTGGTTATGGAACCTCTGCATGGTCCATCACCCCCCCAAAAAAGTATTTTAGGTCCTAAGATTTGTGCATCATACATGAGTCTTGGGGCCATGGTCCAAGCATGGAAATTAAAATCAAGGCCAAGGCCATGAGACCCATTCTTATTTCACAAAAACTCCTAATTGACCATATATCCCACTCATAGATCAAACATCTTGTGAGAGGGTATGTGTTGTGTCCCTTCACCTTGTTCATGGAACATGAGCCCAAGAAGTTTCATTTAGGTCCCAAGTCCATTTATTTTACTATACAACCATCATCTAGACCCCTAGACCCATGTCTATTAGATACAAATTCTTAATTGCACCCATATACCATTTGAAGAATAATTATCCACTATAAAAGGCATGTGCAATGGTTTGAGGTCTTGTTAATGGACCTTGAGCCCTAAAAATTTCATCAAGAGCATGCAACCTTTATTTTCCTCCCCTTGATGTGATCAAGGTCTTGAGACTCATTCATTGTGCAAAATACCTCCTAATGGAATTCATATTCCATGTTGAGACCAAAGATCATCCAAAGAGGAATTTTATTATGGTTTGAAGATGTGTTCATGGCCCATGACCCCTAGATGATACATTTATGGCCTACGACTATTGTCTTATTCCCTGTTCCATGGTCATGACCTTGAGATGTATCCTTGGAGTACAAAAAATACTAAGGGAAATAGTATCAATTTTGGAGGTCAAATATCCCCCTTTTATTTATTTATTTTTAGAGGTTTTGTTCATGGTCCATAATCCATAGAACATTAATTCCCCCTATAGTGGTCAAGTTTTGAAGACATGTCCCTAGTGTAAAAAGGTCCTAATGGAACCCATATTGGAATTGGATAACTATAATATCATTTCGAGACTATAATTCTATTTTGAGGTCTTTTTCATGGCATAAACCTTTATAAGGTTCATTTAGATTCCTAATACCTTGTATTTCCTCCCTCATCTTTGGTCGAGGTTATACTACCCATCCATGGAGTGAAAAATCTCCTAGTCATGCCCATATCCAAATAAAACACTAAAGATACTCTTTAGAGGTTCTATGTGGTGGCTTAAGGTCATGTTCCTATCCCATGGGCTTTATAATACTCAATTTAGAAATACGACCCTTGTTTTCTTCATTGGATCATGCTCAAGGACTTGGGACCTATATAAAATTGTCTAATGGCACCGCATCCCACTCAAACACTATAAACTACATATATATAAGGCCTTTTTAATGGTTCAAGGCATTATTAGGGAGTAAACAATTCCTAAAGAAGTGTATTTAATGGAGTAATACTATTATTAAATCTGTTTTTTTAATTTTTAAAAGTTACATAACAAGTTACAACCTTCATAACTATATCACATTTGTCAGAAGATTATTTTTCTATTCATTAATAAAGAAAATCACAACTATGAATAAATGTGAAAACTGTATAACAAGAAAGTTGTATATATCTTTAATATATTTTGAATGGTCTAAAGAGTTTCAAAAATACATGTCAGAGCAAAACTTTGTTGAGAAAGTATAAATGTTCCTTTCTATCATCGATTTTTTTTTAAAATTAAAAAACATTTGATGAAAATAACTTAAAGTTCATAATGTGAAAGTTGCATACCTCCTTGGAATCTTTCAAATGGCAAAGTAAAAAAACAAACACAAGGTAAAATGTTATGACAAAATAGCCCAAATATTCATAATACAATTTGGGGTGGTACTATTTTTATGTAATTTGTAAACGTTTTTCTTTACAAAATAATGTGTGCACATTATGAAATGTGTATGTATGTTTTACAGAATATAATGTACTTACATTTTTAAATAATGAACACAAACTTTTTTATATTAGTACAATGAGCATACTTTAAAAAAATGTTTATTTCTTTTGAGAAGCCATCATCTTTCTTAAAGCATCTTTGTCTGCTTTCATTAACATGTACTTCATGTACCTTATTTGAAATTTGGTCTAGTCTACTTATAATTTTAATTTATTTTGATATGAAATTATTCTTAAGATAATTTAGCCATTTAATTATAGAGTTTTAGTTATTTAATTATAAAATTTTAGTTATTGTACATTTGAATACAATGTGATATTGAAATTAAATTTATTTTATTTAATGTATTTATACTTTATATATAATTAAAAAAAAAATTCTTATGTGAATTTGTTGCATTACCATGTTTAATGTATCCAATAATGTATCCAATTCATTCATAAGGAAACTAAAAAAATTCTTTTGTGAATTTGTTGTATGATCATGTCTAATGTATCCAATTCATTCACAAGGAAACTTTCCTCTTATATTTTGTAAAAAGAAGTACATCATTTAAATATTATTATTAAATTAAATATGTTTGAATATTATTTTTTTTATTTCATTTTTTACTTACTATAATATTATAATTTTTTTCTTTGAAAAAAAAATTATATATTTATATTTCAATTGTAAAAATATAGATTACAATATGTATAATAAGGTTTTATAAATTTTCTAATTAGAAATTAAAATTAAAAAGAAAAACAAATCAAAAATTGAATTTCATCAAAAGAGTCATATTTATAAATCTCACAAAATAATAATATAGTTTTCCACATAGACTTTCACTAAAGAGTCATATTTATCTACCCTGGACTCGATCTTGAGCATTGGGACTATAATTATTATCAACTCAATATGTTAGTCATATAGGAATTTAAGAATAGATGGAATCTTGGTTATTTTTATTTCTTCCACTCTAAAAGAGTCATACAAAGTTAAAGTTTGTTTAAATAACTCATCAATTTAATATTAAATTATATATATAATAACTTATTAATTTAAGATTAAATTATATATATATGAGATTTTTTTTATTTTTTTTTTTCAAATTCTATCCCACCATCATATTTATTAGATAGATTTTCTATTTAACCTTAACATAGTTATTCATTTAATTTTTATATAAAATTTTTAAATATTTTAATTTACTAATAAATACAATTATAATCTTTACATCTAAAACAACTTCATTATAAATTAAACAATAGCTTCACTATAATCATGAATAATTTTATACAACTTAATATTAGTGATATTTACCTTAATATTAATGATATTTCAAACTTAATAATTTTTATAGAAAACCAAAATAACTTTTAATATCTTATATAATATTAGTTATCTATATTTTCAAATAAAAAAAAATCAATAATATTTATAAATTTATTATTTCTTCTACTTTTTTTTAGTGAATAAGATGTTATATTGATATTATTTACAATTTATTTTATTTTTTAAGTTTAAGATTGTTCTTTTCCTTCTCCCCCTTTAAATTTAAATTTAATTATTTTCTATATATACTTTAGAAAATAAATATTTAATCAAAAATATAAATTTATGTAAATTAAATAAGATATTTATAACACATATAACACATCTTGAGTATATTAATGCGCTTTACATAGTTGATAATATGCACATAACCCATACAAAATTTTCAAAATTAACTCACCTTGTGTATGTTTATTAATTCACACAGTGGATAATATATACATAATCTATACCAGTTTTTCAAAATGATAAAAAAGCAAATGGCGTATATTCAAAAGTTAGTCCTCTTGTCTTTTGTTTGACCTACTTGGAGCTTTAGCGATTCCTAAGATAAGCCATAATCTTCAATCATTATTGCAAATTACAACAAATATATCCAACCATGTTTATATATGTTTGTCAAAATTCCCTCCATTTTCCCATTATACCTTGATAAATTAAAGCGGGTCATGTATTCGTTTTCTCTAATCATTCGTGGTACGGAAAACATTTTGATAATCAAATTCACATCGTGCATAGATATGTGACATAATTATGTGACAAAATCACTTTTGTGGATCATGGTATTGTCTAATAAATCCACATCACCAAATGTGATTTGTAAGTTGAAAGTAACATTGTTCTTGCTGGTAAAACCACGATTTTTATCACACTCACACATCCTAGCCCATTCCCTAAGCAACGACAATGTTCCATGTTAATAAATTAACTTAAACTAAATTATAATCCATCCATTCCAATTCCAAGTTACAGATTATAGGAGTAATCACAAATCACACATAAAACCATGTACTATACTATATGTAAAGTGTGATCTTGAATACCAGGAGAAAGTCCACTCAAACTCAAACAACAATGTTCATTATAGTTAATATGCTATAATTGTAGTGAACATAATACTCGGTTTTTAATCTATCGAACTATCAACTCCTTATGAATATTATCCCCAATGAACCTTATATTCCAAGCAAACTTAGTTGCTTGTTTATCCAACTTGCAACTTGCTATGACTATTATCAATAATGACTCATATATCTAGCTCCTTGACCAACAACCTATACCTTATAACCCAACGTACCCTCATTAATCTCATTACTAACCACTCACTCCACTCACCTAAAATCACACAAACAAATTAATAATCAAGATATTTGTTGAGGCTAAGTTTTGTCACCATTTTTGGTAGGTGGTTAACAAGGAAACAAGAAGTATCTAAGTTATGGTTTGGTCCATATAAACTTGAGTACATAGAAAACAAATGTAACAAAGATGTCAAAAATATATGTGCACATAAGATCATTTGCAAAGGCACCAATCTAGGAATCCTAGTCACATTGAAGATCTCGACAAACAAAAGAATAGAAGGGTAGATATACAAACCCCAATTTCATTAGATTTGATCTTAGGACTAAGAAACTAGACGAGTAAATTATGAATTTTGATTTGAAAGTGTGAATGTCATCCTTTCTCAAGTGAAAAATTGGATTATGGAAGTGTAAATATTGGTTTTCAAAAGTGTGAATATCGATTCTAAAAGTATGATTTTGAGTAATTTGGATTCTAATAGTATGAAATCGAGTCCCAAAAGTGTGAATTTCAATCACAAAAGTGTGAATTTCAAAATCCAAAAGTCTTGATTTTGATTCCAAAAGCATCAATATCAAATTGTGATAATATGTATTTGGATTTCAATATTTTGAATTGAATGATTTTTTAATGAATATATTATATCTAAATCCAAGATTAATATATTGAACATTTTTATTTGTGTATGTCAATGCATAATATGACTATGAAAGACTTTGCTAAATATATCAATATTAAAGAGATGCAAAAAAATAATTTAAAACAAGTGATCATGAGAATCATTGCATTACAGAGTTGTACTTTCTCAAAGAAATTTAAGGAAACACACATTAAGGTTCCATATAGATAAAAAATGACTATGAAATGATGCCTTTTAACAACTTCCTCACCTTAATTACAAACAATATAACTTGTTTGTTGCAGAAAATTCATTCACAAAACCCACATCCCAAGCCTAGAGAAAAGAGAAAATGACTTTTAATACTTTCACCTAACGAATAGTTATTAATTAAAATAGTTGAACCTATTATATAAAAATAAAATCAAGATATGTGTTAAATGAAATCTTGAAAGATGTGAGCTATATGGCTCTAATATATTATTAGGGAATATGAAAAGTATGCATTAACTTGTAGAAGAAAGCATAAATTTGTATGATGAACCTAAGTGCTACCTATATTTCAAAACTTAAACATATTTATATATACAAAAATATGGTAGCTGAAATATTCCCTTGGACTATTGATCCGGATTGGATCATCATATAATTGGTCTTCTATTTTGGTACTTTTTGGGTGTAAAAATGGGAGGAATCAACTTGCACGACCATTTTAGTGGTAGGTCCCAGTTTGGAAAATTGAGGTCTAGAACCTTCCAAATCCATTTCGATGAATTAAATGAATTTTTTTGCGTTAAAATTTTTGGGGCTTGTTCCCACACATTGCCTCAATTAGAACTCGTATGTGAAAGTTATACCTCATGCAAGTTTACCTACCTTCTTGACCACCATGGTATGAGTGGGTTCCATGTCAGCCCCCATTACTCAAACATATGGGGCTAGCCACGTGTGCACTTTCAATAAGATTCTAGAATGTCTAAACCTTTTGATTAATTGAGGGTTGAGGAAGTCATAACCCTAACACTAGACAACTATCATGCTATGTTAAATATCAACCCACTAGGAGGAGAAGGGATTCCATTCTTTAGCATTGTATTTGTTCCATAGTTGAGAAGAAAAACTAGGAGTGGTATTTTTGAGAGCCTAACATAGGAGGAAAATAATCTATAGAAACATACATACGACACGTTCAAAGGAAACTCCACACTGAATGCCTCTTTCTTTGTATTTGCATTTCCATAACTAAAGAAAAGAGAGTAGATCACATGGATCACATTCTAGTTGGGTTTTATCATGTATTGAGTTTCCTAGGATATATATTATGTTCATTTGTGCGTGGATGGTGTTTTATTTTGATTGTTTCTTTCATTTTAATATTTTAGTCATTTCATAAATTCAAGAAAAGATAGTAATTAATTAATATGAGATCTAAGGAAAATAAGTTTGCATAATCTAAGATTTCAGAATACTATAAGATCTATTGTGATGAACTATTCTAGTCGAATATCAATTTCTAACCATATCTACAAATATAAGAGAAAGTTTGAAAATTAGTTATTTGATTATTTGACCATATTTTCAAATAAAACAAAATTTAAATTACCATATCCTTGACTATACAATGATATTTACAAATAAAATGAAACGAAAAATATTGATTTTTTGTATTTCTAGTTATAATATGTTTAACATTCATCAAAATATCCAATATGATCTTGAAGGTTCAAGACCACAACTATAATTCTTTATCCATTCCCTATTTACTCAAGTATTTTCTTTCATATCCTAAAAGTCATTATTTAAAAGTGAATCCAAATCCAAAAAAAATACATTTTTTTTTTGGAGGATCCTTTCTCTCCTACAACTTCTACATATATTATATTTTCATGTAATTTGTTGGACCATTTAAAGCTAAAAAGGTGTATCCAATTAGACAACTATTATAAATTAATTTACCCATTCCACTGTTGAATATAAAAAAAGATTGAACTTTGTAGGGTTGTATTTTCCTTCTAATTAGAATCAATGCAGAAGAAAAACTGTGTATTATTTATGACTCTTTATCTATATTCAATGGCTTGAAAAAATGGAAATTCATAAGACAAACATAGTATGGTTTTAATAAACATAATTTTCATAATCATGGCTTAGCATAAAAATGAACTGCCAATAATAATACAAAAGTTTAAAATGAAGTTTTATGTTTATTATCCAACAATAGTATAATAGTATAAGTATTCAAATTTTTCATGCTTTAGTTTATTTATTATAAGTAATGGAAACATAAAATTTGAGTTTTAGGGGGAGATATGTAGTATTCCATTACCAATCCAATGTTCACCATGTTTGCTAATTTTTATTTCAGTACAACCATACTTGATCAAAGATGATAATGAATTAAGGTTCTTAGCAATGAGAGAAAATGTTGAACTCAAAAAAAAAGCTTGGCAAAAACAAGAAGTTCGTTTTGTAGTGATCTCTAATAGATACTTTTGACATTTACTTCCATGTTATTATCCATATTTACATAATTGGTTATAAGTTCTTAGTCATCCTTTCAAAAGAATTACAACTCATGTGTGTTTTAAACAATTTGATTATCTTAAATAAATTAAGAAACTTCCAAATCCAAGAAGTAAATATACCTCCGAGAGGTGAAGATTTCTCCAATAGTACATCATTACATATATAATTTCATTTTCGTTTTTTACAATTCACTTAAAATTTGAAGAAGCCAATGCTTTCACATTCAAACAAAGATGTTTCATTGCATACTATAGGAAATTAATACTATAGAGAAATTCATTAGTATTCACTCTTACTAAAATAGGTAAAGTAGTATACATTTATAATACTCTTAATCCATATTAGTAAATATTTGAGTATTTTTCTCTCCAATAGTGTCCCAAAAAAAAATTAGCACTTTAGTTTTGGCTACATAATATTCTCCTTTAACACCAAGCTTGACAATATTCATGTTAAATCCTCTTAATATCTCGATTAGAAAGTCTCTTAATAACTCCATTAGAAAGTTTGTAGGAATTATTCCCTCAAGAATTTTACTATGTTTAAGTTATACCAACAATAAATATTTATTACCAATATTAATCTAAAAATTTCTCTTGAATTTTCAACAATGCAAAACAAAAGTCAAAGTGATTACATTTTACCCTTAATATATAACTATAAATTAGGTAGAGACTTAAAATATCAGGGTAGAAATTGCATGTTCAACCTTAAAATATTTAGAAAATACCATTTCTCTTATGACCACTAAACATGGAGTAATCTAATTCAAGCTCTAGGTGACACAATTTTGAATACAATAAGTAATCTACTAAAACAATGATGAAACTAGAGAGAGTGAGAGTCTATCCTTATGGTGAAAGGATGTTTGTTTCTTAATTTTGAGTAGGATATGAATATGATTTTTAGTTATCAAAATCTTATCCATATATTCATTTCAAGGTTGATCCCCTATTGAATTGTAATGATGTTTATAGGATGGTGAGCCAAGTGTTTATAAGTTGGGAGGCTCATGTGTTTATTAGGTTGGAGAGCCTAGATGTTGAAGGCCAGTGAGCCTATTTTTGTATATGTAATTATGCATATCATTAATAAAAAATACATCATTGTGTGTAGACCAACCATGAAGAAAGAGTTATGGGGGACTAAGCTCCACTAGGTAGGGAAAGGGATGGGGCTGAGAGGATGGGAAAAATGGCTTAATTCTAAGGGAACATTATAATATATTTCCTAAAAGCCTAAGGTTTAGGGAAATAAACCATGTTATCCTAAGTTCCTTTGGGGAAAGGAATGAACTCCAAGTGGAGAGGGACGAGCTTCCAAGAGATCCATGTGTCAACCTGGCTACATGCAATTTTATGGGGAAAATCCATCGTTGTGGGGTTTCACTAACCATTCTTGCGATACTCCCCACTCACGGACAAACTCCGAATGGGCATTCGCGTAACCATATATTTCCTCCATCTATGACCTTTGCAACCTCTGAAACTTGCAAACCCATGGGGCCATGAAGCTAACCCTTTTTCCTGTGAATCACAACACGACTGTGTAGTGCCTGAGCCATATAGCGCCCTAGCCATTTTTCTATTGCAACCCACATTTTCTCTAGATTGGTGTGGCTTGTTGTCATTACCAAAACCCATACTCGATTTTGATATTGTGGTTACGAATTTGACTTAGGAGTTGGACAAAAGAAGAAGGTTGTTAGGCTTGTGGTTTTGAAGACGTGATTTGTTAGGACCATGGATTGAATAAGAAGGTTTTCAGGCCTATGAGAAACTCTCTCCAGGTAAGACAGATTGTCATAGCTATATAGATCCTAAGGTAGTGGAAATATTGATATTTCCAATAAGTAATCATAGAAAATCTTGGTTGGTACAACTAGCTACAGGAGCCAAGAGAAAAGTTGTTGAGCTGGTTAAATCATGTCCAATGGACATGAATGGGCTAGGTACCAAGGCAGAATTGAAAATCTTTCCCTTGGGTTCATATGAATTTCTAATTGGTATGGATTGGTTGGAACAACACCATGATTTATTAGACTGTCATAACAAGGAATTTACTTTCCTGAATGAGGAAGGGAACCCAAGAACAGTCCAAGGAATTCCCAGGGCATTTACTGTCTGAGGGATCTCAACAATGCAGATGAAGAAGTGTTGTTGGCCCTTGACCAATTTTGAGGAACACTTGGTCATATTTGACAGTTTTTGGACTTCGATAGCCTGTCAAAGATGGAGCTCCAAGCGAAGCAGAGATCACAGGATCTCGACCCACTTTTGGGGCCATTTTAGGTTTTTGGGTTAATGTAATGGGAAAGGGATGTCGGCCCAGGGGTTTACCCATGTTTAGGCCTATTTTGTAAAGTATAAATAAGTAGCTAAGCAATGTAAGAGGGGGCGAGAAGATAAGCTAAGTGCTAGTGAAGGATTTGTGTATATTGTGTGACCGACTTGCAGAGATGAGTGCAAGTGTTGTAAGTGATGAGTGCATGGATTGTAAGAAGGATCTGTGCTAGATATACTCGAGGAAGGAGGATCTGGTGAGGTGCGCGCAGATATCCTGTCCTATGTGGAGTACAAGTGTGAGCTTAGTGTTGTAACCCAATTGACCAAAGCTAATAAAGAAGAAGACTTTGTGGACGTAGCCCTAGGGTAGGGGTGAACCACAATAACTCTGTGTGTTGTGCTCGGTGCTTCGACCTAATGTGTTGGTTTCTTTCCATGTGTTGTGCTTGATATGATTATGCTATGTGCTTTGCTATGATATACTTGGATAGATCCACTTTTCTTTGTGCATCTTAGATGTGTGGGTATAGATTTGACGTATATGAAAGTGTTGAGTGTTAGACCTATTTTGTTGTTGCAATGTACTAACTTAACCTAGATCTAAGTGAATGTTGTGGTGCTCTGTGCCATATGCAGAGTGCCATGAGGGTTAAATAATGATGAATGATATATGCTAAAGTGATTGCTAAGAGTAAGAATTATAGATCTGTGTCCCAACTAATGTTCCAGACACTTGAGTCTTTCAACCACCCTTGCCTCTACCTCGGGTGAGACTTCATATGCTTCGCAGTTGTTGCTGAAAGGGATAGTAGTTAGGGTTTTTTTGATGCATTGTTGAAGCGTTGAACCCTGGGTCTACCCCTGTGCCAACAAATGGTTCCATTGTCGGGACCTGAAACTATGATTGCTGGGAACTGAGGAAGAAGAAACTTTGGGTAAAAGAAATCTCTATGCGTAGATCTGTTGCCCTAGTGCGATGATTATTACTCGACCTGTGAAGCTTTGTGCCAGGAATAAGGTCATATATGAAGAAAGGAAGATCAGATCTGAAGAGAATAAGTGATATATGAACGTTCTGTGCTCTAAGAAAAGTAAAAGTGGAAATTTATGAAAGAAAGAAGTCAGATCTGCAGAAAACATGTAATATCTATAATCTATGTTCTGTAATAAAGGTAAGAATAGTCAAAAGTTAGATCTGGAAGCTTTGTGCTCTGTAGAAGTAAGATAAGTGAAATTTTTTGTTGGATCTAGGTATATTTGATAGATTTTGTCCTAGCTTAAAAACTAGGGCATTAATAGATGAAAGAAAGTTTGATATGAATAGATCTGATAAGTATAATGATAGATATGTTATACCTATGCATAGAACGAATGTGTGGACTAAAAAGTGGATGCAAGATCCTAGAAAGAAATTTTTGCAAGCTAGCCATTATGATTCTAGCACGCAGTACAAGAAGAGTTGGGGATCATTGAAGAGAAAGAGAGGATTAACTCTTTGTTATAGTTACAGAAGACCAAGACATATTGCTAGGGAATGCCCTAAGAGAAAACCTAGTTGTCTCTGTTGTAAATCTTTGGACCACGACGTATTGGATTTCCCTAGAATGATCGCTAAGTTGGAAAGGCTAAATCTGAATCAAGAAGACCAGAAGGCAGATCCATAAAAGGCAGAAACCCAACAAGAATCAGAGAAAATATTAATACGGATAAAATAAACCCTGAAGGAACATAAAGATGTCCGATTACCAAAGATGTTCAGAGAAAAGGAGAAAGTCGAAGAAAGAATAGGGGACTTCGACATTGACTGTATTCTTGATGAAGAGACACAAGTGAACATTATGCTAGAAAGAACTTGGGAAGCTATAGGAAATCCTGCCATGATCCCTTCCCTAGGAGGGACAAGTTTATTAAGAGGAAAGGTAGTAAACCTATGTGGAAGGATCGCCCGGATAATTATGACTTTCAATGGAACTTCGATAGAGGAATAATTTGAGATTATTAAATTTGTTGAAGACATCGCCCCGTTTACCATGCTCATATGAAAACCTTGGATTGATAGAGAACAAGCCAGATGAAAAGAGGAAGAAGAAGTTTTGGAACAGAAGAAGCAAGAGTTAAAAGACTTTATGACCAGAAGGATCGCGCACTTGATTGAAGAACAGAAGAGAAGATCACAGATATTTAATACTAGCAACTCTGATGTCGAGGCTAAGAGAACACTAGAGGATCCACAGAAGATTGAGTTACCAATTTTCGATACAGAAGAAGTATTATCCAAGAACTCTAGGAAAGAATTTCAACAACGCAAAGTAACTAAGACCATAGAAGATAAGCATTAGAATGGTAAAAGCATTACTGAGACGAAGCTCACTGGGAAGAAGGATAGAAAGTTAATAAAGAAAAGGGCTAATACTGTAAGGTTACAAGAGGTTCTATAGGATACTTCGCAGAAAGAAAAATTGCAGAATTGGAGCTTCGCCGAGATATCAGAACAACGACATAGAGTACTTCTCCATGATGAAGCAATTATGACATTGGGGCCGATATATCTGTTTGAATTTCGCTCCGAACGGGCATAAAAATAGTAAAGGTTCATCCTCCAACCGTTGAAACATTCCATAACAGGTTGAATAGGAGTTAATGAAGGATCATAACTGTTGCCAGCAAACCATTGCTAAGTTTCCCTACTTAGTCCATTGTGCCATGCACCGAGAATACTTTTTGATAGGTGAGAATTTGAGCACAAAACCTGAGATTAATTCACCCTGAGATAATTGCCTTGTTCCCATACTATTCATTGTAGTCTCTGAATTCCTTTCACACCCCATCTAGCTTACCCAAGCTTGTATGTCGGACGAGCTCAGTGCTTCTAAGAAAGTAATTGAAGAAATTTTAATTGACTTAATGACTGAGAGAGTCATGTCAGAGCGAGGAGTGTCTACAGGTGTACAAGCATCGTCCTCGGGAGCATTGCCAGCTTCCCCCTCCACTGCTCGAGCAGGACGATCTCGACCGCCTTCAGAAAGACGATCTAAGCTCGAAAACGACTTCGCCACTGTGAAGATGATCCCAAGTATCTTGCCTAAGTATATCCCATCACTAAGCGGCACAATGAATCGAGACACTATACCTAGAGACTTCGACTATGCTTTGGTCACTGCGTACCTCCCGAAAGGGGTGCGCGCAGTTCGTGCTAATCAGGATAAGCTCACGGTGCTGAAATTTAGTGATTTTAACCTTGGAGATTGCAAAGTTTACAGTATGCTAGCCCCGCACAAGTACTTAACTATCACAAAAGGGAGGAACCCAAAGAGTCTCCCTCAGCAATGAACACATAACCTCGCACAGTCAACCCTCCTCAATGTAATGAAGATTCCTCATTTCGGGAGGCATGAGGAAGTGAATGCATGCATCAGATTGTTTTTTTCCTACTATCATAGAGGATACTTATGGTTGGACCACCGCATCATTGTGGATCCAATTCTGATCAATCGGATCACAGGGCTAAGCATGCAGGGCCCTGACCCGTAGGAGTTTTACCCTGGAAAGACCGCAGATCGCGCTCTTGCCGAGTGAATAAAAGACACATATGGTGATGTAGACTCCATCGAGAATGTAGCAATGCACCTCGGTTGCCAGATGATCGCAGGGAAGTTATTCTACAAGAACAGACCCACACAGGTGACTGGATTTGTAGTTGACCTCACAGGGAAGTGCCCAGAGAAACTACAAATGAACTGGGTGAAGTACCTTGTAAATTAGCTCGAGCTTGACTGCAGAGAAGCGCAAGACCAAGGGTATGAGTTCCACTTTAGTCGGTTTCTCATACTCATTGCTTTCATCACGCGGGAGCTAACAAAAGGTGCCACTTTTCTGGAGATCAAACCCTTTGAACCACTGGCCGTGAAGTTCTGTATGCTGTGGTACTCTAGCGACATGAAGAAGAAGTGGTAGTCCAATGTCGTCTTCCACGCTTATTACAGCCAATTGAAGAATGCAATCTAGTCTACACCACACCTCACACCAAACACACTTCATAGGTTTAAACCTTTTATCAAATTCAACATGGACCGCCACTTCACCTATATCACAGCGCGCACTGATGAGCAAAAACAACAACTCTAGTCGTATTACAAGTTGACAGAAGAAGACTTGGAGTAGATTACAAAGGAATGGTCGGTGGACCTCCTTGTTCCAGCGGACCTCGCAGAAATATCTGACGTGGAAATCCCTGAAGCTATACTGGATACACCTAGACCGAGAAAGACTAAAACGGATGATGAAGTTCAAGATATCCATAGCACATCCACGAAGACTACTTCGATCTCACCTGTGTAGGGAGGTGATGGAAAAGAACTAAGTGGCATAGAGGTTGAGAAAAACAAAGTCAAGGTTACTCCACCTAGAGAGGAGGATCCCTCTAAGAAAAGGTTGGTCACCCCATCAAATCCCTCATCCCGAAAGAAAACTAAGGCCACCCAGACTACGTTTAAGACTACCCTCACACATGACAACTTTGACTTTCTGATCGTTGCGTTGAATGATGCCTCACTAGAGATCGCAGAAAGGCAAGAAGTGAAGCAACAGGAGATATTCAACGGACTCATGGGTGAACTTCAAGAAGTGCAACAGGAACTCCAGTCCAGCCGAGCCATTTCTACTACGCCCTTGACGGCGGGAACAACAGGAATAGACGATGAGCCCACCCAATTATGCCAGATCATTGAGAAAGTCAAAGCTCACCTTTGACGAGCTCAAGAAGAGACAATGCAAGCCACCCAGGCTTTGGCACAAGTACAAAGCACACTTATAGTACAAAAGAGGAAGGTAGAATAGGAACAAATTGCCTTACAAGCAAAGTAGGAGGAGGAAAAGGAATAGTTATAGTAGAGCAAGAACCAATTGCTAGCAGAGAAACTTGACATACAAGAATGAGTTCACAAAGCACTTCACTCTGTGACGGTCATTGAAGTGAAAATTGAAGAACATGTCCCATATAAGGTGGCACAACTTGGAGAAGTAATCCAAAAACTTTAGCAGTGCATCGCATATCTGGAACTTCATACCGTGCCCGAGACTCCCCAAGAAGTAAGAGATCTAAGGGAGGCAACTGCCCATAGTGCAGTTGACAGGTTAAAAACCTTGGCTTTGGAATGTAATCAGCTGAGCACTAGAAGCGCACAGACTTATGAGAACCTCACAAAGAACCTAGAATTGTAGACATTAGAGGCACATCTCCAAGAAGCAAAGCAGTATGCAAATACACTACAGGCACAGCTGAAGGCCTTGAACCCAGTTGAAACAATGAAGTGATTTACAGAACAATGCACCACCCAACAATAGGTACACATGCTTCAAAGTAAAGTGATAGAAGTCTCTCAATGACTTCAACCAATCGAAGAGAAAGCATGCCAACTGTTCACTGAAGTTGAGAGCCAGGCAGTCGAGCTTGAACATGTTGTCATCACCGCAGAACAATGCATGGAAGGACCAATAAATGACGTAGTGATCCAGGAGTTCACTGAGTAAGAGGTTGTCGCACTGAAGCAGGTTGAAGTAGCTTGGGCCAAGCTCGAGACATTCGAAGTGGAGTTGATCAGACCAGAGTGACTCAGGACGAGTCACATGTGAGTGTTGGGGGCCTATTGACCCTTGACCAAGTTTTGGGGAACACTTGGTCATATTTGACCATTTTTGGACTTCGACAGCCTGTCAAAGATGGAGCGCCAGGTGAAGCAGAGATCACAGGATCTCGGCCCACTTTTGGGGCCCTTTTAGGGTTTTGGGTTAATGTAATGGGAAAGGGATGTCGGCCCATGGGTTTAACCATGTTTAGGCCTATTTTGTAAAGTATAAATAAGTAGCTAAGAAATGTAAGAGGGGGCGAGAAGATAAGCTAAGTGATAGTAAAGGATTTGTGTATATTGTGTGACCAACTTGTAGAGCTGAGTGCAAGTACCGTAAGTGTTGAGTGCATGGATTGTAAGAAGGATCTGTGCTAGATCTACTCGGGGAAGGAGGATTTGGCGAGGTGCGCACAGATCTCCTGTCATATGCAGAGTACAAGTGTGAGCTTAGTGTTGTAACTTGATTGACCAAAGATAATAAAGAAGAATAAGACCTTGTGGATGTAGCCCCAGGGTGGGGGTGAACCACGGTAACTCTATGTGTTGTGCTCAGTGCTTTGACCTAATGTGTTGGTTTCTTTCCATGTGTTGTGCTTGATATGATTATGCTATGTGCTTTGCTATGATATACCTGGATAGATCCACTTTGGTTTGTGCTTCTTAGATGTGTGGGTATAGATTTGGCGTATATGAAAGTGATGAATGCTAGACCTATTTTGCTATTGCTAAGTACTAACTTAACCTAGATCTAAGTGAATGTTGCGGTGCTCTGTGCCATCTGCGGAGTGCCATGAGGGTTAAATACTGATGAATGATCTATGCTAAAGTAATTTCTAAGAGTAATAATCATAGATCTGTGTCCCAGCTAAGGTTGCAAACACCTGAGTCTTGCAACCACCCCTGCCTCTACCTCAGGTGAGACTTCGTCTTCTTTGCAGGTGTTGCCGAAAGGGTCGGTAGTTATGGTTTTGTTGGTGCACTATTGAAGTGTTGAACCGTGGGTCTGCCCTTGTGCCAACAAGTGTTACAGGAAGGGTTTCCAAATATTAGCATCTCATATGGAGGAAGAACCTAAGGATAAGGTGCCAAATATGGAGGATCATGCAGTCCTAAAATATTTCAAGCATGTGTTTAAGGAGATACCAGGACTAACCCCAAAGAGAGATATTGATTTCTCTATAAATTTGATGCCTGAAGCAACTCGAATATAAAAAATTCCCTACATAATGAGTACACCATAGCTGAAGGAACTGCAAATGTAGCTTGAAGAACTTTTGAAGAAGGGGTAAATATGCCCAAGTGTGTCACCTTGGGGTTACCCAGTCTTATTCGTGAAGAAGAAAGATGGGACATTGATATTTTGCATCGCCTTCAGACAATTGAAAAAGTGACTATAAAGAACAAGTATCCTTTTCCAAGGATCGATTATCTCTTTGATCAGTTAAAGGATCAATGGATATTCTCAAATATTCATCTCAGGTTAGGATATCATCAAGTAAGGATCATATATGAAGACATCAACAATACTTCCTTTAGGACAAGGTTTGGTCATTACAAGTTCACAGTGTTTCCATTTGGGTTATCAATTGTACCAACTATTTCCATGTTCTTAATGAATGGTGTTTTCCGGGAATATTTAGACAAGTTTATCATTGTATTTTTGGATGACATCCTTGTATATTCCAAGTCAAAATAATAACATGAGCATCACTTGAGGATGGTGTTACAAGTGTTAAGAGAGAACTAGTTGTATGCCAAATTGCGCAAGTTCTTATTTGATCAAAACCGAATTCACTATTTGGGGCATATCATATCCGAAGAAGGGATAACAGTGGAACCTGAAAAGATTGAGGCCATTAAAGGTTTGACAACACCTAATAATGTGAGAGAATTAAGATCCTTCATGGGTCTATCTTGCTACTATAGAAGATTCATTGCAGGGTTTTCAAGAATTTCTCTCCCAATCACTTCCTTACAAAGGAAGGGGGTGAAGTTTCAATGGACAACAAAATGTGAAAAGAGATTACATCAATTGAAGTAGTTGTTAACCAGTGCTCCAATTATGAGGATTGATAATCCAAATGAATATTTTTTGGTTTGCACAAATGCATGAAAATAAGGACTTAGTGGAGTCCTCAATCATAATGGGTTTCTGATATGTTTTGAATCCATAAAATTGAAAGAGCATGAAAGGCTCTATGCCACTCATGATTTGGAGTTGGAAGCCATAGTGCACGCCTTGAAGAAGTGGAGGCACTACCTCATGGGAAATAGGTTTGAACTGAGCATAGACCATAATGGTCTTAAATACTTGTTCGATCAACCAAATTGAATTGCTAGGTAGAGCATATGGTTGGAATTCGTTTGTGACTATGAATTTGATATTAAGCACATCAAAGGAAAAGAGAACAAAGTGGTAGATGCACTCAACAGGAGAGTGCATCAACTTCATGCTACAACCATTAGTATGTATCAAACCCATCTTAAAGGAAGAATTTCTGAGGATGCAAAAGTAGATTTGCAGTACATGGAATTGGTAAGAAAATTACAACAAGGTAAAATGTAGCAGAAAGTTGAAGATTATGAATTGGGAATTGATGGAATTCTCTTGTATAGGAACATAATTTATGTACCCAATTTTCATGAATTGAGAAGTACGATTTTGAAACAGATGCATAATGCACCTTATTCTAGACACTCGGGATATCAAAAAATAGTTGCAACAGTCAAGAGCCAATATTATTGGCCAGGCATGAAGAAGGAGATTGTTGAGTACATTGCTAAATGTTTGGAGTGTCAAAAGGTCATGGCTAAGCATAGACACCTAGTTGGGTTGATGCAACCATTTCCCATTCCTGAGTGGAAGTGGGAAGTGGTGATAATGGATTTCATCACCAAATTCCCCAGAACAAGCAAGGAAAATGATGCTATCATGGTGGTGGTGGACAAGCTTACCAAAGCTTCCCATTTCATTCCTATGAAGGTTAATCACAAGGAAACCAATGTTGTTGATATTTATATGAGGTAAGTAGCATGCTTGCATGGCATACCCAAGACAATTGTGTCTGACAGAGACCCAAAGTTTACCTCAAAGTTTTGGAATGTATTATTCAAAGGGTTCGGAAAAAATATGAACTTTATAACAACTTATCATCTCGAGTCTGATGGGAAAATAGAAAGGGTGAACCAAGTGATAGAGGATATGCTAAGGATGTAAGTGATCGAAAAACTATCTAAATGGGAATCTTATCTACACTTGGTAGAATTTTCCTACAACAATGGGTACCAAACATCACTCAAGATGACCCCATTTGAGGCACTTTATGGAAGAAAGTGAAACACACCAATAAGTTGGGAGAACCCAGTTGATAGAGAAGTGGTTGTGTCAGAGCTTCTCAGAGAAATGGAAGAGAAAATGTTGAAGATAAAACATAATTTAAAGTATTTCCAATACAGGCAGAAAAGATATGATGACAAGAGAAGAACTCACAGATATTTTAAAGTGGGTGATCATGTTTTCTTCAAGGTGAAGGCCAACAAAAGTTCCCTGAAATTGGGAAACTATTCCAAGCTGGTATCCAGATATTGTGGGTTGTTTGAATTCCTAGAGAGGATTGGAATAGTAACTTACATGCTTGAATTACTTGCATCTATGATTACTCATAATGTATTCCATGTATAATTGTTCAAGAAATATATACTTGATGCTAACCATGTTATTGATTGGACTGTGATTCAGGTGGAGTAAGAAATCACTTTTCAAGTGCATCCAATACATATTCTGGAACGAAAAATCAAACAACTTTGTAAAATCGAGCCATAAGGATTGTAAAGGTCTAATGGACCTGGTATAGTCCTGAGGACACATTTCAGAGCATGAAGATGCCGTGCAAGCAGAATACCCACATCTTTTTGAAGATTTTGAAAATCTTGTTGATGTTATGTAAATGAGTTTCACTAAGGAGAGTGCAAAAATAAGGGGAGGTGATTGTAATACCCCAAGGTCAAGCCCTTGTTGAATTGTAATGATGTTTATAGGCTGGTGAGCCAAGTGTTTATAAGTTGGGAGGATTTTGTGTTTATTAGGCCAGAGAGCCTAACGTTGAAGGCTAGTGAGCCTATTTTTGTGTGTAATTATGCAGATCATTAATAAAAAATACATCAATGCATGTAGACTAACCACGAAGAAAGAGTTATGGGGGACTAAGCTCCACTAGGTAGGGAAAGGGCTGGGGATGAGAGGCTGGGAAAAAGGGATAGGATAGAGGGCTTATTACCAAGGGAATATTATAATATATTTCCTAAAAGGATAAGGTTTGGGGAAATAAACCCTGTTATCCTAAGTTCCTTTGGGGAAAGGAATGAACTCCAAGTGGAGAGGGACGAGCTCCCAAGAGAGCCATGTGTCAACCTAGGCGCATGCAGTTCTATGGGGAAGATCCATCATTGTGGGGGTTCACTGAGAATTCTTGCGATATTCCCCACTCACGCATGCACTTAGACTAGGAATTCACGCAACCAACCATTTCCTACATCTCTAACCTCTACAACCTATGAAACTTACAAGCCTGTGAAGCTAACCTGTTTTCCTGTGAAGCACAACACGACTGCGTAGTTCCTGAGCTATATAGCGTCCTTTCCATTTTGTTGTTGCTACCCATGTTTTCTATGGACTGGTGTGGATTGTTGTCATTACCAGAACCCATACCCAATTTTTCTAATGTGGTTACCTGTTTGACTTAAGAGATGGATAGAAGAAGAACATTATTAGTCCTGTGGTTTTGTTAGGCCTGTGGTTCTGAATAGGTCGGTTGTCAGGTTGATTGAAGAACAAGGCTTTCAGGCCTATGAGAAACACTCTCCAGCATGGATGATTTTAGGGGCTAAATTTCGCTCATGGGCTAATTTTCCATGGTTTTTCAAAAAACAAGAATTGCTATTTTAAAAATGATTTGCCCAAATTCTATAGGATAAAATTATTTTACCTTAATAATCGCCAAAATTTTATAAAAACTATATAGAATCCTTAGAAATTTGAATATTTTTACAAAAATATCACCAATCATTTATAGTTGGCATATAAAGGATTAGTAAGATTCACCAAGCTTTCTACATTTTAAAATAAATTTTCATCCTTAAAATCATCCTTGCTCTCCAGGTGAGAGAGATTGTTGGGGAAGTGATTTCTCCTAGAGGGAGTCCAACAACAGCTACAGATCTCTGAGAATCGTTGATCCGGCCTGTTATTGAATCCCTAGAAGGGAAGTGGAGCAGCCGATGGACTATGGAAAAGTGAAGGTGTATAATCCCTGGGTTGGACAGGCATGTGGGAAATGAGAGTATGTGAGTGGTAGGTGTAAGTCGACTCCTTGGAGGAAATCCTTCTTGTTGCTTAGTGCAACTTTCTGTAGTCTTAGCCTAGACTAGGAATCCATTACCCTGGGTGGAGTTTAGTCCCATCTCGGGGGTGACCCACTGCTGATAGCTTGGAGCAGCATGGTCTAAGGCTGGGAGGTTCATGGAAGGTCTTCACGCAATTGGTGGTCTTCTCGTAAAAAGATAAGTACATTTCTATGTTAATTTGTATGTTGTGTATCCTGTACATGTCTTTATATTTATAAGAATGGAATTTGTTGCTGCATGTATGTTTTACTGTGATTTATGCATTTAATTTGTGTATTAGTAGGATGCATATTAGATGTTTAAGTTTATATGCATGATGTTTTGCAAAGATATTTGTCTTCCATAGCCTAACAGGTCTATGCTTGGGTATGGACAACTTGATTATTAGAACAAAGTGATAAGTTATGTTTTGTATCTATTTTTAAGTGGCATTTTCTGGTTTAAGGATGGGGGTGTTACAAATCAGTATCAGAGTTTGAACATAGTAGTTTCTTTTGTAGTGGCGCTTCTCGGCTTGGGTGGCTGGGTACGTTACAAATTGGTATCAGAGCCCAGTTTTCAACATTGAGCCTAAATTGGGCCGTATAAGTGATTATGGAAGAAAAATATCAGAGGGAATTATTGTCGAGAGGGACAAAATTTGAATTTCAGAGCATTCCTGAGTGCCAAGGGAACACCTTGGTTGTGTTCAGAAGCTCAGGAGGTATAACAGTTGATAAACCATGGTAACCGTGGTTTTGAAACGACAAAATTAAATTTGGGTCGTTGGATTTCCCCAAGTGGTTCGATGGTTCGGTGTTTGGGGAAATCCATTGGTGATTGCGTTGTGAAGAAATCATCGATGTCCCGAAGCTATGGGAAGCAATTGTTCAACAATTGGATGTTCTAGAGTTTTGAAAATGTGCAGATGAGAAGAGATTTTCTGAAGTGTTGAAATCACAGAACGTCGGGGTGACATGGACCTGTTTGACAGTTTTAAAAAAGTGTCAACGAGAAGAAATCCCCAAAGTCTCGGTTTTCCAAAGTGACGTGACATGATGATGTCACCGGGGGTGACATGGAAGTGTTTGGACATTTGGATTTTGGGTGTTTTGGGGTGTGCAGAAGTGAAATCCTCCGAAGTCCCAGAGCTCTGAAGTCTCGAAGCGTTGGATATGACATGGGCCTACCCTAATTCTACAACATGTCACTTGATAGTAGGACCACATGCCACCATCTTATATTCTAACAACAGTACTACATGGACCCCAAAAAATTTAAGGGGTTCGAGAATTGGACGGTCAGAGGAAATAGTGGATGATGAGAGAAGAACTTCCATATCTCCGAAGTCGTGGAGTACCGAAGTCCTAATGTTCCGAAGTCACTAAGCACCGAAGTGACGTGGCTTGATGACGTCACCTAGGGTGACATGGACACACAATATGCATGCCACGTGTCAATGTGTTTTGTGCTTTTCAAAGACTAATTTTTCTAGTTAGAACTTGAAACGCGTCACCCCTCGGATTGGGCCACATTTTCGCTTCTTGGGATCTTCCATGTACCACCCCTCTAGCACATGGTTGCTGCCTAGATCAACGAACATAAACGATTGCAGAAATCCAAAGGTGAATTAATGAAGGAATTACTTCAAATTCCGTGATCCATCGGGATTGTATATCTCCATCAGGATAGCATATCAATGGTGGATGTGATTCCTTCTCCATCACACATATTTCCATTGAGGAAGTTGGGGTTTTTGTTAAACCCCTAGAATGTTTGAGGTCCAAAATCGGCCAGGACCATCAATCTTAAAGTGATCATCGGATCAACGGTTTTCTTAGTTTCTAAAATAGGTGTCCATCACAATTGGCTTTTGACAGATTAATGTGAACCATAGATCTCATCCCTTCATGGTTTCAAAATTCCTCAATTCGGAAGGCAACGCATGATGGAGCTTTGGAACTCCCGAAGCTCGGAGTTCCAAAGCTCTTATTAACCGTTGATCTAGAAAGAGAATGAGGATTTTTGATCATATGTCCTCCAAGTATTTGAATATTCGACGTTCTAGATATTAGAAGTGTGTGGGTGAAAATTCCACTGAAGCTTCGAAGTGCCGAAGCTCTAAAGCTTTGAAGAGGTAGTTGTTCGAAATTTTGCCACTTTGGTGTTCAGAGGAAATGGGGTGAGGTGAAAGTAAAACCTCTGAATCCTGAATTTACGGAGCCCCAAAGGCCTAAAGAATAGGATAAGCATCTATATTTTAGCATCTGGTCATAGCTCGTGGTAACATGCATTCGGGGGCCGAAGAAAAGGGTTAAGGACCCGAAAATTGTTTTTGAAAACAAAGAAGGGCTTAGAGAAGGAGCCATGGGGTTTTTGATTTGTACAGACCTACACATATTGAAGTAAAGAAGGCATGTAAAACTGAAGAAGGGATCCAACACGGATCCAATAATCAATTTGACTCTAATTTGGAAGAATCCATATACATGGATTGCATCCCTGAAAATACATTTGTTCAAGTATTCATAAATTCCTTCTCAAAAATCAGAATTAAGCATGGAAGTAGGCATTGGAAAGGTCTTGAATAGTAGAAGATAAATGTTGACATAGAAATTGGATCTGAATAGTAAATTTCTCAGGAAATTAGCAGAAAATAAGTCTGATGTATTAATGAATCAGAATGGTTTGTGTTTTCATTAAATTATTAAGAACAGTTAGCCTGACAAAGTTTTGTTGGCTGCACATCTTTTGCAAAGGTAACAATTGTCAGATCATAATTAGCACAGAGTGTAGAGTTATGGATGATACACATATATTCTACAGTCAAGAAGATGAAATCAAAGGGATGAATGTCTAGTTGGGTATGGAAGGAACCAACTCCAATGGACATGGAGGAGGAAAGGAAGAAGACATAAATCTAGCTGAGATCCTTAGAAAATTGTAGACATATGTCCAGAGCCACAAGGCTGACAATGAGAGGCTTATGAAAGACAAGGAACAACAAGAGGACTTCAATATGAATTTAATGAAAATCCTGGACAAAATTGAAAATAAGTTGAATAAGGAAAGTGTCTCCAACAAATTGGGAAGCCACGGGACCCCTAAGGGAAAAGGAATATCAGTGAGTGGTAGAAGAAATCACCATCACTTCCAAATGAATACCAATATGAGAGTACACAACAACTCAATTCCATCCCCTGTCAGGAAGCATAGGAGGCCTAGGGTGGATGAATTGAAGGGAGAAATGAACAAGATCAAACCTACCACTTTTGATGATGAACACAAGAAGGATGAATATGTTGAGACATGGATGCTACACATGAGGAATTACTTCCAGTTGCATAATTATTCTTCTCATGTGGATGGAAGAATTGTTATTTATCAACCAAAAGGAAAGACATCTCTGTGGTGGGATCAACTTGTGCAAGTGAAGAACATCAGAGAGAAGAATGTTATATGGACGGAATTCAAGAAGAATTTTGAGAAGAAATACCTAACCAAGAGGTATTATGAAAAAAGATGAAAGAATTATTTGAACTCAAACTGGGAAGCATGACCATTGATGAGTATGAAAGGATATTTTTAGAACTGTTGAAGTATGTCTCCTTCATCAAGGATGAGACAGTTAATATACATAGATACTTGAGTGGGATGCCATCTTTCATTAGTGACAAGATCCAATATGATGATCCCAAGACTTTGGAGGAAACCATAAGGAGAGCCAAGTGCTTATACGATTAGCATAAGGGAAAGCCTACTTTCCAAAGATCTTGGGAAGACAAGAAGAAGTTTAAGAGGGAACATAGTGAGAAGTTCTTTTTTGTATCTGTTTTTAAGTGGAATTTCCCGGTTTAAGGGTGGGGGTGTTACAAATCAATATCATAGTTTGAACAAAGCAATTTCTTTTGTAGTGGCGCTTCTCGGCTTGGGTGGACGGGTATTTTAAAACATATCTTTAGTTCAAATTATGTTTTTATTTTTAGAAAAATTGCATAATACAAATCATTCAAAGGATTGCATATAATTTTCTATGTATATTTCATTGAGGCGCCTTTATTTCTAGATTTGGATCAAACCTTGAGTACAAGCAATCATTGTCTCTAACCCTCAATCCAAAGCAATGGAAATTGAAACTTACTACAACTATATGTATGGGGATAAATAAATGTGTATGAAAGAGACAAAGCAATGTGTAATATATTTAAAATAGTAGAGAGCATTATTGATTATTAACAATATAGAATGGGACTCATTCTTAGCATAAATCGAGTTTGGAGTCTAAATGGAAATATGAATTGTAGTTATTCATGGCTCTTTCTTTGAATGTGTACTAAAATATATCTATATTTGGTTAAATTTTGAATGGGTAGTTGCAACATTATATATACAAACAAATAATGTTTTGTAGTCGAGTAGGCACATCCCAAGGAAATAATTTCCGTTCAATTGGAAATTTCATTTGGAGTTTTTTTTAAAATTTTCGACTCTCGCATTGAATGTGTGATAAATAGAGAAACAATTTTAAGTCACATCAAGAATCCATGTTGGTGAATTGTGTTGACTCCCAATCCCTCAATTATAGGTCATCCTACAAAGTATATTAACTTGAAAATTCCATAAAATCCATGAGCCTAAAAAACATATTATTACTAGATTTCTAGAGAAATATCATAAGGATTAGAATATCAATAAATTTTTGACCAGTTGGTGGGTTGAAGAAAAAATATATTTTCAAAAAAATGATGTGATTTATACTCTGATCAATATTAGGGACCCTTATATCTATTCCATGGCTCTAATGTGTATATTATATGTAGAACCAAAGTGCATCCATTTTAAATATGCATGGGTTCATGAAGTTCACACATGCATTACTACAATATTATTTTTCAATTGGTAAACTATCCTATCACATTCGTTGAATAGATCCATTGAGATGGATAAACAAGAAAAATATGAAACACTCCATATCTTCTACATGACATCTTACTTACTTGATATCAATTGTGCTAGTAACCCTTTCCCAAGGTTGAACTAGAAATGGAACATGGTGGAAAATCCAATGCATGTGTATTTCCAGGCCATGTGGGAAAGAAAGTCTAAGATAAACTATGCTAAACTTTGTGATTACTTCATATCTCATCTCTATAAATTAGATTTTTTCAAATAATTTCCTAGAATGAGCAAAGAGGAAATTATGAGATTACTAATAAGTATAGGTAATTATTACATCTAAGAGGAATACACACATATAAGGATTTATGGAGTCACTAATCCTCCTCACATATTACCTAAATATGTTCTTAATAGGTTGATTCTATGATAAATTGCATACCATGCCATTATTGGGTTTTAATGAAACATTAGACAAATATGCCAAAAAGAGGAATTACATTCCATAGAACATGTATACAACTTGAGTGGTCCTAATGATTAAAAACATGTGTTTCCTCTTAAGAGGTCACAAGTTGAAATATAGAGGGGGGTATACTATGTATATGTCTGTAGACTTTACCAGTCAAATCGTTGGGAGGAGGGGGTCCCTTGTCCCACAAACAAGGGGGTCTCATACACCAATTTGGTGTATGGCTTGGTCATGACCTTAAAATTAGATTATTATTATATTATTATATAGGGAATTATGGGAAAATGAACTCTAAGAAAACAAGGTAAGGCGAAAATGTGATGTTAGAGTATATATTTCCATAGCGATAGTTCTGAACAAACAATCCTTTGGGACTGATGGCCAAGAAAAACATTATGGTTTCACTAACATGACCTTACGTCCATGAATAATGGGATCATGAGATTCCATAAGATAATGCAATCATGGGGGATTAAAGGCTACTAAGGTTTAAATCAAAATATTTTATCCTACTCATAGCATGATCTCAAATTAGAAAATTGAAAGAATTAAGAAAAAATTCCCATAGATTGAAAGGCTACTAAAAGATGAAGAGGGAGACAAAATTTGACATGAAGAAGAAACAACCAAACATGAATAGGAGTAAATAATAAAATATGAGGAATAAATATCATGGAAAAAAAAGAAGAACGAATGCAAAAAGAGGATAAGAAAATAAGGAAAGAAGAAGAGAAAAAACTCAAAGAAGAAAAATATGAAAAGTATAGGTTGGAAGATGAAGAAAGAGAAAGATTAGAAGCTAAAGAAAGAAAAAAGAATAAAAATGAAAGGATGAGAAAGAGAAAAGAGATAAAATAAAAAAGGAAAAATATGAAACTATAAGAAATATAGGGAATCAAGAACAACAAGTTGTCATTGAATCATAAAAACAACCAATATAGTGATCTAGCAAACCTCCAAGTAGTTTTATTGATTTGACTATGGAGGATTTTGTCATCTAAAAAACGTTACAAATAAAGGGAAAACACTAAAAGATAAATATGAAGAAATGAAACAAATAGACACACCTAGTAGCTTATATATCACTTTATCTTGCGGTGATCAGAACATCCCAAACCCCATTAAGGATGTGGCTGATTTAGAATTAATTTTATATAACAAGAGAAGAAAAACTATTGTCAAAAAGAGTTAGAGGAGGAAAATATTAGATTTGGATAATATAGTCCTGTACAACTAAAGAACAAGTATTCGACACAAAGAGAGAAAAAATGACTAAATTATTTCCAGCAGGGAAAATTAGGGTCAATATTATAAGTCTACGTAAGGTTTGGTTTCCATTTTTGTTAGTCTTGTTATTAGAATAATATCATGTTAATATAAAAATCAAACGAGACTTATTTACCAAATCTTTTCAATTACAAGAGTTAAATTTGAATCTTTCAATTTTGTAGAAAGAAAACTGGAAAGAAAAACAATGAAAAACTCAGGACCAAATAGAATTTGTCAAGAAAATCCATAATAAAAGGAGCCATGAATATCATTAGATAAGGCTATTAAATAGGACTAATATATATGAAATTGAGCAAGATATACAATATTGGAACAAAGTTATACATGAAGCTGAAAAACAAGTGGAAGAGGAATGGATGGCATGTAAAAAGATTTGGGATTTCCGAGAAGATAGTACTACCCAATGCAAGCTTCCTTTTCTTGGTCCTATAGAAATATTTTAACTAGAAAAACAAAAACAAGTACTATGTAAATTTGAAGATACGATCCAACAGAATGAGAGGGAAGTGCACAACATATCATCCATCGAGAAGATGCATCTTCATATTTTTCTTAGAGAGGAAGTAAGAAATTCTACTCAATCAAAATGTTCTTTTCTAGATAAATACACTAAAAGTTTTAATAGGTAGTTACCAATTTTAAAGGCTCTCTGGAAACAATATAATTTCCCACATAATGGTTTATGTAATTTTTTTTTAAAGTGGGAAAAGTATGATATACAAGTAGTTAAAGAATCAACTTCTAGCTCACTCGAGGGTTGAGTTAAATTGGTTATTATAACCAAATTTTAGAAATTGTATAAATAACATAATTTCAAGAGGGTGATTTTTGATGGTATGGATTTTGAAGTGAAATTGTATGAGAAATATTTATTTTACATTGATTAATAAAGAAGCCATTAATTTGACTTTTGTGTGGATGTTTTGTAAGATATTTCTTATTGTTTCCAAGATATCTTGAGAGAGATCAGATTTTCTTAAAAGCATTAGAACCTTGAGTACAATGCATCAGGAGAAGTATTGGTTACTAGGGGGGGATTTCAATATGATATTGAATCTCTCGGAAAAGAAAGGAGGAATAAGGAGGGAAGATCCGGAAATGGCTCTCTTCCRRGAKTTRCTTCATGATTTAYGTTTAGTCGACATAYCCACARTTAATRGAYARTATACYTGGAATAATYRYAGGGGAKAAYGACATYRGGTTGCTTCCAGACTAGACCGATTTTTAGCTTCAGAAGATCTAGTGACACTGGATATCTACTATGCAGCTACTATTCTTCCTACTATAGGCTCTGATCACTGGCCGATTACACTGGAGATAGATGTCAGAGCAAAACGCCCAAACCGCCCTTTCCGTTTTGAGTTGTTTTGGTTAAGAGATCTTGCCTTTATGGAAAAAGTCAAAAACTAGTGGCATTCAATTACAGTTAGAGGACACAACAAAATGCATTCCTTTCAGCTAAGATTAAAACACTTAAAATAAGAGATAAAACGCTGGAACATTGAAGAATTTGGGAACATACATCAAAACCAAATCCACCTTAAAGAGAAAATGAAAGAAATTCAACAATCAATCATTCTGCATGGAAGAACAGAGGACTTGGCTTTGGAAGAAGGACGTATTGTCAGTGAGCAGGAAGAGAGAAGGAAACAAGAAGAGATTCTATGGAAACAAAAATCCCGGACCAACTGGCTGAAAGAAGGGGACCGTAACACTAAATATTTTCATAAAGCTATGTTGCAACACCGTCAGCACAACATAATATTTTCACTTAAAGAAACAAATGGGGAACGTCTATTTAAACATGAAGAAATGGAGCAGGAATTAATGACTCACTTCAAAGACCTCTTAACGGAGCCTATCCCGAACAGGCTTACTGCTATACAAAAAATAACTCAGCACATTCCCCAGCTGATTACAAGAGAACATAATTTGGCCTTGCTACGAGAAGTCACTCTTCAGGAGGTTGAAG
>ML777336.1:717557-758003 GCA_009831015.1 Picea engelmannii | reverse complement strand
AATGGACGATAGGATGGAACGTATGGAGAAGTTGCTTCAATAGCTGCAACAGGTGGACATGCCGGGATCACATGCCAAGGATCCAGCCCCAATTTCATCTTCTGATGGATAGTTTTCATAGGATCTTGTTTTTTTGGAAGTATTGCATCTTATGTTATGTTATAAGCTAGAACTTATTTTATGTTATCAGCTTGAACATGGTGAAGCAGTAGGACAGCTAGTTAATGCGTTATATAGGATAAAGAGACAATTTCAATTTTGGCAAGCATTCAAAGCACTTAGACGACCAACATACCTAGTTTCCTACGGGCAGGTTGAGGCCAAAGTATAAATATTTTAATGTAGCCTGTCCTGCATATATAAATAGAAAATAGAAAAGTACCACCTAACTTACAAAAAAAAAAAAGATATCTTGACATGATATTTAAATTTATTTAAATCTATTTTATTCATCGATATTTCAGTAAATTTTATGTGTTAAATTATATTTATGATATGGAAAGTTATATTATGCAAATTCAATGATTTATGCTGAACTATTTCCTGGAAATTAAAGAATTAACAAGTATCTTTATTTCGTTATGAGAGTTAACTATTCTGGAAATGATATGATGAATGTATATAATGAGGATGTAGTATACTATTTATTTCTTTATATTTTTGAAATAAAATCTTACACTTGGTATATTAATCTACTATTTGGATCAACAACAAGTTAGGGTGGTTTTCACAAGGACTTCTTGGATAAATTGAAGGAAGAGACTTTTGCAAGAAACTTTATGAGTATATTGTTTGAAATGGTTATGGGTCCTAAATAAATATTTAAGGATTTCGATCAAACATTCACAACAATCATAAATAAATTTAATTCAAACAATGGACATACTCAATAGATTCAATTAAATGTTTATGACAATGCTCTACAAACCTCATTTCCATGTTCGTGAAACCATAATAGTACAAATAACAAAAATAATTTGATTGTATAACTTGTTTCTTGAACTTCTTTTGATATACTAAATACTAATAGTTCTTCCATTAGTAACCAGGACTCCATGGAATACAATATTGTTGAGGACTTAAAGAAAAGAAAAGAAAATATTTCAATCCTCAATGAGTACAAAATTTCCCAATAGAGAAAATTGTTGTTGAATGCATCAAAAGAAAATTATGTATAGCCTACAATTGTTACAAAAAAAAGTACTAAAATAGTAAATAATATCTTGCAAAATGAAACAATCAATGCCACCCTTTTAGGAAAAAGATGTAAATCTCAATCTCCATCATTCTTGTTAACCTTTGAAATATTTAGTTAAAATGTTCACAATTGTTTGGTGTATTCGAGAGAATCCTCTAATGTTTTTCTTAAACACAAACTAAACTGTACTTGTATTAAAAGAGTTGCAGTGGAGACAACAACGTCAAAAAGTATACATAATAGGGAATATAGCCAAAACGTTTGAGTATATAGAAGAGAAACATAAACAACAAATTTTAGCATCCTTGCAGGGCCATTCCCATGATTTTCAAGACTGATAATATCTTTGCAAAATTGGACAAGGCACCGCCATTTTTTTTAAAAACATTAACTACATATATGAGGAAAAGTCTTGAATATTGGAGGCTCATGAGAGTTGTGGAGGCCCATCTTCTATATCCATTGGAGCATTATCATAGTATAAATTTCCCGTGTCATTCCCAACAACAACATCAGGATGGTAGAGTCTGCCAGAGTTCACTCATTCTGAGACTGAGCACTAAAGGAGGGTTGGGGATATGAGATGATGGAATGAATCTTCCATTTCATCCATTCAATGAGATAGGGAAGAGAGAGTAGCCTCAAATTCACCAAAAATTTATTCCATTATGTGAGAGAGCCCAACCATCATTTCCCCAAATTCTCTGAATTTGGCCATAAGTTACTGCAGGGATAACTTATTGTACGGGATAAAATATTCGTGACATATTAGGATTTTCTTGAGGTCACTCATAGAGGGTTCCATAGGGATTCCCTAAGGCCAATCCCTAAAACTACTCTAGTTGAAAGTGAAGACAATACATCAAGAGCGATGTATGTAGAGAAATAACAAAACAACACCACAATTATTAGGAATTAAATAAAATATGAGAATGGATCTATGAAACTATTGGAGATAGTAGGGGGAGAAACCATAGGTGACCCCAACCAGAAGCCCCAAATTCTGATTACGTAGAGAAATAACCGATAACAAGGAGCACTGACAAAAACTTCCTCTCTCTGCAGGATCTTATAGGCACTGAACCTTGCTCAGGTTCACCCCTTCCAAACTAGAAGAAAATGAATTCAATAACATAGACATATGTTCCATACCTAAACCATGAGAGCCACTTCAACAATGTGGAGCATGTGATCCTGAGTGAAATCTCACACACTCGCCATTAAAATTTGCACACTCTCCATAACACTTCGAACATTTGAAGGAAACTTGTTGTACAAGGAGTGCGAACCAAACAAGAGGATGCATGGATTCTCATCGCATCATGGGGGATGTTTTATAGGATGGAATAGATGTCCCTTTATCCATTTAAATTAAAATCTGTGTGTGCCATCTTAGAGCCCACCTTAGCCCATTAGTCCATAAGGGGTTCTAGGCCTCTTTTGATATGGATGAAGTTAATTTCTTCAAAATTCCAAATTAGAGAAATAATTTGGTGTAGGATACCACTAAGGAGGTTGTTCTTCATGTAGCTTATTTTAATAACTTCCATGAATATTAACATTGAGTCACCAAATATTGAGCGCTGAGAGATGTTGCACTCTTTGACAAATTTTAACCCTGGATAAAGAGCGTATGCTTCCACAATATTATTTGTTGTAGTTCCTAGGATCCAAGCATAATGAAACGTTTTATTTCCTTTGGGATCAAGGATACTCCCACCTGATCCTTCCTTTCTAGGGAGAATCCTCTAATGTGATTCCTTATTCTATTTGTACAAAACTAAATGCAACTCTGACCAAGTGTTTAAATGATATCATTTAGTTAGATAGGATAGAGGTTTAAGTCATAGGAGAACTAAAGAATCTTTTATTCTAATTTTCCTCAAATTTTAAGGATCACTAAATAATATATATCATTGTATTATACATCCTCAAATAATATGTTTTCTTACTTAATAGGGATAGGTCACAAAGACTTCAATTTTATTTCGCTTCTAAAATCTATGACTTCAATGAAATGGACAAGAGAATAAAATTAGGGTTGACCATGAATGATACATGAAACATACTATGATTGATCTAGAATCCTCCAATGAGCCATCCTCTGTTTAGTTTCCAATTTTGGGAAATTGTTCTTTGGATTTATACTTTGGTAATTTGATTGCAAAAAATTCCCTTATCCTTGAAAAAAATTGTTTGTCGAGAAACAAACTATAACATGGTTAATGTAGATAATATAAATAATGTGTGAAACATAAATAAAGTAGATAATATTAACATAATGGCAGTCCCTAACATCTATACATCATCATTTGAAGGGTCTCAGTCTCAAGAGGGAGTTGAAATAGGTTGTTTGATAATAGATCCTTAGGGTAAAAGAACTTTTATTTCTTGTAGGATATAGTTTGATTGTAGAAATATTATTTCAGAGTATGAAGCTCTTGTACATGGTCTTAAAATGTTCATGCACCTAAAAAAAAAATTAAAAAATTAGGAACATAGAAATCATTGTAAGACAAATTAAAAACATTATATGCTGCAATTCCCAACACCTAAAAAATTATCAACGAGAGGTATCAATGTTGATTGACAATTTTGAAAAATTCAACATTTTTGTCATTCCTTGCATTCACAAGATAGTTTCTGACTCTTTCACTACTATTTACTCTAGGTCAAAACCATTATAAGACTTCAAAGTGAGTAGGTTCACTATGAAATTGCTTTATAAACCTTCACTCCTACATAAAATTACTAATTGGGGAGATTTTCAGGGTTACAAGAACACATTAAAGAATGGTTAGAGAGCATGAGTCATTAAGTAGTGTAGTTGATGAGGTTTATTCAATTCTTCCTGTTGCATTTATAGAACTTTTTTTACCTACTTTTGCATAAGGGAGACTGACTCAGGTAGATATTTCCTTCCAAGAACTTCAATACTAGAATATACAACTTTAGAAAAATCTTAAACTAGTTCCCAATCCATGGGATGTAGAGTTGGAGACATAGATACAAGTTGTAGATGAAATATTTCATAAGGTGAATACTAGGGTGTTGTTGAGGGGTCCAAGATCCCTTTAACTCAACAACGGGAACCAAACCCGCCTTAGAGGCCTAATTAGACTTTGCAACGTTTGATGATGGAATGGTTCTACAAACCTTTCAGTCTAGCTAATTTATCGATGGGTTTTACTTGGTCATTGATAGGATGTCTTTCTATGAAAGTTCCTCCTTCAGATTAAACATTCTCTTTTTTGTATTTTCTTTTATTAGATGAGTCTGATAAAAATGAGATGTGTTGGTATAAACCAACTGATAGAAAGGATTCTTAACTACTGAAGAAGGATCATCTTGGTATAACCCTCAGGCTCAAGCATGAAGACAAAGATATTCACACCTACTACAAGCCTAGTACTAATACATTAACTTGTTGGTATTTCAACATTGACTGAGATACACTTATCGTAAGAGAAATAAACATATAATAAGATGATTGCAAGAAAAATAGTTTCCGTAGATCTACCATCAATAAAAAATTAACACAATGATTTGCTTTCCATCATTAAGAACAAAATAACTGCAAAAATATTGAAATAGATAACTTATCAATAGATTCAGGAAATCTTGCTCGTTACAACATTAATTACTAAAATAAAGGTTGGAAGTAATTCCTCCTCAATCCAATCACATAACACCTTTGATGAAAAAGGAACTTTTTCTTTGGTCCTAAAAATGACTTCTCAATTAATGTTGTTCATAAATAGTTATTTACAATTTTCCAAAAGAGGGTCTCTTCCCAAGACCATCGACCTTTTCTAAAAGGTCAATCCCTTTATTTATAAAGAATCACTAACTAAAAATAGCTACTACAAGTTTAAGTTAAGTAAAACAAAATATTTCCATGTGGTGCTCTATCTCCTTGTTCTCTGAAACCATCTGATGGTTCTACTGGAGTGTATGTCTCTTCTCATATTCTGACCACTTGAAAAAGAGATCCTTGTATGTGTTAGCATATGAGAATATGTGTTGATCCATCAGGGTTGAAATGATCTATTTCATTTCTACTTCCCATTCTCTGTATTTGATTATTTTGGCACTCAACTACTATAGAGTTGCATGAGCCTTGATCGGATGTTCCATAAACTGTTGTATTTGACTTGGTGTCATGCTCTCCACCTGTGAATTCTCCGCTGATGATGCTGAGTCTTGTTCTACATGTCGCTTGACTATGTCATCCAGGTCAACAAAGTCTTCGAGTGAGGTGAATTATGGGAGGCCAATGTCTTTCATATCCCAATTGATCTTTTCCCATCCTTTTTCACACTCAGACCACTTATTCTTTATCTCCCACTAAGGTTCCTAGTCCATACTTACCCAATATTCATCTTCTTTCCTGATTCGTTAGATGTTTCTATCCCTTAGCACTTGAATACCATTCTCCTTTGTGTCTCGGCCCTTCTTCACTACAATGATGTAGTCAATTCTTTCTACCACTTGGTATGATTTTTCATACCATCTCTCCACATCCTTCCAAGTTTCCAGTTCGATCCGAGTATCTTCTTTTAAATTGGCTATACCTACAGTGAAAAGATGTCGTTCGTTTGTGAAATTTTCATAAACATCTTGGAACTCACTCTTCAGAAACACCGTGGAATGCGTTGAGCCTTGATAGTATTTTTCCAAATGGTGCAGATGATATAACTCTTTTAATCCAACAACCATTTCCTTTTCATCTCGCCTTGCTCGATCCAACATGGCATCAGTGATATCCATCTCTGCGCCAATGAGCTCGGATGTCTTTGCATGCTCTGTGCTGAGCAACCTCTCCTCTGTGGTGATGACAATATAACTATCCAACATGAGTCTTCTCTTCTTGGTGGTCCTCTTCATGATATATTTCCTCTTCCTTTCATAAGATATTTCCTGTATATTGAATACCTCATCAACAAGATCAGGGATTTGTTGTTCTCCACATGTTAGAGTGTTTCCCAAGCTCCTTACTGTGTGTATTTGTTCTAAGGTTGGTTCCTGAATTTCTTTCATATTCTCCAATCGCTCAACCTGTGTCTGGTGTTCATCAACTGGTGAGGTATCGACCAAAATTGAAGAGTTAGAGATAGGTTCAATACATACTTAGTGATCAAATATTGAGGTGTCGATATCTTGCTGTTGCACTTCCTGTTTTTGTCCACCTGATCCTAGCTGTCTTTCGGGGTCCCTGACAGGTTGATAAACTCAGTTTTCAAGACAGTTTCGACCTCATGGTCACCCTATGTAGGGTTTTGAATTGATGCATTAGCACTTGGAGCAGATTTTTTCTCAGGTTCCTTCTCCTGTGTAATCAATATCAAAGTTACCAGTGATACCTACGAACTCTCTTCATCATCATAGATGGTTATGAGATCAAACAAGGGATTTGGCACACCCGTTTCACCTTGTGTTCTTGGACTCCCATACTGGGTTGAACTTGTCACCTATGATCTAGTCTGTGGTGATGTAACTCTAGGGTTTTCTAGACCGATGATCTCCTCCAAATGTATTGAGTCTGAGACATTTATCTCTTCTCTGATTGTGATTGGGTTGACTAGGGTGATCCTCATCATTTCTATCAATTGACGATCATTCTCTAGCTAGTCTATGACTCTTTGGGCTCCTTCTAGTAACAACAACCCTCTCCTTTGTGCCTTTGTGGTTTATTCTGCTCTGATTTCTTCTCTAACCCTGAGAGATTCTTGATTTGACTGCTTTATTTTTTCGACCTGCTCATCCATGCTCATAGATTTGAACCTAGTCATGTTCAGGTTAGAATTTCTCTGTAATACCTCCTCCCAGTCCTAAGCACATTCTGTAAAAATATCATCTTCAAACTTGTCATGCACGTATGGCCAGCAGGAAGAGACTTGTGAAGTGTGTTGGAGGACTAGGCCTTTAGGGTCATGCTTGCGAAACCATCATGTCGGGAAAATGTATTCCAGCTGACTCAAACCCTCATGTTTATCTTAAATAATGTCCTTCACTATATAAAACCCCACATGGAAATCGTAGGGTATAAATGATCATTTCTTGTACTTAACCAAAGTGGCGTTATAGTCTTGTAGGATAGTCTGATAACAAATTTCTCCTACGATGAACCGGTCTAGGACATGAGCAGGGATAAAATGTGGTGCTTTGGTGGCACCAAACACCCTAATATAGGTTGTGTGTTCATCTAGATACTAGTGGTCTACTTTCGATATCATTTTATTGTCTTCTACAGACAACCTTGGGCATTCCTTTTTAAATATAATGAAATAAATCCTGGCAATGAATTCATCCCAAATAATGGCATCAGACATTTTGTACATGTTTTCCCATAGGATGCTGAAGTAGACATGAACAAGAAGTTTTGCAATGTTCCAACTTAAATTCATACCGACGAAGACATTCCTCGCACAGATCAAATCTAGAAGATATGAGGCCATGTGAAAAGAAAGAACTTCTCCTTCTTTTTTCATTTGAACCTGCAATACATTGGTACTCAAATTTCTTAGAGATGATTGCTCCCTAGTTAAAAATACTCCTCGAAATAGCCATAGTATACGTCAGGGGAATCCATGCCTCCGAGAACTTGGCACAGTCCCTTTCCTCCTATAACCAACAAATTAGAGTCATTAAGTAGATGTATGGCTCACTTAGGTTCGTTGTCCCATACCAGTCGTTGCTCCAGTTTGTGAATTTCTTATCCTCCTTCCATCATGAGGCCATCAATCGACTGGTGTCATGGAATTCATATAACTTCACCACGAAGTCTGTGTTCAAAATCTCCTTTGGGTCTCTGAGCTTGTAGTACTTCTAGACCTCTGTTGGGAGAAAAACTCCAACAAATCCACCATTCTCATCGTTTATTAGGAATTTATGCACGTATGTGTTATCCATTAACCAACTCAAGGTATCGATGCATGGGAAGAATGGAGTTTGACAGGCTACCATGTGCAAGCACAACCGTCGAATGTTTGAGAATACTTGATCATCAAGCACCCTTGCATCTGGGTCATTGTGTAGGATAAAATCTGGGTAATATTCCCAATTGATTATGTTGAATAGATATCCCCACTATGGGATAATTATTTTAGATCTAGTGGTCGCTTCTATATCACCAAAATATGGGGGTTGAATAAATTCCATTTCCGTTGAAGTTTTAATGATTGGTTCCACCCTGGGAGCATATTGCAACTGCCTCATAGTGTTGGGAGAAGACCCTTCACCAATATATTCCTCCTTTAATTTTGGTTCCCTCGGAAATCACCTAGTTGTTGGCTTCCTTGGTGGCATCTTTCCCTGCAGATAGAACATCATTAGACATTGTGTAGCAGATTGGATACTCATATATAAAAACTATAACCATCGAACTGATAAAAATTAACACATACCTCTCCTTCGTGTTAGCTTAAGATAGATTTTTAAAGTTTGAGAACCAAATGCCACTCTTGAGACATTGTCTTCACTTCTTCGTCTACTTTGGAAATGGAAAATTGTGTACAAAATGGGGGTGTTCAACGTTGTTTTAGTGATTTAAAAAGAGATGATACTTACAATGTCGCATCATCTATTCAATTCAGGATATAAGAGTGGTTCTACAAAATATGTTGTCGGATCTTCATTATGTTTAATATTTGTAACATACCTAGCCACCCACAAGTAGGGATACACAACTTAATTCGACTGCAACACACCCAACCACCTCCAGGCAGGGCATGCTACAGTCTAGGGACTCACTTCACAATGACTTATCTCAATTCAAATCGCTTCTAAGTTAATTAAGAGGCATGAAAATTACATGCATAAGACAAGATCCATGCCACAACATAAAAGAGATAAACAACATGCCATGCACAAGAAATATCCAGAAGACATGCACATTAAAAATATGTATCTTAGATATAATTAAATATACAATGGAAATAAACATTACATAGAAAACACAGAGAGAGCTTATCTTTGCAAGTAAATGTTCACCAACTGGATGCAATACAGGATGTTCCTCCCAACCACAAACATTGTTGCTCATTTACTCTCAAGAATAGGTCACCCCCAATATAGGGCTATGAATCCACAAGGACAGGTCTTAGGCCAAGTATAAACACACAACAATTGGATAATAAGCTCTCATATTTCCCAACCTCACAACAAATCCTAATTTCCAGCTCTCTTTCCCCCTGAGCCTACACCACCCCAAGAAATGAACACCTTTCTCTTCCATGTAGTCCCTAAGGCTATTCCATTTCTCTCCAGGGCTCTAGTGCTACTGGTTAGGAAATATCCCTACTGGAAACTCCAAGGAATCTTAGTTGTGGAGAGTTCTATCCGAACTTCCATCAATCTCACACTAACAGACCTTTCAACACTCAATATATCATAGGCCTTTCAACACTCACAACAATCCAAGGTACACTAGCTCTCTTCTACCCATCCTGCACAACCCAAGATAATGGACCCCCTTATCTACCACACAGTCCCTCGGGATGTCCATCTCCTTCCAGGGCTCCAATGCTTTTGGTAAAGAATCTCCATGTTGGGACTCTCAGGACTCGAAGTTGTGGATAGTTCTATCTGAACTGCCATCAAGATCATGCACACGAGCATCCATTCCCTTCTGGAATAATCAATAAATCATTATATCCATTCAATGATGGCTCTCCTCTTCCTTCCATTCATTTCCATGCTCATCCCAAGAGCACACGAACTAGCAGTAGTGAGTGAAGAGGAAGAAGAACAAGGGAGAAGAATCACATCGGGGAACAAGAAGAAGCGACCCCAATCCATTCAACAATGGGTCTCCTCTTCCTACCATTCGTTTTCATTCTCAGTCCAAGAGTACATGAACTAGAAGTAGCAAGTGAAGAGGAAGAAGAAAAAGAGAACAAGGGGAAGAAGACGAACCAGAGGAAGAACGACCCCCTAACTTCACCCCAATCCACCCTCACGCAGCCATTCATATCCATGCTCATAACAAGAGCATACAAATGTAGCAAGAGTGAGGCACCCAAAAATTAAGAGTGGGAAAGGTGTACCAATGAATGAATAAGAACACGTGAACCCCCACCCAAACCAAGATGGGTTTATATAATTACTTGGAAATCAAGAACCACATGGCCTCCCCCAAGAAGCTCATGTAACCCCTTTTCTCCATAATATCAATTATAGGTAAATAAAATAATAATAAAAATACATATCCCCTCAAGCCCCCTCTCTCATGGAATCTTAGCCCCCTATCTCTTTTGTCCTTGTCCATCTTACAATTAGCGATGTATTTTATTAAAGCATATGAAGTATTACATTTCCTAGGCACTCTGGCCCCTTTTCAACTTTACTGGCTCACCAGCCTAAGTCATATTTACATAATACATTATAGTTCATAAGGGTTAGAATCAAGATGTTCCAAGATTAAATGAATTTGTAGGTTTGCGGCACGGGCACGGGTTATAATGTGGCCCATAGACGATTTCAAATTCTCGTTGTTTAATTGGCACATTGGGTAGCGACGTATGTGGAGCAAAACATTTACTGGCCTATTAAATGGCAAAATCTGATATTATTGTGTGATGAAAATGTCCCATCATTCCATTAAATTAATGGGTGGATTGGGATTCGGGGCATTTCTTTAGACCATGTTCATTGATATCTCTTGGGAAAACTTCCACACTGATCCATATGGTCATACAGAGCTGAAGTGGAAAATATGACTTCGAAGCATGACTAGGACACAGGGAAACCTAATGTGACTCGTGACGAAACTAGGTCGTACGAAATGCCTACGCGACAAAGACCTGTGGCGTTATTCATAATCAGGGACTTTCATTAGCTAAGAATTTTAAAAATGGTTTCTACCCTATCGAAGCCTAAAAGTATCAAGGATCGGCAGACGGAAAAAAGTTTAAACAAGTGTTCTCATATTAACCCCTTCAAAATTTTGTTGATGCCAAAAGCGCATTAGGATCGACGATCAACGATGTGTTACTACGATTTTTTTTAATGATTTAACCCTTTTAGATTTCACCAAATCCAAACAAACATGTCCATAATCAGCTATCAGGGGTTCATCATGGCCCCTGTCAATGTTTCAACCTCTCATATTTCAATGACGCTGATGGGAAAAAGACCAACTCCTAAATCTTCTTTGTCGAGAACTAGCACAAAGTTACTCTGCCTTTTTACCGATGTCGATGATGGATTGAAGATCGGTGATTATTGTTACGATGTGGTCATTTTGCTTGCTCAAATTTTAGCCGATGCCAAACATAATCACGCTAGTCACAATTTTAGCTGCAAATTCTTAGTTAGAAGGCCAAGTTATTTTAAACACAAGGTTTCACATTAACAAGTTCAAACAAATCCAATTTGATTGATGAAGAGACATGAAAACAAATTAACAGTCCCTCCACAGTGGACTCAATTCAGAAAGAAAAACAAAACAAAACAAGTGGTACCCAAAAGAGACAAAATTTCATAAAACAATTTAGGGTGTGTTGAGCGCTCAACAGGTGGATAGGATTTTAGGCGTAGTTGACTCTAGCTTTCAACTTTGGACACATTTGTCAAAATTTCTCAAGATGTGCACCAAGAAAAAAGTGATTTAAAATCGGGAGGTGCCAATTTATAAGAAGAAACAAGTTATTTATGATAGACTAGTGACTAATTGTAAAAGACGTAATAATTGAGTTGTCTACCTTTACCAGCTAGATTGCGACGATGACCTCTAGGAAGCAACAACTTAATAATAAATTATCACCATTTCAAGAGCATGAAAAAAAAAAATATTTAGCATTAGTGGATGTTTAGAGAAATATTATTGAAGATACTCAAATCTATGACCAGATCAAGCTTAAGAAAGGTAAATCAACACTTGAGTTTGTTTCCCAGTTTTAGAAGGTGATGGAGACAATTTTGACATTTGATAAAAAAATTGCACTAGAGCTTCATTAAGTTCATATTTTAGTTGAAACATAAACTTCCTTCAATGGATTCTTTTTTACTACGATAGGCTACATTGTCTTGGAAACAATATAATCATAGTATTAGGGAATTGATGGTTCCCTATCTTGAAATTTGAAGACATGGAACATAGTATAGTTGTTTGTGCCCTTTTTTAGTTGTAGTACCCCTAGTTCGAACCTAAAATGTGAATGTAAATATAAATTTATATTTATATATTAAGCTGGTGAGATGTTGGTATCAAGTCCTTGATTCAGTTTTGTGTGCGCATTCCATATTTTGGTGATTGCATGAGGATTGTGCATCAAAGAAAAAACTCACAGATCTCATAGTATAACACACACTTTTGTAAGCGTGTGAGGATGGCGCACCAAAAGAAGAGTACGCACATATCAGATCTTTTCACACATCAGATTAAGCATGCAATTTTGAGGCCAAAGAGCCTTTTTATATATTTTTGTGTTTGAAAGATGGTGAGCCTAGATGAAAAGGGCCAGTGTAGCTATATTTTAAATGCAATCACCCTAAATATTATTAATATAATCACATCATTGCGCGCAGACTCAAATTAGAAGAAAAAGAGACGAGGGGGGGTTAAACTCTATAAAAAAAGAAAAAAGGGGAGCTTAAGTCAAGGGAATATTTTATTAATATTTCCAAAATTTTAATTTATGATATGTATTTATCCCCAGTTCTTGAGGGTAGGAAACGAGTCACCAAGTGTCTAAAGCTAATTCTGAAGGTGAAAAGTGTTAAGTTGAAGGAATATAATATGCATATTGTTGGCCTTAGTGTAATTTGTGGGATTACCATTCATTCTGGGAATCATCTAGATGGATTTCCTTTCTGAAGGAATACATATTTTGTTGTAACTTATTGTCATTTCTTAACCCTGTGCTTGGGAAGGTTGGTTTACTATTGAAGAGGCGGGTTGTTAGGACTATGATCCCTCTCTCCATGTGAGTGTTTGTTGGGAATTGTTCACTGGTGCATTACGAATTAGATAGAGGGATATGAGACTTCTTGTCTGGTCTATTGTTAAAGCCCTGAAAGGGAAGTGGGGCAGTTGAAGTACCATTGAGAAGAGAAGGAGCAGACTTCCTATGATGGGAAAGGCATGTGGGGAATGAGGGAGTCTAGGTTAGTTGTAGCAGTCGAATCCTTGGACCAATTATTTTATTGAATATCAAACCATAGCTTGGTGATAGGATCTTTTTTTCCCATGGAGTTTAAGCCCCAACTCAAGGGTGACGTGTCACTAAAATATTATGACCGACAGAGTCCATGTCTTGGAGGAACATCTGAGCCCTGCATTGAGTTGGTGACTTTTAATAATAGATAAGTATCCTTTGTAGACGTGTTTAATTACTATGTTCTATAATGTTATATTTTAAAGGGGTTTATTTTCTGTAAGAATTTGCATCTGGATATTGTGGTTAACTTTGTGTAATGTTACTACTTAATATATATATATATATATATATATATATATATATATATCTTATTCCTACATGTTATAAGTGATAGTTATAAGTGTTTCTTTTTAGATACATGTATGAATAATCAATATATTTTTTTTCTCATGAAAAGTTTGATAATTATTAAGAATTCTTGTATGTTAAACTCTATGGTATGATTAGAACATACCAAGGAATGATAAGAATTGTTGAGTGCACAGTGAAGCAGTCCATGCACACAAAGGTGATAGAATATGCATGCAACATTGAATTGATTGTGCACATAGTCGTATTAAGTGGGTATAGTGTTTGCATGCCCATTAGTATATTTATATGTGTACTGAAGGGCTAAAGCATTCATAGGATTTGTGAAATTTATTCTACTGCTATAATTTTATTAAAATAAATGTACTTGTAGAGTGAGACTCAACATGGGTCTGGGCACAGTACCTTAAGGTTGAGAAAACTTAATTGAGTATACTTCTAATAGGGAACATTATAAATAGTATCGATGCACTAGGATTTTTTAAGTAGCATTGTCCAGTAGTGAGCTTGGGCTGCTACAAAGATTATCCTAGTAGAAGAAGTTGAGATTGTGTGACGTGGCCTAGCCTGGGGTGGTTGGGGACATTACATTATGGTATTAGAGGAATTGTTTCAACAATGGACTAGTATGGGCCAGATATTAACATGAATAGACCTGTGCATTAAGTATTGGTTCTACATAGTGAAAAGTTTATTTTGCCTGGAAAATCATTGGTGCATAATATAGAGTTGTTATGAGTGAAAAATTAGTGCCAAGCGAATGTCCACATTAGACTTTGGATGTTAAAATTCATCGAAGGGAAAATAAAAGAAGGGATTATGAAAAATTGTCCATAGATTTCATAAAATTGTTTCATTATTTATCCTAGCAGATCTTGTTGACTACACTTTTTGTAGAATTAACAACAATTAGTTCAAGACAGGATCTACGAAGAGATTAAAAGCATGGAAAGTGTGTAGAGAACCTATAGTCAATATGAAGAAATGGAAAGGTTGTACAAAGGATTAAAACATAGCATGAACTTGGTAGATACAAAAAAAAGTTTGAAAAAGGATGTTCAAAGTTACAAAGTCCATAACAATAGGCTTATGAAATCCAAGGAGGAACAAGAAGGCTTCAAGATCAAGTGGCTACAAAGCTTGGACATAGTTGAGAAAAAGATGGATAAGAAGACATATACAAGTAGGCCATGAAGAAACATATCACATGATGAGGGAAGAAAAACAAACATTGTTGACAAGTATCTCCATCACTCTTGAAGCTATTCGGTTGGGAAGGCACATAATAGTCCGATCCCATCTCCTGTAAGAAAACATACGAGAATGACTGGGGTGGACAAGGTATAGGGGAAAATGAATAAGATAGAACCTCCTAATTTTGATGGTGAGCATAAAAAGGATGAGGATGCAGAGACTTGGTTGTTGGGATTGAGGAAATACTTCCAACTACATAATTACTACTGGAACGAAGAAGGGAAAATTTATATTTATCAACCCAAGGGGAAAGCATCAATGTGGTGGGATTAATATGTGAAAGTGCAACACATTTAAGAGAAAAAGGTTACTTGGAGGGAATTCAAGCAATATTTTGAAAACAAATATTTAACCAAGTGCTACTCTGATAGGAAAATGAAGGATTTCTTTGAACTCAAGCTTGGGAGCATGACCATAGAAGAGCACAAAAGGATATTTTTAGATCTTCTGAAATATGTTCCTTTTATCAAGGATGGACAAGTGAATATTCAAAGGTACCTGTGATGCAGGAGAATCGCTCCACCTTAGCACGTGCCAGTCATATTTCATGCATAGTGTAGATTTAAGGAAGGAGAGGCATCACCCTCTCATTTTACCTCGAGGATCCAAGGTGAGATCTAGGCATTTATTGATGACAAGCTGGAAGAGAGAAATTGTGCTTTCACACAAGTAGGAGATAAGGTCACCATTAATAGGATGACGACAGAATGGATCTGCATCCAATTCGGAGCAGATAGCCATCATTGTAATTTTCCCTTTCAATAGGCATTAGGAATGGTGATTTGACACCACTAGTTTAACTTGTGAGGGAAGCTCATTGAGCCCCTCTTGTATAAATTGATTAATTGTTGCCAAAGTAATGTTGGGTTGGCTGTAGATTAGAATTTAGATGAGTTGGTTCCTAGGCAAATGCATAGAAGATGCAGAGGGTTGAGACTCAGTTGTAGCTTAGACTCCACCATTGTAATTTGGCATTCCAGCATTAATAGAAAATGACAGTTTTTCCTGTTCTAGATTTTTGTGTAATGGATGTTGTGTTATGAATGTCATTTGCATGTTTTTGAATGTAGTTGAATGCTAGAAATCGTTTGCAGGGATAGAGATACAGTTTCCTATCCGAGAGTGTGTTGAGTTAAGTCTAGTTCTCTAGGCTAAGTGTAAGGAGTGCACGACAGAGAGAGGAAACTCTGTGAGCCGACGCAAGGAGTGCGTGTCTGAACTCAGTGAAGTTAGAATAGAAGCTACTAGGAAAGCACACCATATTAATTTACAGACTCAGGGAGAAATTTCAAGCGGTTAAGTTCCTTGGAAAGACAGACTGTGTGGGAGAAAGCATAGTTCAGAGTTACTGAACACTCTGAAATACTCTGCTAGGAGGGCATAGAGCTAGTGCGAGCATACACAGAAGCAACATGGTTGGAGGTGTTGGAGAACCCCATAATTGCTGAACATTCTGGTGAAGGATGGATTTGCAAGAAGTGCGTCGACAAAGGAAAGGAGATGCCTTAAACCTTTCCATGAGGCCAAGGGAGAATCTTTCAAAGAACCGAGCCAAGCACAAGGAGTGTTCCTAAGGTGTTACAAATTCATCTTGAAATCTCAAGAAGCAGAGCGAGACTACCAGGGGGGGGGGGAAGAAGTCCAATGAAGGACACAAGGGAACTGAGAACCTTAGAGGTTTTCAAGCTAAGCAAAGTCGCAGAAGGAAGTATGCGCAAAATTATGCAAGGAGTGCAGAAGGAGTTTTGAGAACAACCTAAGTCTTGAAAGGAGAATTTGCGCTAAGTGTGCAGAAGAGTCGGGCACTGGATGAAGTCCCAAAGATGAAGAGATCATCCATCATCAAGGAGAGGATAAGTGGTAGAAGATCGAGAGGTTTGAGAAAAGGAACTTCATAAGGTTTGCGAGAGAAAACAAATATCTCTGTGAAGTCCCGAAGAGTGATTTAATTATGGACCGTTGGATGTAGAGGACATGTGGTAAAGTTCTACGCAGTTCAAGAAAGTCCAGGAAGTAACACCCGAGACAAGAACTCGCAAAGTCCAAGTTTGCGTAAGTGATCACAACCCTTGATCGCGAGAGGAACGTGGACTATCAACTAGTCCCGAAGTAATCTATGATTCAGGAATCGGGAAAGAGGAGCAATCCACTCATGAAAGTCTCGAAGCCTGGGGTCGTGAACGGAGTTGGCCCATGGTCATAGTCCGTGGTGACATCGAGGAGGAAGCCTAGCATGGGGAGCTAGCGACATTGGCATCGAGAGTTGAAAAATGATAAGGAAAGGGTCTGCGGGTGACACATAACTTGCGCCACAAAAGGAGGGACCTATTATAGAAGATTCAGGTTCTAGGGAGTAATCTAAAGAGTCACTCCGACTCATCACATCGAACGATCCTAGACTGGGAGGTCGCATCAGCCTCGAAGGAGTTGAAGGGGAGGTTGACATCAACCTGGGTGGGTTTCCATCATTTATTAGTGATGATATACAATATGATGATCCAAAGACATTGGAATAAACTATAAGGAAAGATACATGTCTCTATTATCATAAAGGGAAATACCGAATTTCCAAAAGTCTTGGGAAGACAAGATGGACAGAAAGGTGGAACATAGGAAGAAAGGGACTAAGACACCATTTTTCAAAAATACTGCACAAGGACAACCAAATTCCAAGGATACCAGAATGACTAAGGAAATGGAAACCAGGCCAAGGCTGCAGCTAATGAAGTGTTTGGGTTGCAACTTAAATCACATGTTTATATATTTCCCTCAAAGAGTTGAAAAAGTGAGGATTGTGCATAGTGTATGACAAGTTGTGGCAATTGAAGACATGGGTAGAAGTGTAACTAGAACGTAGCGCTAGACAACAAGAAATATGATTTTTAGTCACACATGATCGAGGTGGAAGGTATGATTAATTATCAACTGATTTCTATTTTAATTGACTCGGGAGCTAGTCATAGTTATCTAGATCCTAAAATGGTGGAAATATTTGAATTTCCAAGAAGCAAACTTGGAAAACCTTGGTTCGTGCTATTAGCTACAGGGGCAAAAGGAAAATTAATGAGACGGTCAAGGCATGCCCAATGAAAATGAATGGACTACGCACAAAAGCTAATTTGAATAACATACCTTTGGGCTCATATGATTGCCTCATTGTCATGGATTTGTTGGACCAACATCATGTTGTTCTATACTTTTATAATAAGTCATTTACTTTCCTGGATGAGTAAGGAAATTTGAGAAATGTTCAAGGCATTCCAAGAGATGTGACTATCATATAAATTTCATCCTTGCAACTGAAGAAAAGATGCAGGAAAGGATGTCAAGTTTGTTCAACGCACATGGAGGAAGAACCCATCTATAAAGTTCCAATTGTTGTAGACTTCATATTACTAAAGGAATTTGAGAATGTATTTAAAGAGATACTAGGGTTGACACTAAAAAAATATATCAACTTATTTATAAATCCGATTTTGGTAAACTCCTATATTCAATAGTTCTTATAGGATGAGTATGCTAGAATTGAAGGAGTTGCATATGAAAATTGAAGAGATTCTGAAGAAGGCATATATACACCCAATTGTGTCACCTTGGTGTGAACCAATTTTATTTTTGAAAAATAAGAATGGTACACTGAGACTTTGCATTGCATTCATGTAGTCAAATAAGGTAACAATGAATAACAAGTATCCTTTTCCAATGATAGATGACCAATTTGATAAACTAAGTGGCACAAGGATATTTTCCAAGATTGATCTCAGATTTGGATATCACCAAGTGAGAATAAAAAAGGAAGAAATAAATAAGACTTCCTTCAAAACAAGGTATGGTCATTACGAGTTCATGAATTCTAGAATCACTAATCAATAGTTTAGAGGTGGTTGTTCATGTAGATGTATGCCGAATTGGATATAGGGTTGTTCTTGTGTAAAGCAAGAAGTTATGATGTCTATTATGTCTTAGGTGTGGACCAACGTTAGGCATGTCAAATTTTATTTTAAATGAACAATACAACAAAAGAGAAGAACTCTCAAGGAATGTTGGTTTTCCTAGTTGGGTTTCTAGGGTAAAATATTTGTGTACTATGGGTTTGATTTGTTGTTTACTTTCTTATTTAAATATTTCTTCCTCTCTTTTGTTAGGTTGAGTGTGGAAGTGTTTCTCATTTCCTAACATGTGGTATCATAGCTTGGTTTAACAACCTTGGATACGAGAAAACCTTAGTTTCAGTAAGATTCATAATTCATAAATCTTTAAAGATTTTGTTAAAGAATGGTGAGCAACTCGAGAATAGAGATTGAAAATTTGAATGGCCATAATTTCAAGATTTGTAAGATTAAAATTGAAGATATCCTTATAGATCGAGAACAATAGGTAGTATTTTGTGTAGGTACCTTTCTGATAGGTACGTTGATGTAAGAATGGAAGAAACTTGAGAGAAGGGCAAGGAGTATCATTCGGATTTGTCTTTCAGATTCGATATTGTTGAATGTCTTAGGTGAAGATTCATCCAAGAAACTATGGGACAAGTTGGGAACATGGATGATTTTAGGGGCTAAATTTCGCTCATGGGCTAATTTTCCATTGTTTTTCCAAAAACAAGATTCGCTATTTTAAAAATGATTTGCCCAAATTCTATAGGATTAAATTATTTTACCTTAAAAATTGCCAAAATTTTATAAAAACTATATTAAATCCTTAGAAATTCGAATATTTTTACAAAAATATTGCTAAACATTTATAGTTGGCATATGAAGGATTAGTAAGATTCGCCAAGGTTTCTACATTTTAAAATAAATTTCCATCCTTAAAATCATCCTTGGTTGGGAAGCTTGTACAAGTCAAAATCCCTGGTAAATAAGTTGTTTCGAAGAAATAAATTGTATCTTTTAAGGATGAGTGAGGGAAGTTCAGTGACTCTGAATTTAAATGCATTTAATACCATTATAATCCAATTATCTTCTTTGTATATTAAAATCACCGAGGGGTAGAAATGTGTTAGACTATTATGTTGTTTGTCAAACTCTTGGTATAGATTAGGCATGGCTATATGGATTAATTCAATTGCATTTCCACTAGAATATGTGGTTGCATCTCTACTTTCAAAAGAAACGAGAAGGAATAACATGTAAGGATTGACCAAATATGCATTAGTGGTGAGAGGTTGATCGGTTGAAAGAGATAAAGGGAAATTCTTCGGTAGAAAGTCTAATTCAAAGGGTATATCCAAACCCCTGTTCACTCGACAATAAGATGTTGGAAATGTGGTAAAGTTGGGAATTAAAAAAGGGTCTACAAGTCAAAGGAAATGGAAGTCAGTACAAGAGTTGAAGAGAAGCATTCGACTGAGAGAAATATGAGTCCAGATAAAGGAGGTGATGTGTACCTGCCATCGAACAATACACAGTCAGATAAAGATGTTTGGTTGATCGATTCATGAGCATCCTATAATACGATACTAGATATATAATGGTTCTGGAAATATGAAAAATATGAAGGAGGAGATGTGTTCATTTGGGATGACTCGACAACCAAAAATGTCAGACGAGGAAGAGTTCGACTAGTACTACAGGATGGGAGGAGTAGAACCCTTCCAAGTTTTCTACACATTCTAGGTTTGGTAATAAAATTAGTAGTTGTTAGCAAAATGAGTGATGCAGGGGTGCACACTATATTTCATAAGGATACATGCAAGATGGTAAGAGGTGTGATGGTCTTAGCGAAAGGATTTTGGATTGGAACCCTATAAAATTTATTAGGGAGTGTTGAATCGACTAGATGAAACAACTTCATTGTTCCTGAAGTCGAATTGACTTGGAATCATCTTGACTCAACTTGGGCTGAGTCGATTCAAACCAACTTGAAAATTTATCATAAAGTAGACCCAACCATGCTATGGCATGAGAGGATGGTACATATTATAGAAAAGGGACTTCAAGTTATGCATAAAAAAGGTATGGTCGAATATTTTCCTAAATGTAATTTAGAAGTAGACTTTTGTGAAAATTGCATATATGGAAAACAAAGTCGGGTGAGGTTCCCATATGGATCGACAAGGGAAAATGAGATTCTAGAGTTGGTTCATAGTAATGTGTTTGGCCATGTTTTAGTGCCTTCACTTGGTGGATCCATGTATTATGTCTCCTTCATAGATGAATTTTCTAGGAAGACATGGATATATTTCTTGAGGAAGAAAGTAGAGGCTTTTGAGAAATTCAAATATTTTAAATATCTTGTAGAAAATGAGACAAATAAGAAAATTAAGGTGTTGAGAATTGACAATGGTGGTGAATTATGTGGAAAATAATTTGATCAATTATCCAAGTATTGTGGCATAGCATGCGAGAATACCAAACCATATACCCCAAAAGAAAATGGAGTTGCTGAGAGAATGAAAAGAAAATTGATGGATAAGGCAAGGAGCATGCTAAGTGGTGTTGGGATTGCACAAGAATTATAGGTGGACCTAGTCGACACTGCAAAATATCTATTGAATATCTCTCCTTCGTCGGTATTATTCGACATGACTCCACATGAGGTATGGTCTGGTAAGAATCCTTCGGTTTCAAATATCAAATTATTTGGATGTGATGTATTTTTGCATGTTCCCAAGGAAAAGAGGAGCAAGTTGGAAAATAAGGCAGTCAAGTGTATTTTCATTGGATACAAAGAAGGAATGAAATGATATAATCTATGGGATCTTTCATAAAGGAAAATAGTGCACAATCAAGATGTGGTATTTAGATAAGTCTGAAGTAAGCCCGACCATCAAGAAATTGTTCAAATAAATAATAATCCAGAGAAGGTGGGGTTTCAATTGAGGAATGAAGAACATGATTCAGATGAGACGAATGAATCAGAAGAAGAGGTGGAACAACTAGCCCCGATTGTAAGGAGGTAAAAATGAGTAAGAAAATAATTCAAAAGTTATAATCCACTCGACTTTCATTCCACATTCATGTTAACTTCCACCGATGATGATTCCAAGTTAGCCGAGGAGGTAGTGGACTCATAAGACACAAAACTATGGAAGGATGTCATGGTCGAAGAGATGAAATCCTTGTACAAGAATGAGACATGGGACTTAGTCAAATTACCTAGTGGAAGAAATCCTATTGGTATAAAATGGGTATTCAAGAAGAATATGAATGCAACAGGTCAAGTCGATAAATTCAAAGCTCAACTGGTAACAAAAGGATATTCCCAATTCGAAGGAGTCAACTTCGGTGAAATGTTTTCCCCTATTTCATAATTAACTTCCATTAGAGTAGTAATGTCATTGGATACAACATTTGATCTAGAGATAGAATAGATGGATGTAAAGACAATGTTCCTACATGGTGAACTTGAATAATAAATCTACATGAAATAACCTAAATGATTTGTAATAAAGGGAAAGAAGGATTTGGTGTGCAAACTGAAAAGATCCCTTTATGGTCTAAAGAAATCACCTAGGATGTGGTACCAAAAGTTCGACACACACATCCTTAGTTTTGGGTTTTTCAAAAGAAAAGATGATTATTGTATATATTCCAAAGAAGAAGGTGGGAATTTCATATATATAGCATTGTATGTCACTGACATGTTATTGATTGGAAACAACATGAACACAATAAAGGAGGTGAAGAAGCAGTTATCCTCCAATTTCGACATGAAATATCTCGGTGCAGTGAACTTCATTATGGGAATGGATATCAAGATAGATCAAGAAGCTATAAATATCCAGTTGAACCAAAAGAAGTATATTGAAATAGTCTTGAAACGTTTCAACATGAAGGATTACAAACCTATGAAGGTGCCAATTCTTGTGGGAGGAAGGATAATTTTTGAATGGTGTTCAAGGACACAAGAGGAAATAGAGGACATGTCATGTGTTCCCTATGCATGTGTTGTTGGTGGTAAAATGTATTCGATGGTATGCACTCGAACAAACATTTCCCATGGAGTGGGAGTGTTGAGAAGATACATGTTGACACCTAGGAAGGAGAACTGAACAATTTTCAAGAGAGTATTCAGGTATTTGTGTGGCACAAAATATTATTCTATATGCTATGAAGGAAAACATAGAGGTGATAGTGAATTAAATATACATGGCTTTGTCGATGCCGATTGGGATGGAGATCAATATCGACGAAGATTGACTAGTGGATATGTGTTCAAGATGTTTGATGGAGAAATCAACTGAATGAGTAAGTGATAGGCATTTGTATCCTTATCAACAATAGAAGATGAATACAGGGAAAACACTCATGGAAGTAAAGAAGTAGTATGTATGCAAAGGATGTGTTTAGGAATCGAGTTTGATAAGAGAGCTATGAAGATACGTTGTGATAGTCAACATGAAATATTTCTAGAAAACAACCCAACTTACGATTCTAATACTAATCACATTGATGTAAAATACCATTTCGTGAGAGACATGGTGAAAAGAAGCAAGGTGCTGCCAGAGAAAGTAGACACGTTGGAAAACATAGCAGACTCTTTGACCAAGTCTATGAGTGTTGTGAAGTTCTCTTGGTGAAGAGAGAAAATGGGAATTTCTTCCTTGGGTCTGTGAATGAGAGTCCATATATTTCCATGTTTCAACAAAGAAAACCAAAAGTGGGGGAATGTTGGTTTGTTATATTATTTGCAGTGAAACTCTAGTTGAGGTGGATTGACTGACAGTCTAAGTCAAAGGAACCAACAATAAGATGAAGGTCTAGGTGGTTTGATAGATAAAGTAGAAGTTGAAGATATTGACAACAATCCAAAGGTAGAGGTGGTTCGACCAGGTAAATTCGAAGTCGAACACAACAAAAACAATTGGAAGAGGTCAATCGACAAGAGGTCAACAAGCGGGCATGTGGTAACAGCCTGAAGACTGAATGAAGGTTGATTGGTAGTTGACTAGTAATATGACTTGGTAATCGACTGTAACATAATCTCGAGATTCATAGGATTTGTAGCCAATAATCTACGTGGATATGTAACTGTCTTTGGGCACCTTTTATTTAGGGTTTTTCCTACTTTAAAGCCTATAAACAAGGAATGTTTTAACGATTTAAAAGATAATGAATTTTAGAATCTCTAATAAATAGTTTAGAGGTTGTTGGTCATGCATATGTAAGATGAATTAGCTAGATGGTTGTTCTTTTGTAAAGCAAGAAGGTATGACGTTGATTCTGTCTTAGGTGTGGACTAAGGTTAGGCATGTAACCTTTTATTCTGAATGAATAAGACAACAAGAGAGTAGAATGTTCAAGGAATGCTAGTTTTCTTAGTTGGGTTTCCAGGGTAAAATATCTTTGTACTGTGTGTTTACTTTGTCATTTACTGTCTTGTTTAAATCTTTATTCCCCTCTTATTCTAGGTTTAGTGTGGAAGTGTTTCTCATTTACTAACAAGTATGAGGGTGCATGAGATGTATGCTATGACCATTAGCATGTAGAACACATATTTGTGTGATAAAATTTTAGAAGTTTCCAAATCAGATATGCACTATGTGGACATAAATGTGAGCTTATAGAAAGTTATGTCACAATAGAAATTTGAAGGTTATGAGTTGAGAGAGGATGGGATTATCATGCATATAGATATATTCTATATGCCAAATGATCAGGATTTGAAAAGTCTGATATTGTAAGAGATGCATAAGGTTTCTTATGCAGTACATCTAGGTTACCAAAAGAAAATTGTCACAATCAAGAAGGAATATTGTTGGACAGGTATGAAAAACCAAGTTGTTGATTTTATTACTATATGTCTTGAATGTCAGAAGGTCAAGGCTAAGAATAGACATCCAATTAGTTTTCTATAGCCTTTTCCCATTCCTCAGTGGAAGTGGGAAGTTATAACGGTGGATTTTATAACTAAGTTTCCTAGGACTTCCAAGAAACATGATTCTATTATGCTGGTGGTGGAAAAGCTTACTAAATCTACCCATTTTGTTCCAGTGAAATCAGTGCACAAGGAAGCCGACACTGCTGAGATATACATGCGATAAATTTCTAAATTGCACGGTGTGCTTAAGGTAATTGTGTTTGACAGAGATCCCAATTTCACTTCAAATTTTTGGAATGGATTATTCAAAGGATTTGGGACAAGTATTAGAGGACACCATATCACCTAGAATTAAATGGAAAAATAGAGAGGGTAAACCAAGTAATAGAAGATATTCTAAGGATGTATGTGATGGATAAGCCATCAAAATGGTAAGACTACTCGCATCTGGTCGCGTTTTCTTACAATAATGGATATCAAGCATCTTTAAAGATGAGTCCATTTGAGGCATTGTATGGTAGAAGGTGCAACACACATGTGAGTTTGGATAACCCAACAAACCACACAATGGTTGGGCTAGATCTACTCCAAGAAATGGAAGATTAGATGGTAAAAATAAATCAAAATTTAAAAGTTTCCTGAGACAAGAAGAAAATATGTGAAGATAGAGGTCAAAATTTTAGAGAATTTAAAGTGGGTGACCATGTGTTCCTAAAAGTATTGGATTCAGTTTTGTGCACACATTCCATAGTTTGGTGATGGTGCAAGGTTTTTTCATAAAATAAAGAACGCACACATTTGATAGTGTATCACACACTTGTGTAATTGTGTGAGGATGGCACACCAAAAGAAGAGTGTGCACATCTTAGAGTTTTGTGCACATCAGATTAAGCACACAGTTTTGAGGCTAGAAATCCTTTATATATATGTTTTTGTTTAAAGGGTGGTGAACCTAGATGCAAAAGGACGATGCAATTGTATTGCAAATTTAATCACCCTAAAGATTGTTAATATAATCACATCACTTCATGCAGACTCAACTCAGATGAAAAAGAGATGGGGGGGTTAAACTCCACGAAAAAGGGGAAAAGGGGAGCTTAAGTCAAGGGGATATTTTATTAATACTTATGAAAGTTTAATTGATGGATATGTGTTTATCCTAAGTTCCTGAGGGTAGGGAATGAGACACCAAGTGGCTAAAGCTACTTCTTAAGGTGACAAGTGTCTATTTGAAGAAATGCAATATATATATATTCTTGGCCTTAGTGTAATTTGGGGGGGTTACCATTCATTCCAGAAATCATCTAGATGGATTTCCTCTACGAAGGAATATGTATTTTGTTTTAACTTATTGTAATTGCTTAAACATGTGCTTTGGAAGGCTTGTTTAATGTCGAAGAGGCAAGTTGTCAAGACTGTCAGCACTCTCTGTAGGTGATATTTTGATGAGAATTGTTCCCTGGTGCACTAGGAATTAGATATAGGGCTATGAGATTTCCTGTCTGGCATATTTCTCAATCCCTATAAGGGAATTGGGGAATTCAAAGGACTATTGAAAAAAGAAGGGTCACATTTCCTAGGGTGGGATAGGCATGTGGGGAATTGATTAAGGTATTTACCTCCCATGAATTTGGGTTAAGGCATAGCAAAGCAAGACTGGAATCTACCCTCACCAATAATCATGCAAACAAGAAAAAACTAATTTTTCACTAGGAGAGAGAAGGGAAGGGAGAAGGAGAATAATTGCACCTTAAACCTTTCATTCTATGTCAATCCCCAATACACTTTCTTAAAGAGATATTGGTCTTTGCGAGAACCAACCAACAATAAGAAACCAATATAGTGTTGCAACAAAGTAGTTATAGGTTCAAGTAACATATATCAAGTGTATAAATCAAAGAATATATGAACAATAAAAACATATAACATTTAAATGAAAAAAAAGTAGGAGGGAAAAGTATCTCTTCTATTTTTAACATTATATGAAAGTTGGTTACAACATGGTTCAACTTCTGGCACTGCTTTGGAGCCAATTTCCTAAGTTCCTCCACAAGTCCTTCGCACATGAACTTATCAACTAGGCTCTTCCTCACATAACCCAATAAGAATAGTAACACGCCTTATGTCCAAATAGGAGAGGAAGGAACATTGGAGAAGGAGTTTCTACGTCAAGGGATGCTACTATGAGCATGAAAGGATTAGGGAATTATGCTAAACCTCAACAACATAATTTTGCACCATCATACTTGTCCTCATGTTTTCCATCAATGGTTATTTATACCATCCCAAAGAGATTTTGGAGGTTGAAATGGTTTAGTACGAGCTCAAGGACATTGGGAAATGAGATGAACCGAAAAACCATCCCGAAATTGTGAAAATATTTTATTTTTCATAATTTTTTAGGGCATCCGCGAGACGCAAGCTTGCAAGGCATGGATGTCTGTGTGTTGCATAAAGCGAACCCACATATATCAACAAATGTCAAGTCTTTTAGATAACTTCGATTAGGGAAGTTTGGGATTTTACCTAGAAATCTAGGGAAAAAGGGTAGACCATGGATGTCACAAATGCATAGGTTTGGAAATTTGTGCTATAACAAGAATGGGTGATTGTATGCTAGTCCATCAGTCATCTCCTTGGACAAAGTCTTTTACTTAATTTTAGACCATATACTAGCAATAGGAACCCTTTTTCCTGTGGAGTTTAGGCCTCATCTAATAGGTGACATGTCACTGATATATTATGAGTGATAGAGTCTATGGCTAGGAGGAACGTTTGAATCCTGCACATAGTTGGTGACTTTTCATAAGAGATAAGTGTCCTTCGCAGACATGTTTAATTACTGTGTGCTCTAATGTTATATTTTAAAGGGGCTTGTTTTTTGTATGCATTTTCATATGCATATTGTGATTAACACTATGCAATGTTACTTCTTTTATATATATATATATATATATATATATATATATATATATATATTTATTTATTTTTTCTCACGAGAAGTATGCCAGTTATTAAGAATTCATGTAAGTTAAACTATGTGGTGTGATTAGAATCGTCAAGTGTGCAGTGAGAGAGATGCAATCCAAGGATGATAAATGGTATTGAGAGGTGTGTTCCAACTAACTTAAGAAAGATGAAATGGACTAAAAAATAAGTTAGGAAATATGAATACCATAATTTAGAAAAAGATGGAATAATTATAAGAAATCTAATTTATGTGCTAGATTAGAATGACTTAAGGACGTTATTATTCCATGAGGCCCATGATGGCCCATATTCAAATCACTTGAGATATGAAAATACATACCTATGTTTGAGGGAGATGTATTACTAGATAAAGTGAAAAATAGACATTGAAATATATGTTGTGAGGTGCTTTTAATGTCATGGATAAAAGTATAACATCACCATCTCGTGGGAAAGATGAATTCCCTAATTATGCTAGCTTGGAAGTATGAAGAGATCTCAATTGATTTCATTTCTAGTTTACCAAATATTTCCAAGAACTATGATTCTACTTTAGTTCTAGTAAATCATTTAAATAAAATAATACATTTCCTTATGGTTATGATGACTGATTGAGCATGAAATATTTCCTACATGTTTTTTTAGAAGTGTTAATGGTGCATGGGATATGTTCACATCAATATTTTTTTAAGTCTATTCCCAGAACTACACATAGAGTTAAGTTTTAGTGCAATGTACCATTTAGATAAAGATGAACAAACATACGGAATCAAATCAATTGAGATTTGGAGGACATGCTACAAATGTATGGGATGAATCAACCCAAAAGTTGGATAGACTATCTCTCACTAGTAGAGTTTGCTTATAATAATGGTTATCATCATTCCTTTAATAAAATCCATTTTGAATAATTGCATGGGTGGATATGAAATTCACTAATTAGTTGGGATAATTTGGAAGCATGGTTGATTCAAGGGAGTAGTAACTTGGAAGAAATGGAAAGTATAGGGAAGCATGTGCAACAAAGACTGAAAATTGCATAGGGTAGAAAAAAGAATTATGCAAATAAGGAAATTTTTGAATGAAGATTTAAGGTTTTGAAAAGGTTTTTCTTAGAGATTAAAAAAATAGGATCTCTTTGTTACTAGGAAAATGGAATAAATTGGCATGTAGATATCATGGATGCTTCAATATTTTGGTGGAAATTGGTGGAATTTGTTAAATTTGGCCCTATCTCCTCATGTGGCTATTCATGGTGTTTTTCATGTATCTTTACTTAAGAAATATGTTCATGATCCCAACCATGTTTTGTATTTTAATAACATAGAGTTGAAGGGAACTAGGGAGTTTTAGACCGATCCCTTGATGATAGTAGGTTCCATGAAACAACACCTATGGAGAAGAGTCACTACTTGGCTCAAGGTCCATTGGCAACATTTCTCAAAACAATATTATGCATCGAAACTTAAGTTAGATTTTAAAAAAACATTATCATAACTTGTTTAATGATGACTGAGCTCTAAAGTCATAGCCCTTTGGAAGGGGGGAGAGCTGCAACACTCCTTTCTAGTGCATTTTTCTTTTTTCGTTGATACTTCATTGTGGATTATACTATTAAGAACCAAATATCAATATAGCATAGAAAAACCTCAGAATAAGTATTCCATGCCTTGAAAAAGAGATAATTTCAGATAATAATCCTCTTCGAGGGGGAAACCTCCTTTTACCCCACATAAATGTTCCAGTCCAAGATGATTCCAAATGAAAATGTCCCCTTGGTATATGTAGGAGACTAGGAGGTATAATTACAACTAATGGAATAAAGTCGACATAAAATAACATTACTAATGTAATATGCCCGAATTAAGGGGTAATGAGCCAATATTAGGGCTTAACATGCCCCTCCCCTTGAGACAAGTGTTTTCTGGAATGCTTGAGTAACTCTGGATGCTTTTGTATAAAAGACTCATCTTGCCAAGTGGAATCTTCAGTCGGTAGTTTCCTCCATTTAATGAGATACTCTGAAATGGATCTATTCCTCAGCTGGCGAATTTTTGTGTCAGTGATGGCTTCAGGCTCCAATATGACTTTTCCTTCCTCGTCAAGTTCTGGCAATATAGTTTGAACTGGGATCTTGTCTCCTACAACCTTCTTTAAGCATGAAACATAGAAAACTGGGTGTACTCGTGAAGATGTAGGCAACTCCAATTTGTATGCCATAGTGCCAATCGTTTGCAACACCTTATAAGAGCCATAGTACTTTGTTGATAATTTATTATCCTTCTTGGCTTATTTGAGGGACATCTGTTTGTATGGCTGTAGTCTTAAAAAAACCCAATCCCCTACTTCAAAACTTCTTTCACTACGATGTTGATCTGTTTGTTGTTTCAAGCGATTTTGTGCCATGGTCAGGTTGTCCTTTAATATTTGGAGAACTTGTTGTTGATGCTCAATGTGATCTTCCACTCCTTGAACCTTAGATTTTTCTTTTAGAGAATAAGTGATGGAAGGAGGGTGGTATCCATACAGTGCCATAAATGGTGTCATTTTTGTTGCAGCATGAAAGGAAGTGTTATACCACCATTCTGCCAAGGGTAACCATTTGAACCATTGTGCTTATTTATCAGAGACAAAGAAATGAATGTAGCCTTCCAAACATTTGTTCACTATCTCGGTTTTTCCATCAGATTAAGGATGATAGGATGATCTATGAGCCAATTGAGTACCCAGAAAAGAAAATAATTCTATCCAAAAATGTCCAGTGAAGATGGGATATCTGTCACTTACAATAATCTTTGGGCTTCCATGTAGCTTTTGAACTGTCTCCATGAATGCGATGGAAACTGTACTAGCTTTGAAGGGATGAGAGAGTGCACAAAAGTGTGCATACTTGGTCAGTCTATCAACAATCACCATGATGACACTCTTTCCTTCAGACTTCGGTAACCCTATGATGAAATCCATGGCAACCTCCTCCCAGTGATGACTTGGGATGGTTAATGGTTGTAAAAGACCCAGGGTCTTAATTATTTCCACCTTATTTTGTTGGAAAACCAAACATTCTGCCACAATCCTTTGAACATCAGTTTTAAGGCCATCCCAAAAAAAATCATTATTGACTCTTGGTAGGTTTTCAAAAATCCTCAGTGCCCTCCTACTGGAGAGGTGTGCAATTCCAATAGTACCTTTTGTTTGAGTTGGGAGTTCTTACATAAATATAAGTGATATTTGTACCATAGTGAATCATTTTTACATGTAAATGTATCTGATGCACTGGAATCATGTTGCAACCTTTGAATGAGAGTCCACACTTTTTTTGTCATTCTTCCATTCATCCCTTGCTTCTATTATCCAATCAGATTGGATGATCAAGATAGCACAGAGAAAGGCCTCAACATCTTCATCCTTTCTTGAGAGTGCATATGCCACAACATTTTTCTTCCCCTTTTTATAGACGATTTCAAAATCATAACCCAATATCTTGGTTACCCATTTTTGTTGTTCTTATAAAGATAGTCTTTGTTCCAAGAAGTATTTAAGATTATAATGATCTGTTTTGACCTTAAGGTGCCTACCTATTAGTTAAGGATGTCATTTCTTCAATGCATGTAGTATTGTCATCATTTCCATCTCATAAATGGGTTTGTGTAAGTCCTTTCCCTTGAGTGGTCGACTTTCAAAATCCAGGAGCCTTCCTTCTTGCATTAGGACAACACCAATTCCATTTCCCGAGGCATCACATTCCATAATAAAGGTTTTTGTGAAGTCTTGAGTGGTCAAGATAGGATCTTTTCACATAGCCTCTTTAATTTGTTCAAAATCTTTAGTTTCCTCTGGAGTCCATGAAAATGCATCCTTCTTAGTTAGTGTTGTTAAAGATGATGATATTCTTCCATAGTGTCGAACAAACTTGTGGTAGTAACTTGTCAAACCCAAAAATCCTCTAAGATTCTTCAATGTTTTGGGAATCGGCCAGTCCATCATGGCCTTAATCTTGTTAGGGTCTACCTCGACACCTTCATGAGATACAATATGACCTAAATACTCTACCTCCTTCACTCCAAAGAAACATTTGGATGGTTTGGCATATAGTTGTTGCAACTTTAGTAGTTGTAGCACCTTGTCAACATGTCACACATGATCCTCCCAAGATTTGTTATAGATTAGTATATCATCAAAAAATACTAACACAAATTTTCGAAGGAAGGGCTTGAAAATGGAATTCATCAACCCTTGGAATTTGGAAGGTGCATTTGTAAGGCCAAAAGGCATGACCAAAAATTAATAATGGCCTTCATGAGTTCGGAATGTTGTTTTTGGGATATCTTCTTCCTTCATTCTAATCTGATCATACCCTGAACGAAGATCCAATTTTGTGAAATAGATTTCTCCATGTAGTTCATCTAACAATTCATCAATGGTGGGAATGGGAAACTTATCTTTAATAGTGATCTTGTTGAGCTCTCTATAATCTGGACACATACACCATGAGCTATCTTTCTTGAATAACATTACCATTGGTGCAAAGTAAGAACATTGGCTAGGTCTAATAATGCCAACCTCTAACATTTCTTCAACCATGCGCTCAATTTCACTCTTCTGGGCGTAAGGGTATCTGTATGGCTCGATGTTAGGAGGAACACTCCCAGGAATTAGGTGAATTTCATGATCATGATTTCGAGTGGGTGGAAAACTTTTGGGAATATCTTCAAATACTTCGGAATGCTTATCAATGATCCCTTGGAGATCTTGAGGAATAAATGGCTTAGATGTTTGAACATCTAGTGAGCATAGTTGTGAAATAATGCCTTGATGCCCTTTTTTCAATAATTTTCTCATGCCATTAGAGCTTATCACCTTACCGGGTTTCCCTGTGATACCTCGTAACTCAATTTCTTTTCCTTCCAATGAAAATTTCATGAAAAGTTCTTGAAAATTAAAAGCCACTGTTCCTAATGATTGTAACCATTGGATTCCTAGTACAACATCCACACCACCCATGGGTTTAGCAATCATTGGACTATTCATTACATATTACCCCGTAGTAAGATTGATCTTATTGCATTTTCCTGAGCAATTGATAGTTCCTCCATCTGCAATCATTACTTGAAACTTTGGCGCTGGATATACAAATCAATTGAGAGCTTTGGCTAATTTATAGTGGATGAAATTATGAGTACTGCCAGAATCAATTAGGACTATTACCTTTTTCTTTTTGATGTGTCCTTTAATCTTGAGGGTTTGAGGAGTGCTAATTCTAGCCAATGCATTACACGATATCGTGGGAGTCAACACTTCAGACAAAATTTCTTCTACGTTTTCATCTTGAGATGGTTCTTGTTCTTTTTCTTCTTCCTCTTCACAATCTATGTAGAATAATTTCTTCTCACCACACTTATGTCCCTTACTATACTTCTTGTCACAATTAAATCATAAACCTTTTTCTTTTCTTTCCTCCAACTGTTGAGGTGTCAACCTTATCGGTTGAGGTGTTTTAGAAGAAGTAACATTGTTCTCTCTATAGATGTTAGGATTGGTCCTTCTAGTAGCCATATCCATATTTTTACTTTCAAGATTTCTAGCCACCTTAAATGCATTCTCCAATGATTTGGGTTCCCAAAGGAAAACCTCATGTTGAATGTTATCCTTTAAAGTTCCTATGAATACATCAATCAAGTGCTCATATGGAATATATGTTACCTTTATATTCAATCTTTGGAAGTTCTCAATGTGCTCGGTAACTTAACCCTTTTGCTTGAGATTTATCAATTGGCTAAAGAAGGTATTGCTCCTTGTATCCTCATAGTGTGCTATCATTTCGTCCGTGAAAATTGTCCAAGTGACGAGTGATTTGTGAGAACAAAACCATCGATACCATACAAATTGATTGGGTTCTAAATATAAAGAATCAATTCGTACCTTTTGTGTATGTGGCACATTATGTAGATCAAAGAATTGCTCCATCTGAAGTATCCATGTGATTGGGTCCTTGCCATCAAAATTCTTCATATCAATCTTAGGAACGTGGTTGGTCTTCAACCCAAAGTTGGAGTTTCTCCATTCTTGATTCACCTTCCTTGTGTCCTCATCATGAATTTAATGGGATGGATTTTGACTTTCAGGTGTCTTCTCTGTTATGAAATTTTTCAATACTTCCATGATCTCCTCTTTTAAACCATCCATCTTTGCCTCCAACTTAGCTTCCATCTCTTGTAGTTCATCTTTTGTTACTATCTTCTTTTGTAAATCATTTATGTCCCTATGCATTTCTTCACCTTCATCAAGAGTCCAAGTAGGATTGTTTAGAGGCTTATTTGGTGTAGAAGTTCCCTTTTTGGGTGGCATGTTGGCCAAGTATCACTTTTGAAGCTTGATTTTGATGTGGTTATGCTAAAGAATCTTTCTTCTATTGTATCTCCCAAGTTTCGTCCCTTCTGGGTATGAAACTTTCTTTTATGTAGTTCTATTATATTTCTTCTCTGCAATTCCGTAGGTCTAATCAAGATTGGACGTGCCAAGTGGAATTTATGGTAACTTCCCCACACCTTGATGATTTTTGGCCTTTCCATGAGATCTCACTTGTATAGCATGCCCCACACAAAATAATTGATATAAAATTATAAAACTTGTACCAAAAATACTAAAGACTGTTCGCTATCCAATGAAACTAGTCTCACTCAATTTGGATACTCTAGGAATAAGTTATTATTGTTTTACCTGGAACACCTTCTTGAGACTAGTCAATAGGACTAGTCAGATACCTTGTCTTCCATAGGGTGTATATACAAATGTAAGATGACCTAGAAGTTGAAATTTTTAGCTCATATACCTTACTAATTTATGTGAATATCCTCTAAATTTCAGGGTCGAAAACGTTACAGAAAAATGTTTATAGCGAAAATTCCGCAATGACTTAGTTCAGGATGATTCTAAAACCCTATCTTTCACAGGATGTATCTCCGAAAGTATAGGGCCTCAGGAGCTGGAATTTTAACCCAACATACCCAGATCCGTCCAGAAAATATCCTCCAAGTCGTTCCTTCTGAAACATTGTACAAAATAAGTTATAGCAAAAATTCCAAGGTGTCTTAGATGTAGCAGCGAAACCCGAAGACCTTGAGCTCTAATACCATATTTTAAGAACCAAATATCAATATAGCATAGAAAAACCTCAGAATAAGTACTGAATGCCTTGAAAAAGAGATAATTTCATATAATAATCCTCTTCGAGGGGGAAACCTCCTTTTACCCCACATAAATGTTCCAGTCCAAGATGATTCCAAATGAAAATGTCTCCTTGGTATATATAGGAGACTAGGAGGTATAATTACAACTAATGGAATAAAGCCAACATAGATAAAATAACATTACTAATGTAATATGCCCCAATTAAGGGGTAATGAGCCAAGATTAGGGCTTAACATCTACCTATTAAGTAATGATAAATACTGTGTTGCTTAGATCGGAGCTGATGCTATAGACTCATTATTTCCTTGATTATTCATTGATTTATTTTCCTTGATGATAATTGAGCAGTTGGAATACTTTTTTGTTCATGTTTATATAGATATTATGATTTTGTTTGGAAATCTAACCTTGTTCATGCTTACGTTTCCTAAAACCTAGACTAACTTGAGATATATGATGGGAGCAATCCAAAAATATGTCAATGAAGAAATGGGAATCATTCCCAAGGGAAAGGACTCTTGTTCAATGAGGAAGGTGGCATATACCTAGTGCCTTGTGAGCCTACGGAGGGGAATGATGACTTCAAAATTCTTTGTAAGTAGTTTTTATGATTAAAATACTAAAATGGAGGAGTTTATTTTACCTAATATCTATTTTATAACATATATAGTTTTTCTCATAAGCGCAATTGTGGTACTAATTTCAACCAAAGTCTACTAAGGGAGGGTGAATGGCAATTACAAGAGACATTCTTGAGAGTGAGTTGTTACCCTCTGAAATATTAAAAAAAGAGAAGTGTACCTTGTGTGAGGGGAATGAATTGTAGATGATTGTTACCTTGACAAAGAGGGTTTTTTGGATTTATCCTTTGATGAGAGAAACTTGATAATTGACCTAGCTTTTTTTGAGTGGGTATATGAGACTAGGGGTGTACTTGAAAAATGAGGGTACTAATTCCCATTATTGAGATGGAAAATGATTTTCTCGGTCCATGGGACTCTGCAATTGTAGGCGTCAGGAGCTAGAGTGGATTTTTTCCATAGATAGAGAAATTAAGATTTAGAGTGGAATAATATCATCCTTACAAAGAAGCCTCATAGGTGGAGATACTATAGTATGAGGAGATAGAGTGGGTTCGCCTACACACCATAACCACAAGGGGTATGAGGTTGTTGTAAATTTAGAGGTCTATCCACCACACATTAGCTTATCGATTGAATGTCTAACCTTTTGATATAATTTGATGGGTTGAATGATTGATAGATGTTAAGTACTTATAGTGTTTTCCCCTACATTTTCATTAAACTCTACATTTTCATTAAACTCTAACCTTTTATGTATTACATTGATTTGATGAAAAGTTGACCCTCAAGAATTTTCCCCTTATTGCCATTCTTTTGCCATTCTTATTGGGGAAATTTTCTCCTTATTAGTTTTGAGAACTAATTTAGATAAGAAAAGAAACTAAAAATCAACAAAACACAACCACACATATACATCTTATTTCTATTACTTTTCTAATTAATTGACTTAAATTAATTTAGGAAAAAAAAAAATTCAATAGAATGCCACCATCCAATCAATTTATAATAGGTAGGGCTATTATAGGTGAGGAGTTTATAAAAGATATGGCCGTTATATATAGATCATTTTCCTCTATACATATAGTTCGTTTAATGATTATATGGAGCCCATTCTTCCTCCATTCCCTCCAACAACTCCTATATGGTCGTGACATCCCACAACATTATCATTACCATTATCCTCCACTATGAAGGAGGTCTCAGCAAACCCTCTCTGCTAAGACTTGGAGAGCCATGCAGGGTTCCATACTACGTCTATTATATTTGCTAAAATCACAATAAATAGTTTAAAAGACGTGAGGTTTTCTACTTCATCATTAGCTACAAATATTTTGCATTGTTCCTTATTATAAAAACTTATTCCATACACGTGGTTTTATGATGAGGTCAATTAACACAGTGAATTTCCTATGCTTCACTATTCTCCAACATCTAGTGCTTAATTTATACCATTTTTAAATGATAGGGGTTCTAGAATATTGAATTATATAATGGTGAGAAGTCGATAGAAATATAAATAAAATCATCAAGTTACTAGAAGGTTGCTTTATATCAATATATGATAATCATGAGTAGTGATGTTAAGGTGGACTTCGATGAAAGTCCACGTGAATGTAGAAATTAAATATGTTTTACATTATGAATGTATTGATTCTCCACCTCACACCTTACATTATGTCATTATTGGGATGAGTGGTTTCATTCATTTATCACTCATTTTATTATTATTATCTATATATATTTAATTAATAAGAGGCCCATGCTGTTTAGAAATGATTAGTTATTTCAACGTTATCTTGGAAAATGTAGTTGAAATATTATTTTTAACTAGATGTTTCGTTTTCATAAGTCCAACATTTAACTCAGTCATGTAACATCTCAAACACCTTGCCACTTTATAAATGGTTGAAGAGAAATTGGAAATTTGATTAAAGTTTAGTTTATATAAAGTTGTTTTAAATTTTTTATAAGATATTTAAAGGTTATATAATTTTTTATTTTAAATTCAAATTTATAATTATTATTTTATATTATTAATTGGTTAAAAAATTAAACAAATTAAAAATAGGAAATCAAAATATATATATTAAAAGTAGGATTTAAACTTTAGTAAAGATGACAACAACTTCTAGACTTCACCACTTAAAATAATCATTAAAATACATTTAATAATAATCATTAAAATATACATGACAAAATAGACCATCATTAGATTCTCTCATCTCAATGGAGCAAAATCCCCCTGTTAAAGATATTATCCATATTAATAAATATATATAGAAAACGAGAAGTTTCATTTAACATTAATAATGGAAAGAATACAATGTCAACTTTGTACCATCTTCAATGTATAAGCACTAAATCTATAATATTCTACAACTTATATATGAAATAATTTTTTATAAATATATATTTTTATTATATAATACAAAGAATACAATGTCACCTTTGTCAAATCTTTAATGCATCAGCACTAACTTTATAATATTCGTGTAAATTATATACGAAAATTTGAAATGATTTTTTATAAAATCTTAAAATGTTTTTTTTATTGTAGAGATTCCGTTCATTATGAATTCTTAACGTATATAAAGTTATATTTATATATATATATTTTTCATTATTATAATTTAAATGAGTATATCTATTTTAATAATTCTGACTTATATATAATCTTATTTCAAAATTTGAATTAAAAAAAATTATAATTTAAATAAATATACTATTTTTAATAATTATAAATTATAAATAACATTATTTCAAAATTAAAAGTTATAATTTTCTTTTAGTAATTATATGAATTTGGCCATTGCTATTTTTAAATTAAAATAATAATTTAAAGTTAAATGAATTATAATTTAAATGAGTATATATTTTTAATAATTATTATTTATAAATAACATTATTTCAAAATTTAAAGTTATAATATTTTTTTTTTTTAAGTAATTATATGAATTTGGCTATTTCTATTTTTTAAATTAAAAAAATCTTGGATAACTAGCTTAAAGTTTAAGATACTTTTATGAAATTTGGTTTTATAAATGAGAATGCATGTTTCAGTTTTAATTTTGAAAATCTGAATATCATTGTTTTAAAGTATCAAAATTGGATTATGAAAATTTGAATATTGATGTTTCTAAATTATGAATTTAGTTTCAAAAGTGTGAATTTCAATTTCAAAATTATGGATTTTAATTCCAAAACTATTGATTTCAATTCTAATTTTGACATTTTGTTTTTGGGTTTTAATATTGTGAATTTATATTATGATTGTTTGGAAGATAAAGGTTGTGTTGAACCAACTGTTGTTGGTATAGTCATCATCATTCTTCTTTATGCCAACGATATTGTTCTTATTGTGAGGAGTCCCTATGACTTCAGTAAGCAACTTAGAATCCTCAAGGGATTTTTCTCTAATATGGGTATGACTATGAACACTGACAAAATGAAAGTTATGATAACTAAATCCAAAAGTCTCACCTACAGTACTTTCACATACGACAACAATAACTTGGAGGAAGTTCCTTCATACAAATATCTTGGAATCGATATTCATCACAAACTCAATTGGAACTATATCAATGAGAAAAGGATAACTGGAGGGTGGGAAATCTTATTATGGGCTTGAAAACATTTGTAAATTAGTGGCAATTTGGCTATGGGATAAGAAAAATATCCTATTTAAGACTCCCATCACTCATATTATCTTATATAGATGTGAAGTTTCAGGATTCAATATCTCTCGTGAATCCTGGAGAAAGTTAGAGTAGATCCAATTTTTTTTTATAACTTATAATATCAAAATTAAAGGCAAGACACCATATCCTATCCTCCTCATAGAAAAGATCCTTTCCCCCATTGAGAGAACATATGTGATCAATTAATTAATGTACAAGAACATGATAAACAACATGGATGACAAGAGGGTCTTGAGAATTTCTTCAAACTCTAGAAAAAGCAACCAATGACTCAAGAAGGGATAACATAAAGATGCCAAGTCTTGGCTAAATCATTGGGGAAAAAAGGATAAAGTCATTATATATAATATCAATGATATTACATTATTATTACAACTAAATTTAAGGACGATATGTGGTGCAATATAAAATAACATGATAAATAAAATTAAGATACTATAAGGAGATGGCCAACCCTAATCTAGAAGATAAAATGCATCTCTCTATTTTGACTAGTGTATAGAAGAAAATCAACATTTCCAAAAGAAGAACAAACTCTCATGAGTTGCATAGTGAAAATATGCATTGAACAATTCCCAAAACACCATATAATGAAAGAATCTATCACCTTTGTGACACCAATAGGGTTGAATATTAAAAGATTGTTCTCTTAGAGTGCCCTGTATATACCCAAATCAATCAAAATTCCAAAATATTTGTCACAATATTGATCTTCATAACCTTCTAAGTCATCAAAACAATGGTGATCTTGGAATGCTTCTCCTAATGATTCTCAAACACCAAACTAACATTCTAAAGAAATCCAAGTAATCTCTTACCTTTCTTAATGCAAGAATTCTAGTCTTAGTGGGTGGTCATCATCATCATCATCATCGTCGTCATCATCATCATCATCATATATCAAATTCCAATATTAATACACAACATCTTATTTACTATGTGCATACATATCCATATGACATACCTTACTAAATATACATAGAAAAAAGTGTTGTCATTGCATTGAATTATTATGGATTTTCGTAAATGGCTAAAGCAACAAATGATAAGGATGGTAAACATCACCATGAATGCATACACATAAGAAAAAAAAATCATTGTCAAATATGAATTATTCCTTACTTCCAACTTTCTCACCTTATACACAAACACTATAACTAAAATGATATAGAAATATTCACTGTTAAGCCCTAATATTGGCTCATTACCCCTTAATTGGGGCATATTAGATTAGTAATGCTATTTTATTTATGTCGGCTTTAGGCCATTAGTTGTAATTTAGATTAGTAATGTTATTTTAATTATGTCGGCTTTAGGCC
>ML777336.1:691911-712786 GCA_009831015.1 Picea engelmannii | reverse complement strand
ATCTGGTACTTGAACATTTAAGTGGGGTAAAAGGAGGTTGCCCCCTCGAAGAGGCTTATTATCTGAAATTATCTCTTTTTCAAGGCGTTGAGTACTTTTCCTGAGGTTTTTATATGCTATATTGATGTTTGGTTCTTAACATTCACAAAAAATCTACATCCTACACCAAAAGAGAAGATAGACAATGACCTCCAATAGTCTTAACTAAAGTAATGGATAAATAATGATAACTAAAAATTTATGAGTTATAACATTATACACATCATTAAAAATTGACATTTATGGAAGTTCTTCTCTCAAACAAATTTTCATTCATTAACATCATTCTCACTCCTTCCATTATGCCCCATCTATTCTCGTTGTGACTTAATTGTTGCAAATCCCTTCTTAGTTATTTTTATTTTCTCTCCTATCCATCTCGATGACCATGAACATATGATGATATTAACATCCATGAAAATATTTCCTTCTATTCCAAAAAGCCATTGTTGATTTTTTATTAAGCAATTTTACGGTACCAATTTGTTTTTGACCTGTGATGTTCCAATGAGTTTTCACAATTTGACTTCTACCTTGTAAGACTTAATAATAAAATCTTAATATTGATAAACAATTCACTTTTTTCTACCCAACCATATCACACAATATGGATCTAGTGATTGTACTATGAAAATTTATTCCTCCACAACATCATCCCTTGGAGAGAATGCATCTCTAGGCTTGTTACATAGAGGTCGAACATATGATCCTCAATAGTGTGGAAAATTTCTCTGAAGTATGATTCAATTACATCACGATCAGGCTATAATATCAATTTTAATTCCTATTACCTACACTACTGATCGATAGAATTCCTTTTTTGAGTTCTCAATTTTCGCTAAAGGCTTCTTCCAAGCCTTTAAGACCATTTCCCAATATGTTATCCTTGGATTCCAATATTGTTACCATTCATTGCCAATCCCTTTCTTGATATAGAATGAGATATATGCTTCTATTACTTTCATTATCTATAACATCTCACTTGGTCTCCTTAACTGTAAGTTTAATAGATGAGGTTTCCATCTAAGTAAGTCTGGACAACCATCAAGTAATGAATTCCACACATTTATGGTAGGTGTCCACTTTTCATCCCAAACAAAATTTTTATATGATATAACTAGTGTACCATAGATAAGACATAATTTTAAGTATTGCCATCCTTTAATGTTAATTATATTGTAGCTACCATCCAACATGTGTGGATCCACATAGCTCTTAATTTCAAAGAGTTCATAAATTAGATATAATATGAACAAGTTTTGGTCATCACACCTCATATAATTGTCCATAATTTCAGGGAGTGAAAATATGTATTTCCAATTTATTTTAGTTAATAATCTCCCATGAGTTTCATTTATATCTTTCTGTGTAGGCCCCACAAGGAGGAAATCAACTTCAACAATGTAAAAAAAAAGGTACATGCTTTTAGAAGAGATGCAAGTGAAAATACATAAAAAAAAATTGTTATTTCATGGATAATTATCCATTTATAACCAAAAAATAAATAATGGTAATTTTCTTTTTGACTTATATACATAGTATCATCACTTACCTTATGATTTTTTCATACCATCTTTCTTATAAACAAAACATTTTTCATAAGATGCAATTTGTAATATAACATCATGAAATAGGTGGTTTGATTTCCACTTCTTTTATAACTAATCCCCACATTGACTCAATATTGGTTCTTTAAGCTCCTTAGGCATTTTTTCAATTAATCCATAGTGAGATTTCAAGCCATGTCTAGTAAGGAAAGGCTAATGTGTTTGAAACCCGTAGTCTCATATCCGTGTGTTATCATGCTAGTGAATTAATATGGGATATTAAGGGAATTACTAATATCATTTCTCTGCTTACCCATCCTTGGCATATAAGTATTTTCCTTGACCATATTATTATGTACAATTGTCAAGAAAGAAAGTGTTAGGATGCTTCTTTGAATTCAATTTCAGGGCATAGTAACAACACCCCAACTTGAAATATGGTTTTGAAACATGGTTATGATGGGAAACTCTAATTTCTCATAATATCTAATTTCTCATAATAACTGCCCTTTGACAATATTAGTGGGGATACTAAGTTTTTTGGTAATTAAGATATGATCATTAAAATTTGCAAAGAAGTTGTTTTGTGTCATTGTACCATCTAAAAATTAATTTCTAATTACCATGCTAATATGGGATTATGACACTAGAGTGAAATCCAAAATAACAATGTTCTTGTTAACCATTTTGAGTAGTGAATATTAGATAATGTTCAAAGGTAATAATCTAAGAGGAATTGTTTTTCCATCTTGATGTATTAAATGCATTAGACATGGAGCTTTATTTGAATTTTGCTTCATAGTCTTGTTAACACTAGCCATTATTTTAATAATATTTGATCTGGATAATAATCTACTATTACCATTCATTACCTTTAATACATCATTGTCATAGTTATCCTTACAGTGGTATAAATTTCTTGTTTTTATTCCATCATCCTAGTACCATGCATTTTTCCAAAAATCAAAGGTGTTGAGCTTCATTGTTGTAGTACCCCGTTTTTGAGCCCCATATCAAATAATGTATTTTGTAAATCTATGAAAGGCCAGAGTTCCCAAACAATTTAAAGAGGTCAGTGTGCTTAGAAAATGTAATGTTTTGATCATTATTAATAATAAATACATCACTAGTTGCTAAACGGACATGGACAAGAGTTATAGGGGGCTATGATTCCACAAGCGTGGGGGATTGAGGGGATACGTATTTGTTTTATATTTTATTTACCCATTTTTGTTTTAATGGAGAATAAAAAATACATGAGATTCTTGGGGGGGAAGCCAAGTGGTTCCTTAATTCCAAGAAATACATAAACCCATCTTTGGTCTATGGTGGGGATTGCTTCTTCTTCTCTTATTCACCCACTCACTCATTAATCATTGTTCATTGTTCACACCTTTCATTTTGTTCTCGCTCCACTCATTCTTTCACCCAATCGTCATCCCTCACTCGTGTTTTTTCTTAGGGAAAGGAAAATGAATTGTTGAGGAAGAGCCATGGTTAGGTTGGATGTAAAGACTGCTAGTGTATTCCAGCGATGAATGCAGGATTTTGTGTCTAATATGATTTGGTTTATGTTCAATTTTTCTCACAACTGTGAATCTTGAGAGTCCCAACATGGATATTTTGGACCAACTGCACTAGACCCCTAGAAGGAGATGGACAACCTGAGGGACTGTGCGACAAAGAAGGTTGTCCATTCTCTTGGGTTGTGCAAGCTGGGTAGAAGAGAGTTCGTGTACTTTGGATGGTTGTGGGTGATGAAAATCCTATGAGATCTTGAGTGTTGACTGGTTTGGGAAGCCGAGTGACAGTCTCACACCATCCTTGTGGACTCATAGCCCTGGATTGGGGATGACATTGTTATTGATACTTGGAACAACAGTGTCTACGATTGGGTGGAACATCCTTGGTCAACAACTAATTGGTGATTCGTTTCATTAAAGATAAGTTCTCTCTATTATGTTTTTATTTACCTTTGTATTTATTCCACTTTGTATTTATTTATACATGAAATTTGTATTTGTAATATGCATAGTTGTTGTTGTGCATGACATATGTTTCATTTCTTTATGTTGTATCATGGATATTTAACTTTGCATGTGAATATTTCATGCATTTTTATTCATTATAAATTTGATCGGAATTTGAGATAAGTCTAGAAGTGGGGTTGAAGTGGTGTAGCTCGGCCTGTGGGTGGTTGGGTACATTACAGATTGGTATCAGATCTTCAGGTTGAAACATCGAACTGGTATGGGCCATAACTCTTGGATAGGGTATTATGGTTAAGAATGAATATGTCCTTGAAATATTAAAGCTCAGGAGAGATAACATTGCATATACTGTGAGAGAATCATGCATACAGAGATCCTTTGTAAGGGATTGTAAAATTGTGTCCATTCCCTTTTGAATTTGGGAGCTATCACCACCATGGAATCAAGGAATTATGGATCATTAGATCAAAAGGAATATGACTGAGGACTATCAGATATAGGTGAAACTAGAGGCTGGGAGATATTAAGTCACAATCGTCAGATCAAACTTGTCAATCATCAGTCGTTGATAGAAGCCGAGAAGGAGACTAAAAACTCCAGAACTTTGTTGCTTCAGTGATTATGGGAGAAAGGAAGAATTGTGAAAAGGCCAAAATCGTGAAAACCCGTCGGCCTTCCAAGCTCATAGGAGGGTCAGGTGAAATCTCAGTCGTTAGTCAAGGCCATCTGACGTTTACCACTTCTGGAAGTTTAACTTCCGGAAAATCTAACCCTCTTAGAAGTGCTATAAATTAGAGTCTCGGAGCATCAAAGTATCAAAGTCCCATTGACTGTTAGATCAAGGGAAGGACTTCAAAACTAATTCTGACCATCGGATCTAGCAATGGTGGAGGGATAGTGAAGTTTAAAAACTTCGCCACACCAGTGATTATTGGAAAATGGGCAAAGCCATGAAGCGTCGAAGCCCCGAAGTGTCGAAGCCTTGAAGTGTCGAAACCATGAAGTTTAAATCCATCGTTGTAAAATCACGTAGGCTGTCAGATCTAGAGTAGAGAAGGTGGATCATCCATTTGATGGATGACATGTTGTAGGCCATGTGGTAGGGGTGTCGTGTGGGGAAACATGCCACCCAGATTCAGTACCTTTTGGGACCCAACCTGTTCATTTTTTAATGACACGTGGCACACATGCCATGGGTTCACGTTTCCATAGGTGACATCAACCTTCCATGTCATCTCTGCGAGTATGGCCTCCAGGGGTGTCGAACAACTCTTCCATCGAAAGTACTAAAGTTCTGGAGTAACGAATTTGTGCAAACCATCGATCTAAGATCCCTTCGAGAAATTTCTCGATTTTTATATCAAGTAGTGGAAGGATGGCATAAGCACCTCAGAAGGTATCACTCCAGGGGAGTTGAATGAATCGGGAGTGGAAATTTCCAAGAGTCTCGGAGCCTCGAAGTACCGAATTGATTAACGATCGTTCGTACCTACACTTGATTAAGTCTTAGTTGTTGGATTAAATAGTAGAAGGATAGGGTAAGTACTTTAGTAGGTATCACTTTGGGGGAGTTGAGCAACTTAGGATTTGTAATGTTCTCGAATCCCGGAGTGTTGAAGTCCCAATTTGATTAAGTTCATCCATCTCAACATATGATTAAGTCATGACCTTCGATCTCATTGAAACCTCCAGATGGGGCGGGACCATCCAATCAACGAGAGATTAAATCTCGATCGTCCAATATGATAGTAGAGTTATTGTAAGGGCTTCAATGAAGTTTAACTCTGGGAGAATCGAAAGATTGAAAAGGGATAATAGTCGAAGGTCGAATTCCAAAGGACTTGGTCCTAACATCTCTCTCATGAAAAGGTAACTAGGGTCAATTTGAGGTGAAAAAGGATCCATAAGTAACCAACCCCTCTAACATTGTGTTTGAACAAGCTCTTGTGTAGAAGAATATAGAGGAAGGCACTAAAGAGTGAATAAGCCTGTAGTTTCGAGCCGTGGTCACATGGAAAGTGGTTTGAAGAAAGCACCTATAAATAATTTGAATTCTATATCAACTAAAGGAGATGTGGAATTTTTCAACAAGGTCATGTTGCAAAACAAAAGAAAAGGGGCTGGAAGTGTTTTTTTTCAGGAAGCCATTACTCTCAGCTCAAATATCGAATTGGTGAAATATTTCAGTCATTGGAAAGATGATTCAGAGGATAATAACATGTAGTTTTTATACCATGGAGAATGATAATAGATTATTCATGAATTGAGAAGAAAACGGACATGTAGCATTGCTTGGAAAAAAAATTAATATGCATAATTAGCAGGGGTGTAAACATATCAATTCAGTATAAAAATGCATATTTAAGAAATGGAAGAAGGAGAGGGAGATTCCAGACATGACAAAGAGGCCAAAGGTTAGAATATCAGTGTTGGTAATGCAAATATATAATCCAACGGGCATTGGGCCAGAGGGGAGCAAGAAACTTTGATAAAGACTGTGAGGAGCCTAAAAATAGAAGTGCAGAGTTACAAAGAAGACAATGAGAGAATGATAAGAGAACAAAATCATATAAATTATCAAGTTATCCAAATATTAAATTAGTTGCAGTGGAAAACAAAGAATGGATCACACTTGAAACAAGAGGAAGAGGGAAGATGTCATGAAAGAAGAGATGACTGTAGAAGAGTTGGTTATTCAAGAAGTGATAGTTGAACTCATGCACATCACTCACCTCCCTACTCAACAAGGAAGTTTTATGCATCTGAAGATTCCCTAAGTAGTCTAGAGGTATATTCTATTAGGAACCAAAGAAGAAGACATGAATTGGACAATTTGTAAGGAGAGTTGAGGAAGCTTAAGCCACCATCCTTTGATGGTGAAAGAGAAAGGGAAGACGATGTTGAAGCATGGTGTTATCACTGAAATTTTGTCCGCACATGGCGACAAGAACTCATCATCGTCAAACAGGAATGAAGTCATTCATGGCACTGAATTAATTTCACAGCATTGCAAAAAGGTCAAAAACTATACAAAGTAACCAAAAATTGAAGGGTGCTTTACAGAAGTTGGGTGCGCGCACATATGCGCGGAACAGGAACGTACAATGCGCGCGCGATGCATGGTTGTTGGCGCAAAAACCCGCGCACCTGCTAAACGACGCATTTATGGAATTGGTCGGCCTCCCAACCACTTATGGATCAGCTCCCAAGCCGATTTGACTCCCAAATCTGAGCTGAATCCGCATGGTAGGCTGGTCAAAGACCTAATTAAGCCCTAAGGAGCCCCTTTTCACACCTCAAAGGAGTTACATAATCACCCAATGCAATGCTATAAAAAGCCATGAAGAAACATCATTTTCTCAAGAAATTTCATGTAATGTTATGCTGCTTAGATTGTTTTAAGGACTCACTCCTTGGCAATAACACATTAGCACCATTTCATTGAGCTATCCACCTCTCCATTGAGTGGATTTGCTAGAAGTTCTTTCACCATCATTCTCATTTTCTTATTGTAGGTAGAGCAAGTTTGTGAGGGCCTCAAGAGCCTTCCATTGGAGAAAGAAGGGACTCATAGTCCCCTTTCTTCATTGTACTTTGATTTCATCAATTGATCAGCCTAAAAACATTGGTGATATTGGTCTTGTTGTGTCTTTTATTTCTTTATCCATATGCTTATAGTTTTATCTTGTTTTAATTTAATTATTGCTTATAGTTTTGTTTTTGTTTTTCTAACTCTTTCCTCTACAGCTGTCATGCTCAGCAAGACCCAATTGGGCATGTAAGCACCCTCGATTTGCTCACAAGGTGACGAATTGGGTGCAAACAGATTGGCGACCATACTGGGGACAAGGTATCAATTCCTCCCTCATTTGGGTTTATTTTGCTTTCCTTTTTCTTTGTTTAACTTGCAGGTGCACAAATCAGCCTCTGCCGACCTGCTAACCAGTCAATTCACAAGAGAATTGAGAGAAATCCATCTGGATTTTCTTTCTCGACCGTTTGTCACAGGTGCGCGGGTATTCCACCCCACAGACGCACATCGTGCGCGTATGTGCCTGAACAACAATCTTTCTATGCGCGCATGCGCTTTCTGTCTCAACTCTGCTAGCGCGCAGGCGCTTTGTGCGCCTCTTTCTACACTAGGGGTCGCGCATTTGATCTAAATTTCACATTGTAAGGTCTTGGATGTGGGGAAAGTCATTTTCCTTCTTAAAGAATGATGTTATGCATGCTCTAAATACTGCACCACTTAGACCCCTCAACTTATAAAGGGGATAGTCAAACAAACATAGGCACTTAGGTGGATAAAAATCAATTTCCCTTATTTGATTTTTGCCACGTGGATGGCTTGCTTTGATTTATAATCTAAGGTGAACATCAATTTTAACCACATCTAACTCACATTTGGGACTAGAAATTGAAGTAACAATCCTTGAGTATGCTCTTCTCTTGCACCTTCAAGCGATCTTGAGAATCAGAAAAAGATTGTGAAAAACAATCTCATCTCCCTTAACAAAATTCAAAAACCTTTAGGAGAGGACAAAGGCCCTTTTTTGGGACCCCTCTTAGTTTCATTTTTCAAACACATTTTAAATTTGTAATGGTCCCATACATGCCCACATGTCACAAAGATAGAATAGTGGTTAGAATCTTGCTTTCTTAGATCAAAAAACTAGGCGAGTTTAAAGGTTTGTAACGGGCCCACACATGCCCACATGTTCAATCTAGGATAGTTTCATGCTTTTTCTAGATTACATCATCATAGGGAGATAAAGGATAGTAACGGACCCATGTGTCCACATGCTAGTTTCCCAGGGCTTCTGAATTCTACAAGGTTGTACCAATGACATCTAGCTAATTAGGTAATCAAACTTTTGTAAGGACCAAGCGAAGTCCACATGCAGCAAGGTGACATCTAATTAACTAAAATTTGGCACACTTTCACTCACACACAAAAGTCACTTATCATCACTCACATAGCCTCTTCTCGAAACGTGGAGGTCTAAGTAAGTTTCCACCAAAGGGATTCCGAAAATACCCCATCTTTTCTTGACAGGACTATCCACTCCCACTTTTAATCAAACGAGGTTGGTTTTCACCCCCAGCCTCACAAAACAACTTCATCTAAAATATTTCTAAAAAGTCACTAAGTTTTCCTCCACAGGAGGTGCCAAAAGAAAATTTTAGTCTAGGTAGGATTTTGGGGATAGGCATCCAAATAAATCCCCGTTATCTGGTTCTCACATTGATAAAACATAGAAGTTGTCAAATAGGGAACTTCAAAATCCTCCAAATCCAGTGTTCCAATCACCATAAGGCAGGGAGATACCTGTGAAGGGTCGAAGGCCGAGGTCTGGTTGTTCTGTGCGTCCCCCCTTGAGGCACCCACCTCTTGGACGGGATCCAGCCTGTGACCCATTTCTTAGGCCGAAAATCTAAATGTCGCACTGTGACCGAGGTACCTAGTGACCAAAATTAGGAAATCTACCCAGGTGACGATTGTGGGCTGCAGTTGCACCTTGATTGGATTTTGTGTGGATATTGGGAAATATCGCCAGCTCTTTCAGGATATGCCCCCTCTACCCCTCATTATAACCAATTGTTTCATCCTTCACTAGTTTCTCTTCCAGTGACTTCAGACCCCACTGTTGAGTACTATTGGAAGGTCCAGTGCTATTTGAGAGGAAGGACGTTACGTCTTCTAGGACACGAGTATTTTCTTTCTTTTGATTTCCCCACGTGGACAAAAACCTTTTACCCACATATATGCTTCTTTCTCATTTATGTATGATGCACATCTGATTACAGTTTGACTTTGATATATATATTGTGTAAACAGTCACAGCAAAGACTCTTGTTTCTATATTTCCCTCACCACTTTGTGCACACATTCACACAACTAGTCTGACATCATAGGGGAACCACAGAACCCCCGTCGTTCACGACGCTTTCTCAACCTCCCTCCTATCTTAGGGGGAGTATCTGGTCATACCCGCTCATCGGTACCTCCTTCACACACTCCTGTGAGTGCTACTATTTTAGGATCAACTTTGCTTGGTTCTACCTTACTTGGGTCAACTTCCCAAGGTCATACATTCACTCGCTCTCCTTTGCACGGAAGCGGGGGACCCACTTCCTCTCAAGGAGGGATAACCAACCCACCTAGTCCCCATTAAGGGTCAGGTTCACAACACACTATGGCTGGAGCTAACCCTCCCCCCCCACTACAGATGCCATATCTGGCCTCTCTCGACATACCGAATCTCACCAAGCTTACCAATGATCCTATATTGCATGACGCCACATGGCCTGCAATGCCAAAAAAACTTCCTTCAGACATCCCAAAGTTTGAAGGAAAGGCGGGGGATGACCCCTTAAACCATGTCATGACTTTTCATATATGGTGTTCTTCTAATAGCATTATGGATGATTCCATCAGACTACGATTATTTCAACGCACACTTACTGGCCCATCAGCCAAATGGTATGTCGAAGAAAAATCAGGGTCCCATGGGACCTTTGAGTCATTGGCCAAAGCATTTTTTACCTTATTCCAATTACCCATCCGCCATGACAACGGTCTAGAACTACTTTCTAACTTCAAACAAACCTCAGCCACCCACATCACTGACCAAATTCATGAGTGGCGTAGGTGACGTAGTTTGTGTAAAGCAGAAACCACCAAGCAGCAATGTCTCGACTGGTTTCTTAGATCGCTTGTTTCTCTACTTGGCAAGGATATAGCTTCCACCTTCCCTCAATCCGAAGAGGAAGCCATCAGTAAGGCCCAACAATATGACCTCATTTATGCATAGTCAGGGTACTTATACATGGTACTTCCTGATCTTCCAAAACCTGCGTCGTTTGGTCAAGACAAACATGGGATGTCTCACTCAGCAGACGGACTAATAGGTGCCACCACACACCATAGTTCACAACCCTAACCACCACCGATGTATGGAACACCTCAATACCCACCTGCATATGGGGGCACTCCTTATTACCCCCCACCACCTTATCAACAACCATATCCTATTTCTATACCTCCACCTATCAGTGGACCACCACAGGCACCTCCCATACATCCACCTCTTCCAGCCACTAGTGGTACTCCCTCAACCTCAGCTTATAGTACTAGTGAAGGCGCTACGCCTTCCTATGTACCATATGGATTGGTACCACCTCAAAATCCATACTTCCCGTTTCCTGGTCCTCCACAACCCATGGCTCCCCCACACCCACATGCGGGGGTAAATTTTGTTCAACCTTCTGTTGCTCAACAATACCAAAATTTTGAACAGTTGAACACAGCCAACCCAAATCACCCTTCGAACAATGCCAAGAAGAAAGGACGAAACAGGAACAATAACAACCCTGGTCACGGCGGGAATCAACCCCCACAGCACTAACCCACTGGGGGCAATCAGAACCAAGGGAACCAAAACCCCCAAGGGGGTAATAACAACAAACGCCCAGGGAGAAATAATGTTAAAACCATCCACCCTTGTGCTATTTGTGGCGAGTTCGGTCATTACACTCACCATTGCCCCCAGATCGCTGATTTCAAAAGGTTGAAAGACTCTGGGAGCCTTCCCCCTTCTCCTGCACAAACTACACCTCAGCAGGCACCACAACAGTATGTGCAACAACCCCCTCCCGCCGTACTGCAAAACCCTATCCCACATCAAGGTGTGATAAACACCCAACAGGACACACAGCATCCCCCACCTCAGGTGGGACAATACCACAACCCCCACAATCCCACAGAACGTACAATTCTCCTCACCAGTGAGGATGAAATCCTTCTGCAAACACGGAATCGTCAGTATCCAGCTGAGTTTACTCCTATCTCTCCAGAAACAAACCCTGCACTGACGGGACCCCCGTTGGTGATCCCTCGCCCTTCCGCTGAACCACCATTACGCATCCCTCACATCCCCTTGCGCAGGAATGTCCACAACCCACAGGCCAGGGCCGCTCATAATTATAGCTTGGTTGACGACTTAGCACAATCCCCGGCTGCCATGTCAGTCTTGGAAGTCCTCCAGACCTGTCCCACGCAACGAAAATCACTACTTTCCGCCTTGGGGGCAGTCGCCCTGCCGATACTCGACTCATCACCTTTGATATTGACAATAGTGAACCTCGTCTTCCCGCCCTGGTTGCTATTCAAATACCAGTAAAGATACGGAACATCATCGTTCATCGGTGTATCATCGATGAAGGTGCATCTACATGCATCATGTCCAAAATAGTATGGAAGAAACTTGGTTCCCCAGAACTCATACCCTCTGCCATCACCTTACGAGCTTATGACAGACGATCGTCATCTCCTGAAGGGCTCTTCCAAAATGTCCCCGTTGAACCCGGGGGAAAAACTATTCTCATTGACATCGAAGTTATCGACGCTCTGCTCGATTACAATATCTTGTTCGGACGTAGCTACATGTATTCTATGAAGGCAGTGGCATCCTCAGTCTTTCGAACAATCATGTTCCCCCACAACAGAAAGATTGTAACCATCGACCAAGTCTCACATTATGCGCCTAACCCATCTGCCAACCTCGATAACATTCTTCCTCTCATTCACACCAACAAAGACGCATATCCACTCGTCGAGATGGGTCCTAGGATTTTCAAAGATCCATCCTTATTAGGGACATACCATGGAGCACCACCACTCCTTCCCCCTAACCAAGTATGTGTCATCTCATCTAATGGAACTCACACGGAGGATGCTCGTCCTCCTCAGGAGGCTTCAGTCATTCCTGACATCTCAAAAGTCGCAGAACCACTCCCACAAGAGCCTCCTGCGCACTCGTCGACCCCTACGTTCCATGAATCCACATGCCCTCAGGGGCCTAGTCCCATTTGAGAGACAGTTCCCCAACCCCTCACTCAAATTCCCTTCTTTTACCCTCCACCAGGTATAGAAGATTTTCAGGTAGCAGCCACGCTCACACTACCTAATATGGTGTTAGCAATTCCAGTTTGGTATTTACACCCACCAGAGATGGTCCCCCGACCATCCCTTCCCCCACAGGAAGGAACCCCCATGACGATTCCCGTCCTTACCCCCACTACCCCCATACTCCCTACCCCCCCTGCTACAGCTGGGGGCAGGAGAAAGAAGAAGGAACCCACAACTCCACTTCCTCCACGCATCCCACCACCTTGCGCACTATGTGAGAAAGAGGGCCACCAAACCAACAATTTCCCATCCCTACCTGAATTACGTAATTTGATTCCCCCCAATCAAACCTCCACAACACCCATTACTACTGCTAGTCCCCCCAGTACCACTAAACCTTCCAGTAGTAAAGGGTTGAGGACCAAATTCGCATGTGCTATCTGTTCAGAGTATGGCCATTACACCCATCATTGCCCAACACTACCACATTTCCGACAGACATTAGCTGCTGTACGCCAGAACTTTCAGAACGACCCACGCCCGGCTACGTCCTCTACAACAAATATCACTGACATTCGTTATGTCACCACTTCAATCAATGAACATTTGATATGCCCTTGTTCTCTCTGCGATTCGTTGGCTCATTTTACATACCAATGTCCTATGATCCTGGCATATAGACAACGTCAATTAACCCTGCGTCACCAACCCGCATAAGCGATAATTGAAATTACCTCGCCACTCAAGGATCTTCATGTCATTTCGCCTGAACCTGAGGCACTCCCAACGCCTCCTTGGTTTGTAGATGACGTATCTGAGGATTTACCCCGTAACCCACCCAACTCTCCTGCTCATTCCCCTATGGAAACTCCCCACCCAACCACCACGAGTACCCCTCAATACTTCAACATATGGTTTATGTCAAGTGAACCCTCACTATCTTCTAGCATTACCCCCTCTGTTGCTTCGTCAGGGGGAAACCACACTATCACCGAGATCACTCCTCATGATCACTTATATTCCCGTCGTTTCCAATGCGACGAGGAAATACTCGAAGAGCTACAACGCCTGGACTCTCCCTGGGACGCACTACATCATCGTGCACTCTTCCTTCCACAGGGAGCCCTCATGCCTCCTAGCCACAATCCCATTTATGCGTTCGAAACCAAAGATTTTATCCCATCAAGGCCTATCGATTGGTTCAACAATCCCATTCCTTCCCCCGACGCATTTGAAGAAGGTAATCTGGCCAACATTTCCCCCACCATCAAGATCGACATTTCCATTAAAGATGGCATCGTCGAAGAAATCATCACTGGAGCTGCTTGCACTCCTCAGGAAATCGTCGCATATAAAGCCCTCTTCCAATAATATAGGGATATTTTCGCCTGGTCATACACATAGATGCCTGGCCTTGACCCGTCTATTTTCAAGCATCGCATTGACACCTGGCCTGACATCACACCAGTTTGCCAGAAACAGCGACCGCTACACCCATCCAAGGCCGCGGCTATCAAAGCCGAAATCGACAAATTACGTATGGCCGGGTTTATTTATCCCATTGCTTACACTTCATGGGTTGCCAACCCTGTACCCGTCGACAAAAAACAGGGCACTATCCGCGTTTGCACAAACTTTCACGATCTCAATAACGCATGTCCAAAAGACAATTTTCCAACGCCTTTCATCGATCAAATTATCGACGACTGCGCCAGTCACGAGGCTCTCTCCTTTATGGATGGATTCTCTGGCTATAACCAAATTCAAATTCACCTAGCCGATCAGTATAAAACCGCATTCATTACACCATGGGGTACTTTCGCCTATCGTGTCATGCCTTTTGGCTTAAAAAATGCCGGCGCAACTTTTCAGCGGGAGATGACATACATCTTTCACGATTGGCTGCAATCATCCTCGCTTACTTGGACGACCTCACCTCTCGATACAAGAAACGCACCCAACATCTAGATGATTTACGAATCATCTTCCAACGATGTCGCCAGTACAACATCCGCTTGAACCCCCTCAAGTGTGTGTTTTGCGTCACCGCAGGGCACCTCCTCGGTTTTATCATTTCCCAAAGTGGTATCACCGTGGACCCCCTCAAAGTCGAAGCCATCACCGAAATTCCACCTCCTCGGAATTTACGGCAACTTCAGAGTCTTCAGGGAAAACCTAACTTCCTTCGACGCTTTGTTCCAGATTACGCCATACACGCACATGGTTTCCTTCGCTTACTACGTCACGACATCCCTTTTCACTGGGACGACTATGCCCAACAATCATTTGACGATATTAAAACAACGCTTTCAAATGCACCTTTGATTAGTGCACCTGACTATAATCGCGACTACATCCTCTACGTATCAGCATCAACTGTATCAGTAGCCGGTGTCCTCGTCCAGCTTGGAGATGACAATCATGAACACGTCATTTACTATGTTAGTAAGAACCTCTCAGGGACACCCTTGAAGTATAAACATGAAGAGAAACTTTCTCTTGCAGTTGTCCTCGCAATCCAGAAACTGCGCCATTACATTCTGCTTCACACCACGAAGGTCGTCGCAGATTCCAACCCTATGCAATATTTGCTCAGCCATCGACAAATTAACGGCAAATTCGCTCACTGGATTGTTATCCTCCAGGAGTACGACCTCGAGTTCGCAACACCTAAGAGTAAGAAGGCCCTCGTTCTCACCGAACTTGTCACGACCCTCCCCTCTGACATCACCAGTGCCCCCATCAACACCGACTTTCCTGACGAACATCTCTTTTACATTGCTTTCGATGATCCTTGGTATGGCGACCTTCTCGTCTACCTACGAACTCAAAAGTTTGGTAACCATCTATCACGAGATGATCGTCGGCGTATTCTCCATCAGGCCCCCCGCTATCTCCTCATCGGAGACATCCTATATCGGTGGGGTGTCGACACCATTCTTCGTCGTTGCCTGACTATTGACGAGGCCGACATAGTCTTAAACGAATGCCACAGTGGCGCTTGTGGGGGACATCTTTCGGGTATATCCAAGGCTCAGAATATTATCCGAGCCGGTTACTTTTGGCCTACCTTGTTTCACAATTTCATTCATGCCATGAAACGATGTGAGCAATGTCAGCTCTATGCCAACAAAGCCCGAGCTCCCCCCGCTCTTCTTCACCCTGTCATTACTGCGGGCCCTTTTTGTAAATGGGGCATCGACTTTATGACTTGTAATCCCCCCTCCAGCAATGGTCACAAATACATTGTTGTCGCCGTTGATTATTTCACCAAATGGGCCGAAGCTATGCCCACTTTCAACAACACCGCTGACACTGCAGCGCGTTCTTTCTTTAACCATGTCATATCCCGTTTTGGAGTACCACTCCAACTTGTTTCCGATGATGGGAAACACTTCGAGAATGAGATCTTCATCGAAATCTCATCTCGGTTAGGCTTCTCTCACGAGTTTGCCTCACCTTATTACCCTCAGTCAAATGGATAGGTCGAGGCAGTGAACAAAGTCCTCAAGACCATGTTACAACGCACGGTTAATAAACATAAAACCAATTGGCATCATATGTTATTTTCTGCGCTATGGGCTTATCGAACGACAGTAAATACCGCTACAGGTTTCACGCCATTTAATTTAGTCCATGGGGTCGAGGAAACTCTTCCCATCGAGTGCGAAATTCCCACCCTACGCACCGCAATTGAGCTTTTACCTGACACTGCTCCAATGGAGCAATGCTTGCTGAACTTGGAGTCTCTGGATGAAGATCGTCGATCTTCCTTACAGAACAATGAGGAAGATAAAAAATGATCCAAGGCTACCTTTGATCGCCATGTCAACCTTCGATCATTCCGCGAAGGCGACCTCGTCCTGGCCTATGATATCGCCCATGATACTTTTGACCATGGCAAATTCGAATCACTTTGGCATGGCCCTTACATCATCCAACATTTCCTCACCAAAGGCGCATACATCCTGGCCTCCCCCGAAGGCCTCTCACTCAAGGAACCCGTCAATGGGTTATACCTCAAGAAATTTTATGCTTAGAAGTAGTCATTCTACTTTAGGTTATTTTTTCTTCTTTTTTAGTGTTTTTAATCTTTTTCTCCTTCCCCCTCATCTAAAATATCCTTTGTGCTATTGACAGATGCTTCCTCTACCAGCTTACCACATCGGTTACACCGACGGCGCCAGCCGTTGGACACAAAATCTCGCTTCAGTTGCTTGGGCTCTCTACACCCCTTCACATGAAATGCTACATTCAAGCGACATATGTTTGGGACCAACAACCAACAACCAAGCCGAATACACTGTTGTCATTGGCCTCCTGACCGATGCCCAGCATCATCATATTCGTCACCTTAGCATCTTCCTCGACTCTCAATTAGTCGTTCTCCAGCTCAACAATGTTTACCGTGTATGCGATCCACGCCTCTTTCGCAAATACCTGCAGGTTAGACTGTTATCTAGACATTTTGATTCCATTACATTTACACATATTCCAAGACAATTGAATCAAACAACATATGAAATAGCTAACATGGTGTTAGATTGGCATATATCACATCAAGCTACACATACATAAAAAATCCTGTCACATCATATCGATAGAATAGACATCATCATCATCAACAAAAAACACATGTAGACAACATCAGGATCTCAAAATATGTATACTCATATATATATCGGCCCATCAGGCCATCCCAATGTTTACATACAAAAATACATATGCCAGTGCCGCACCTCGGTACAAAAATCGGCTCACCAGCCTATATACAATCAAAAAGGTATACATCATACATCAGGGTGCCTCTATCGCACCCCCACCTGCTCCTCCCTGAGGAGGAGGTGGTGGCCCACCCCCACCTGCCCCAGGCGGTGGTGGAGGACCACCCATAGGACCCTCCTGCCCCGACGGCAGGCATCCACTAGTCATCACGAAAAGCACAGCTTCTCGTCGCACTATACCCCGCCATGGTGGCGATACTCCTATACGCTGCTCCAGGAACCCCTCGTCCTGGATGCGTATCCACATGCCCTCAGGCACGTCGTGTAACACCATCTCCAGACGACGGTGTATATCATCAAAATCAAATCCAGCTGCTGCCGGAGGAGCGTGTGATGGCCCCGCACCAGGGTCATCGAACCGGCGCCTCCTCGCTTCCCTCTCAGGCTCTGTTGGTTTCCCCGCGGCCTCATCCCGCCGATGTCTCTCTCCACGCGACAGTCTCTCCGGCTCTCGCTGAACCGGTTCTCTCTGCATCTCCACCTTGCGCCCGCGAGGTGCCACATCTGCACATGCAACAAACAACAAACAACAAACAAAATATCGTATCAGCATCTATATCACATACATATGAACTGATATCTCAAACGATAACATAACTCAAAAACACACATAATACTCAACATACCTCGATGGTAAAAAACCTCCCCAGGAGGCAGCACCATGTCCGGGTCCCCCCGAAAGTCAACCGCAGCATAGGGGTACCAAAGTATCACTTGCGACATCTGCCGCCATATCTGTGCCACCTGCTCTGTAAAATAATGGCCACCTTCGCCACCACCGTGGCGAACCAAAACTGTAGACCATCGCCTCAATCACGACTCTCGTTCCCCAGGCGCCTCTAGTAGAACCCTCGGGTGTAGCATCGACACCCTCTCCAAAAACCAGGCTACCAGGATAGAACCAAATGCGAACTCTCCTGTACCTGTGGACCGACAACGGTCCAACTGCGCGATCATCCGCGCATGTAGCGTCAGCCCCCATGCGAATCGCTCACAGCCCACCACCACTCTCTCCAGCACCAACAACTGGCCACCACTAATCCGTTGGGTCGCAAGTGACCCATACACACGAAAAATCATCGCCGCTATGCAACGATGTGCCAGGGAGTCTATAGCACTAACACTCACTATAGTCCCAGACATGATGTTCTCGCCTGAGCAATATCGCTCGACGATCGTCACCAGGGCTGTCTCCCTCGGCAGCACAGGCTTGGCCGGTAGGGGAATTCCCCGAAAGGGGAGCCCAGTCAAAAAATATACATCCTCCACCGCAGTGAAGGGGATCTGCTCTCCTCGCACGAGGAAGCAGTGCAGCTCCAGACTCCACATCTGGAGCAAGAACTGCAACAAGTACTCCTATGCCCGTATCAACGGACACTCAAAAAACTTTAGCACCCCACAGGTTGCTAAAGTCACTCGCACCACAGGCCCCACATTGGCCACAGCATCTCGCAACTGGGCCCAGTCTCGCTCACGCCACCGCACAACCATCTCCACTGTTGGCCACCTGCACACAACACAGAGTCCTATATCAGCTCAGCTACCCATCAACAACATCAAATAGACTTGTTTTTTACCCTTAAAACCTTGCCTTAAAGGCGCGGTTTTTTCACCCACAGGCGCACGCACATGTGTGCCTGTTCACTATATAGGCGCGCATATATGCGCGCTTGTTCACTGCACAGGCGCGCTTCTGAGCGCGCCTGTTCATCATACAAGCACGCTTCTGAACGCGTCTGTTCATCATATAGGCACGCACAAGTGCGTGCCTGTCCAACCCACAGGGCGCACTGATGCGCGTCTGTCCAACTCACAGACGCGCCCCTACGGCGTGCCTTAAAATTCCCCTCTCGCACACCCATGCGCATCTATTCGGTGGACAGGCGCGCATGTATGCGCACCTTCCACTGAATCGCCCACGCATGTGGGCCCACACCCCAGACAAAATCCCCTAATTACCCCTGTACGACCCCCCGTACCATCCCTGCCCAAAAATTGAAAGCCTATTTCTATGCAGGATGATCAGACCACTAACCTGAAACTCACAGCACGTCGATCGGCTTCCTCGTCCTCCCTGAATCTCCAAATCTCCTCTGAAATCTACTCGTCCAGTCACTGTAGCAGCAGGTACAAATGAGGTGGCAATGTGGGCCCTAAAGCTATATATAGGCCTTTTTCCAAACTTCCAGTCACCATTCCGGGAGCCCAAGGCGTCCATTTTTCAAATCGTCTTCAGCCACGGGATCAACATCCTGCCACCTACGTCACAGCTGTCCCTAGGCCACTTTTCATCCTGAGCCCCCGGGGTGCCTTTTTTCCACATCATGGTCAGGTACGCACGCGCATTGTCACATTTATCTAATACATGCTCATCTCTTTGATTCTCTTCAGATATTGTTCACTTTGGGTATTTGGTTGTTCAGTGTGCAGGTACTCGATCATCATCTATCACCATCATTCCTTCAGGTATATACTCAGTACTGGCATGTAGTCTCTCCCGATGTATTTACATTTCTAGTCACACCCTCTGATATTGGCCTTTAGGATACCCACTCCCGGCTCTGCAGTACTCACACCTCCATTTGCATCTTCGGTACTGTTACCCGATAGATTTCTTACCCACATGAGTTGTCCCATTCATAGCACCTTTTGACACTTTTGACACTCATGTTGTTCTTCATTACCCTTTAGGGATGGGAGTCCTGATAGTCTTTCATCATGTTGCAAATCAACCACATACTTCTTCTCCTCATTTTGCTAGCTTCCCATATGGACTCCCAGATCAGCTCTTTATGGTTCTATTCTTTTTACCTGCACCTCCGCAGGATCATGAACCCTCCATTTCATCCACCATCAGTTTGCCCATCTGTGAACCTATCTCCATAAAACCTACCTCATACAGAAACTCACCACTGGGGCCCCCACCCTTCATCAGTTTTCCAAGAAATTTCTGCCCTCCCTGGGGCACTCATTTCACACTGGGACACCCATTTCTGTATTTGTACATTTTTTCCCCAAAATTATTCATTATTTATTGTACAAACGCCTTTATTTTCAGTCATTACATTTTCTTTTGTCGTCACCATTGGCGACTTGCTTCCTTTTGGCCACACGCAACCCATGTCACCCTTGGTTGGAGCATTGATTCTCATCTACCCTTGCCGACATCATCCATATCTTCAGAGTACTACCCAGGTCACTTGCCTCTACCCTCTGAATTTGTTCACCTTGTCCCGCCTCTGGCACAACTTACGACTGGTCTTGTCGTCCCTCTGACACTCGACCTTGTTATGCGGTTGCGGCCACTTTTTATCTCATACATCCTCCAACCAAGGGAAGTCTTGAGTCTTCCCACTTTTTGACTTCGTCCATGTACCTCTACCACTTCCTCACCTCAATAGATTCTATGAGGCCCTTTGCTTCTGGGAGTCGCGTTCCCCTTTTGTCGACAACAACACAGTTTTTCCAGAAGGGCGACAGTATCTTGATTCTCATTCTCCATTTAATGAGAGATCTCGGATGGCACAGGGTGAAACACCATTGCTCCCTGCTATCGTTGGCCCCCATAACATTCGACGCCAACACTTTCTCATGTTATGGTGG